>JAHDVE020001992.1:0-42622 GCA_022606495.2 Halesus radiatus | reverse complement strand
TGCCAAATTCTATAGTGGGGCGAACTTGCAATTTGTACAGGGTCAGCAGTTGTGTACTGTTAAAGTATCTGCGGGCTCTGTACAATACGCCCAGCTTCTGAGAGGCTAACTTTACTCGGGCTTCGATGGAGCCCCTATACCTGAGCTGGTCACTTAAGGTTACACCAAGCATATCAATGGAGGGCTTGTTGGGAGATTGCTTCTGAACTAATACATATTTTTGTTGTGTGTATTGGTGCTTATGCACACATTTCCAACAGCGATGGTTTTTGCGAACCGTAACTGAGAGACACCCTTTTGGCTTGCTTACGTCCATTAATCTTTATTAGCGAGAAAGAGACAACAACAATTTAAATTGGAATTTTCTATTCTGAAGTTGAATAAGAAATTTGAAACGAGCTACATGCAATGCGTCTGTGTAAATACTGTGTTCGAGTAAATTCTTATTGCAATACCAAAATCACGAATGCGTGTAAAAATTGCATCTTGTACATTTTGAGTTAAAAACCTTTTGTTGATAATGTAAATTACAGCACCTTTTAAAACTACTTCAGAAACCAAATATTCCTATTTTTCTTTGACGAGGGTGTCTAAACTATAAGGCAGAAATGTTTGTTTGTACAAATCAGCAACAACTACCGAACGGTGATAATTGGAGTCATGAAACCTCTACATCTTTTATTGTGTGGAATATCTTGCTAAACGTAACTTTTTTAATCGCGGGCGACGACGGGTTTTGAAGTTAGTGAATTAATGAATTCAGCCCTGTAAATAATTAAAACAGAACATTAACCGAACTGAAAATTTCCATTGTTTTAAAAATGTCCAAAGGTGGGTACTAATTAATAATAACGGTCTTGAAGAAATTTTGAAAGCCCGGTATCGTATTATCTAAGTACTATCTCGTTCAACAGAGATAAGAGAGACAATACACATCTCAAAAAACGTCCATTGTTATGTCTGTCAATAGGTACTGCTACAATTCTACGAAACTTTTTGCGATTTCTGTTGATGTTTGCGAATAATTTAATACATTTGCGAGGATTTGGAAATATGATTCGTGGAAGACGTCACTAGTTACCAAAACTTTTCAGAACCGTCAGTATCGGGTTCAGAACAAATATACCGGTTAGAATCTGAGTGGACAAATCAGTCTGGATTCAACCCAGACATAGTGGATTCAGTTCACCTGCTAACTAAATCCTCCATATTAGCACAAGAAACATTTTCCGCTTATAATGATGGTAAAACGAGGATTTCAAAATAATATTATAATAGGTTATCCGTAACGCGGGAATATTTGCCACTCTTTATAAAAAAAAAATTACTTTGATTTCGTTTCTATTTTGTGAAACCCAAATAAGTCCCGAAAAGTTTCATATTTTTATATAAAATTAATATAATATGAAATTGAAATAATATAAATAATAACCACTTACAAAATTTGTTATAAAATTTTATATAAACTTTTTTTTTTATAATCCATGCACATATTAAAAACTCTAAAGTTTCTCGAGCTATAATTTTAATTCTGTGTCTGATATCGAAACCTTGAGTTTTATATCAACAATGTTTTTATTTTATTTATTTAACTTTTCACCGAGGAAAGTGTTCTTTGGAAGATCACTGATGAGAAAACTTTTGGAACTGAACTGTAAACTTAGGAAAAGAATACGTGAAAGAGTTTGGTCGGCTTTAGGAGAAAATTAAACAAAAGATAGGTACATTTTGTTTACTTTTCCGCTGTTCTACGATTGTTATTTGTGTGACGAACTTCTTAAATTCATTACTCTGTATTAATGTAATGAAATTTCATTGCTTACGAATATTTTTTTAAGTATTCAGAATGGTGACGATGTAATATTTATAGAAAAAAATAACACTAGAAAAATAATAATGTATTATTAGGTGCAAAAAAATTTTGCATTTTGTCGGTTGGTTTAGGATAGGTCAGTAGTCGGCAAACTTTTTCGCCATAGAGTCAAATATGTACGTTACAACGATTAAAAAAAAATTGAGAGCCTAATCTGTTTTTTAATTTAGTAAACCTTTATTATAATTTTAGACCTACGGGTACACTGAATAAAACTTGATTTCGTACTTAATAATGATTTTATTTACTGATAAAAAATAGTATAAAAGTAAGGTATACATAAATTTAAATCAAGACAATGACTGACAAACACTTAATGCGAATAATGTTCTTGCATCTCCTTGGAAAGTTTGAGTATGTCAGGTTTGTGTATTGTTGTTTTTAATTTTAGGCACGATTCCGCGGGTTCTCATCAATAAGACGACTTCTCAGTTTACTCTTGATAAAATTCATGCTTGAAAAAGATTGTTCGCATGAATATGTAGAACCAAAAAGGAAAAGAAGAACAAACGAGAGTTTTTTCAGCTGATCATAAGAGTCATACTATTCCAGGGGTTGAACATGATCATGTCTTCCTTCTCCAGGTCTTTCAAAGCAGACCACTTGTGATGAGAACTAAGTTCACATTTGTTCCCTCTCCAGTATTTCCAAATCAACATAAAGAGGTTCAAATTTAGAGCTCCATAATTCCTTATTTTTTATTTTTATAAAATCCAGCAATTGTATTTCAAAGTTACTAATGTCAATGCCAAAAGGAGAAATCTGTTCAAACTATTATCGTAGCATTAAGGGGGTTTTTGACATATGCTAAGGTCGCTCTACTGTTTTTAAATTCCTGAAACCTGCTGAGAACTGCTTCCCTCATATTTAAAATGGTTGTTTTGAAATAGTGTTTGTCAATGGAGGAATTATTTTCTTGGCGATGCTTCAGCAAGCTCGGAAAGTGAAACAAATTGATGACAAAAATACCTATTGGATGTGCAGCTGAATGGAGAATAAGACAACTTTATTCTTCAGGAAGGTACCTTTGAAAGGCGCCCGCGATTTACAGACACGATAAGCTCCGACCACTGTAGACAAGACTGTTGCGCCTGCTCGTGGATTTTTGTGCCAGAGCCGCACTTAAGGGGCCAAAGAGCAGCATGCGGCTCGGGAGCTGATCTTTGCCGACCGCTGGGATAGGTCAAATTATCTATTATAATAACCAAAGTTGAAATTTATTTTAAAGCTATTTGATACTAAGAAATAGCCTTTCGTATTATGATTGTTAAACTAAGTACAATATAAAATATATATATTTCCGTGAGTGAATCAGAATGCTGTGTTTAATAAACATTATTTTTTAAAGAAAAAAAATGACAATTCAGGAAAAATTCTGTCGAACTTAACAATACACGCCAATTCAATCAAATGGTGTAACTAGACATATTTTAAAAATATATATTTTGGGTGTTGAATTTTTTGGCGAAGAAAAAAAGTTTGCTTCAGCCTGGATACAACACAGAATTTGAAAGCTCAAGTAATAATAGATCCTTACATAATATACAGAACGCTAAAAAACCGACTCCATTCGGAAAAGGAAGAAAGAAAAACTTTCCTCTCGCAGCTCCCGGGGCACACTAGCTCAAATTGTGTTGGCGTTAATTGTAACGGATCAACGGCGTCGGGCACAAAGCAAACGATCTCCTAAACCAGTCACGGCGCCGTTACGTTTCACGAGAAGCCTTCCTGCGAAGCCTCCCTGCCAAGTGTAGAGCTGAGAGTACTCCTGGATGATGGATACTAGTATGAAGTGTATTAAAATATAAACAAAATTTAAAAAAAACAGAGTAGGGAGACATTCTTTAGAGATTATTAATGTCAAAATAAAAACGGTTTTTTGGTGGTAATACAAAGGTTTTGCTGTTGTATTTTATTCAGATGACCATGCACATAAACGTTCATTGAATTTGACCACAAGTAAACGACTCGTTGAATAAATCCTGTGCATGGGAAGCCAATTGAATTTTTGAATAATTAAAACCGTTAAGAAGTCTTTTTGTATCAGAAATTACATTGTAGGAGAATATACTGCAACTAAGCAATATCTAAACATTTCAATTGTTTTGTTAAAAAATATCCGTAATGTAATTAATGTACAAATAGTAATAAAGTAATGTACAAATCGATTGAAACGAATCAATAAAAATACATGTAAAAAAAATTATAACTATTATTATTTATTTTGTTTGGAAGGTTTATTTACTATGCACTTTTGCTATTTTTGATTTATTAAATTCGCTACCGGTTTCGACACAACCGCGTCATTCACTAGCGTTCTTAAAACTTAAATTAAACTATGTCTAGAAATTGCTATATAGTGAATGACGGAAAAATACAAGACATTATTATTATTTACTTAATAAAAGTACAATTTATAAAAAAAAGTTCTGGTACGTAAGAATTATTGCGCGTGACAGCTGTTTCGACCACAAAAACTGTGGTGAAGCCACTTACAGACGATCTATTTATATTATTAAAATATATGAACTTATAATGGAACTCTTAAAATGTTTTTGTTATTATTGACAATGTTCTTATTAATTTCCGAGTAGATTTACGGTTATTTTAATTGCTATATTGCTAAATTTGTCATCATCAATTTGTCATATATATATATATATATTTTTTTTTTTATATGAATACCACACAAGAGTCCCAACTCCTCCCAACCATCTCGAGCCAGTCAGACTATGGCATCCCCAATTGGGGAATTTTGTGAGGCTGAAGGTATTGGGAATGGGAAGGAGAAGGGGAATGGGAAGGAGAAGGGGAATGGGAAGGTGGGAAATACCTGGCTATTCAGATCTGGTCACCAAACACGGCTAAAAGCCATTTCAAGCAACGTTTCAATTCTGAATGGTGGTCTTTTACCAGGGAGATACTAAGAGTATCTTCCACTCTGATATCATTGGCGTTTCTAAATTAATTTGGAATGCAGTTAAATAAGTATTCATCTAAATAGTCATACCATACAAATAGACATGGTGTTTTTTTATATAGGTATCTGCCATGAATACAAGTAATGTAGTACGTCGAAGCTTGCTTGTTCAAAGCTTGTAGAAATAAAGAGGGCGACTGTGGCGGTAGAAACAGATGGAAATCATAAGAAACTTCATAAACATGCTTTACCAGACGAGAAAAGCGTGTTTGCATAAAAAAATTAAAACCACACTTTATGAAATGTTTAAAGTCCCAAGCAGCAATGCCTTCCTCCCCATCCCGGGTCCGAGGTAACACTTGACGCGGGTACTCGCTGCTGTTTGCGTGATAAATTAAACGGAATAATGGAATAAGGGATGAAAGCGGAACGTGATGTGAAGAAGGCTGACCCGAAAATTCGATCAAAAATCATAGAAAAGGATCTTTTGAAAGCCTCCACTCGTGGAAATGTATCGTGTGTGTTTTGCTCCGGTGAGTGGGCGAAATGGATTATTTTCTTCCGACCCACATTGTAAATAGATGGATTTGCTTTATTTATACAACTTTTAAAAAGAAAAACCTTCAAAACCACGCGAAAATACCCAACCCCGCGGGGTGTATCTTTAACCCAAGGCGTTCGTTTATAAAATGCTACAATTCCCACATTTTTTTCAATTATCCGCAACGTACATTTACATAAATGTTAAATGTATAATAATTGCAAGATTATAAAAAATAAATTAAAAATTAAAAAAAAACATAATTTGACGACATCTGTAGCAGACCTATAAGATCCTGCGCTCTGGGCATAGAGATCGTTAGATTAAAATTCGGCGAATAACACATTTTACACATTTTCATCATCGGAATCCGGACTACTCGTACATGGCACTATTCAACACCACATAGACGATGATCTTCCATGATACAGATTTAATAATTTATATTTAATATACGGGTGGGTAACTCGTTGGCGACAAAAAATAAACACTAAAGCCTCGGTCACACAGAGATATTACAACGCTGCTATTTGAATCGTAGCGTATAAATCGCTTCGTGTGATAAGGTATTCCCTTCAAGCCACACAATTAGCAGTTTTAAAACTTTGGTGCAATTAGATTAGAAGAAGTTCAATTCTGATCGCGACAAATGCGCGATCTTGGCAGTTACGTGATCTAGTTGCCGGTTTTCGCCATTACGGCTGCGCTGCTTTTGCATGTTTTCACCATTACCCACTACGCGTCGCTGCTGTCGTATCGTCTGACAACAATAGCTGAAATTTAGTTTGTTTTAATTACTGTTCAAGTTGTATTTTGTTTTTTTTTTTTTCTCTTTAATCTAGTCGCGAACCCATTTCATTTTGTTGCTAGGTCTTTCTATTTTGCTTAATAGTTGTTTACTCAGATCGGCACAATTCAAAGGAATCCGTGGTTTCAAAGATACATAACGAGGTTCGGACGACATTTTTTTGACAAGTTCACTAGCTACTCGCAGTTCCAGATATTCCAGTAGCTCAGTGTGACTCTCTACTAGCGGCGAGGAGAAGTAGCGATCACTCGCCGCGGAAACATAACAGCGTTGTAATGGCTCTGTGTGATCGAGGCTTAAGTAAATCATTCGTCTTAAGTAACACCGTATTTTTCCCAATTATAGACATATGTTTGCAGAACATAATTAAAATGAGTGTTTCTATTATTCTTAAATTAATGACAGGAGAAAATAATAATAATATTTGTCTACGCGAAACAATAAGAATACATAATATTATTATGATAAATAAATAAAATAACTACGTTGTTATACGCTTGTATTTTATGCTTATTCATTTTGTTTCATTTGTAAATCGCACGGCGGTTTCCCTGAATCTCCTGAAGAGGATGCCTTGCGGGGCTAGAAATCGCGATTCTTTACAGTTTGAATGTCGCTTTACTGAATCATGATATAAAAGAAACGAACGTACCTATATATTTAGTTTTTAATCATTGTAGAAAATAATATGAACACAACCTAAACGAAACATGAAAACGAAAAAAGCAACGGAAAATAAAAATATTTCAGTCGCATCTGGGACTCGAACCCAGGACCTCTGCCTATCCGGGGCAACCGCTTAACCAACTTAGCTAATTAGACCAGTTCAATTTATGTCATCTTCATCGATATCATATCTTAAATTAAAGATGTGTCAATATTATTATCCATTTTTTATTCCATATTATTGGCAGCTATCTTTATAATGATTACAAAGTTCATAACGAACACAATTGCAAACTAGACAGTGTCTTCTTTTTCCGTTTTCATGTTTCATTTAGGTTATGTAAATATTATTTTCTATAGTGATTAAATATTAAAATGAAGTTTTTAAATCTGAATAAAAATAATTAAAAATTGAAAACATATATAGTGTTTTCAATGAAATCTTCAGATTTTTCTCAATTTATCGAAATATAGTGTTTCATTAGCAAGTTAAATAATTAAAAATATTGGGTAAAAATTGAACAAGTAAAAGCATAAAATATACTGAACTTGAAAATACTGAAAATCCGTTAAAATGTAACGTTACTTCTCCTTCTAAATGGCATTTTCCCCCCCGGATGTCGGCAATCACCAAGGAAATTTCCACTGAGGAAGTTAGTGTTCTGAATAACAGTGATCCTGTTCTCTTGTTACACGAATGTTGCGGCTTTTTGAGCTAGGATATATGTTTCCTCCCTTGTCTAACTTTCCACAGTGCTTTCACTTACTTAATTATTTGTAACAAGTTTTATATTAATATTACGTTGTAAATTATCCAGTTTTCTGTCTACTATCAGCATTAATTGTGTACAGCGAACTTTATCTCCATACAATATTATTCTTCTTAAGAGACACATTTCAAAAACTTGAATGAAATGTTAAAAAATAGTTCCAATCTACCCCACGATTCACTCAGAATCACTGTAAGAATTTTGTTTTACATTATATTCAATGTCACGTCAATTTGGAAAAAAATACATACAACTAGATACGTAGGTACTCACTTAGTTTTAAGAGATAGCGGTTTCCAATGAAAGTCTTCTTACCTGTAAAAGAAAGTGAGTATTAGTTATAGATATTATGTTATCACATTAACAAATTATCGAAGTACACATTTTAATGTTGAGTAGAATAATAATACATAAATATTTCTAAACAATAGATTAATTTATTTTTTATCACCCTTTATATACAAGTACGTACATTAAATAATAAAACCGTTTAATAAGTTGTAATAAAAAGCAAAATCAGTAATCAGAATGCTTAGCAGAACAAAAATAGGTATGCACACATGTGATTTGGTAATACTTATACGAGTATATATAAAATACTGTGTAAATAAAACAGCTATCCGAAAAACGAGAATAAGCAGTTAGGGCATAATGTAATAACACTAGTAAAAAAAAGTTAGTAGTGACAACGAAATACGTAGTAAGTGTAGTGTCTGTGCTAGGTAAATGCGTACAGGTGAGAAGGAATGCTCGCAGTGATCTATAGAAGTGTGTGCATGATAGTTCGTCCTCTCTTGTTCTTTGGCTCCCGCCATACATTAAACGATGTACGAGTACAACTTTAAGAACCTACGAATATCACATTGGCGCAGCCGGTAGGTTCATTAAAGTTATCATATTAGGTATTAGAACAGAATAAAATGTTTTGGCCAATCACTAAGCTTCATAATAATATACGTGTTATTTTTATAGATTATTTCTCAACTATTGATATGCTTGGCGTAGACCTAAGTGACCGGCTCAGTTATGGGGGTTCCATCAAAGCCAGAATAAAGTTAGCTCTTCAGAAGCTGGGCGTACTGTACAGAGCCCGCAGATACTGCAGATGGTACACAACTACTGACCCTGTACAAATCGCATGTGCGCCCCGCTGTAGAATTTAGCAGCCATCTCTGGCCGGGAGCCCCAAATATCTGAAAAATCCCTGACGTCAGGTGGGAATGCTTTCCTTGTTCCACCGCTATTTCAATGGGATATGCTCCGAGTAACTAATGTCATTAATTCCTTTGGCACCAGTGTACAGCCGGCAAACACGCCAAACGCGTGCCCAACATTTGTCACATGATAACGGGTTGCTTCTACACGTGCTTGTGTTCAATAGCTTGACTGTGGAATAATCTGCTGGCCTCTGTGTTTCCTCCTTCATACAACACTTAAAGACCCAGGTTCACTTCTTCCTATCCTCTAAAAAACCCTCCGTACAGCATCCCCAAAAATGAGTGGAGTAAATGTAAATAAAGCGCCGTTTTCGTGAAAATAAATTCACCTCAAAGGCGTTTTATAACTTTAATTATATGACATATAACTTACAATTAATAAATTACAGCTCAGACTGATAGCTAGTCACTTACGACTAAAACTTATCACTAGTAACTTAAAACTAATGACTTAACAGCTATACTTTGGACAGACTTTCCCACGCACACATATTTACGAGTATGACCATTTATGAACATATTTGTGAATGTGGACCAATTGACATAACAATATTGCTACATGACTCACAACTACGGCTTAGAATCAGAAACTTACAACTAACATTGTGTACATTTCCAAATACCTATTATGATATGTGTAAAGTATAAAATAGTTGAAGTGTAAGACATTATAACAGCTTCTTCGATAAATGCACAACTATTTTGTGGCGTCATTATTAACAAAATTAATAAGAATTACTTTGTTTATACCACCGTATAATATATAAATATCAACATGTTTCGGAAGCGAAGCTTCCCTCATACTGTGTATCCTGATGAGGAAAGTTTCGCTTCCGAAACATGTTGAAATTTATATATTAAACAGTGGTGCACACAAAGTAATTCTTATTATTTTTTTTCTTAAATTATAATAGCATCAAAGTAGGTAAAGATTAATGAGAAGGTTGGGGAGATAGTTGATAGAGTACGGGGTCATAGCAATTTTAAGCAGAAAAAATAGACAGATTTCCTCAATTTCCACGCAATTTTGTATTTGAATGCATAAATTCATTTGGCGGGGTGGCGGTTAATTTATTCAATGACTTCTAATAAGACCCGAAACTGATAATCGTGGTTGAATTGGACGTTATAATACGATCATCCCCGACGACGTGCCCCCACCTACCCTCAATCAAAATAATTTAATAACACGAGCCTAAATTGCTTATTCAGATCGAGGAAGCCGCAGCATCCCCGGGCTAGGCCGGGAGGCTGAAGGACTGGGAGAGACGGGTTACTTGATTGTGTATTCAACGTCATCCGAGGCACTTAACACTACAAGACGAACCGTCAAGGGAATCTAATTATTCACGATGTAAGCAGCACGAATTATTACAAGGAAAAAGATACACGGTATCAAGTTGAAGAGGAGCTCCTATACTTATCCTGCCGTACACTTAGCGAGGAAATTGTAATTTAATACGTATCTCGTATTATAATATTACGTTATGATCGTATTAGAAGTTAATTGAGTTAATGTTATGTGCGTGTCGTGTACCGTAAGAAGGCACTAGCTATATATATAAGATAGCAGACTCGGAACGAAAATCGTTCCCTTAGAGGTAAAACTGGCTAAGTCCTATACTAGCTGTATAACCATAGTGACTTTTACCTCTAATGGGACTATATAATGTTCCTGGAAACCACTACTCATACCGTAGGATCTGATAATTTGTTAAAAGTTAAACAATTTGTTAAAACTCTATTTTAAGATCTAACAATATTTTTTTTATATTATTTAACGGGAAACATATCTAAAGATAAATACAGAAAAAAAGCTGCACGGTCAATCTGTCATTAATTTGTATCACCATAATCGTTATACGAGGTGTCCGGGGGTAAAGTTCAGTACCTTCGGGAGGTGATTCTACACGATAGTACAAGCATAAAATATAAATGACATTGTTTTAAAGGTAAAACTGTTTAATTGTGCAGTAAGGAACTTAATTAAAAAACATTATTGCTTAAAAAAACAAATATATAGGTATATTCAAGTAGATCAATAAACGCCATTTCTCAATAAGTAAATTTTATTAAATGTAACAATCCGTAGAATTTATAACACGTTATTGAAAAATGAACAAAATACGAATATGAAAATTACATTCTTAAAAACTATTCACTTGGTCAATACGTCAAGTTTTTTGTAACTCAAACTTTAAAGTAAAAGTAACTCTGTGAGTTGGTCAGTTTTGCTCGTCAAAAGTATGTGAGATTCCATCAAATGGTAACATTTTTTAAATGCTAAAATCTTTTTGAAGCGTCGGATCAACGGAATATTTTTACCAGACAATGTTAATACTAAAAAGTCAATAATCTCAATTTCGTCATTTTTGCAGATGGTCACTCGCTTGAATAACGACGATGTTTTACATATTTTATTACAAACTACCCCAAAGAAGGGAAATGTTTCAAATTAACTTACTTTAAACTTAGTTTAAAGTGGTGTATACAAAGATTTAATATTATAATAACGTTCCGCCACAAAATGAATAATTTTCTAAATTGTTTAATTAACAGTGCTTATTTACAGTCAAATAAATGGCTCATTTAGAGGTAATTATCTTGGTTTTGTGTCTTGTATCGGCAAGAGTCCATTATAATCAGGCTTAATTATATTATTATATCTGTCATTAATGACGGCTTATTATCAATCAACGCGTATTATCAAACTGATAATTAATTCCAAGACAAACTTAGTAGCGGTTTGATCATTAGAAGCAAGATACTAGTAATAAGTACTCGTAATTATTACACTTTATGAGTTATCTATATATATATATAAATCAATGTAAGTTTGTTTGTTTCTTTCCTCGGTGTTCTCGAAAATCACTGGACCGGTTTCGCTGAAAATAGCACGGTTTATTCTTATTAGTGCCGGGAAGGTTTAGAAACTAGTTTGAATGAAATCCAATATTTAAACTGTTGGTATAACGTTTTAAAATTAGTATTAAAAACATTGAAGCCGCCATGTTTTATTTAGGTTAGCCCATAGATATAACACTCTGGTTAGTTACAGATTGCATATTCAAAAGAAGAAGGTTTTTTTTGGGTAGAGTATTTTCAAAATGTAAAACACAAGTAGGCACCTACATAAGAACTCTATTATTTAGATACGTTTTGAAAAAATAAATGTTTGGAATGAAATAAAATTTTCAAATAGTTTCTTTGTTTAGAGATAGTTACTTTCGCTGTCAAATCAATTATGGCACCCTAATGATAAGCAAGAATTCACAACATCATAACTTTTTCAACCCGAGCAAGGCCGGGTACACATCACCTAGTGATTTATAAAAATGGAAAGAATTATTTGTACTTAAGAAACTTAAACAACCTCAGTCAAAGCAACAAAGGAAAAACGTCTATTTTATCGCCATGTAACTACGAAACATAAGGGAACATTTTTTATTTACAACCTAACCCCTGAACACTGTTAAAGTTTTAATAATTGAACGATGGAATAAGTAATTACCTGGTTATGCATATGCTGTTACTCAACAAAATATCACGGAGAGGATTCCATGATAAAACAGAACATGATAAAACATACCATGAAAAACATAGTACATGATATAAAGGAAAATGATAAAATAGAACATGATAAAACAGAACATAATAAAACAGCACATGATAAAACAGAAAATCATAAAACAGAACATGATAAAGCAGTAAATGATAAACAGTACATGATAAAATAGAAAATTATAAAACAGAACATGATAAAATAGAATATTATATAGCAGAACACGATAAAGCAGAATAGTGATAAAACAGAACAGTGATAAAACAGAATAGCGATCAAAGGAAAACTGAAAAAAGAACCTAATAATCTAACATAACCATTTAATAATGATATACCTTTGTGTTGACTTTGTTTTGTATAGAAATATAATTATTATACCGAATTAAGAGAAAAAATGTTTTAACATTCACTGTTTTGTTCACTGTTCTGAATGTTTTGTTTTATCATGTTCTGTTCCAGTTACCCACGGACAGATATGATAATATTCAAAAACAAATGAACAACGCATCTCATTATCATTATTTTAACCCCTCATTAAATTCGCAGATTGCAAAGGACCTCAACGCCTAACCACGTGTCAACATCAGTAACAGGAATCAGCCCGACTGGTAATGGATACAGTCGCACTGGTTGCAGGTTGCAACCTCATTTAGCGGTCCGTGGGGCCTCGCATCCCGAAAACCGCAACAATTATAGCATCGCGTGGAATTAGAATAATTATTATTACGTATTTGGATTGTGAGATCCAAACCAATTTATATAAACCTTGTTTCACGTTTGCACATACAAACTTTAGGGGTATCGTTCGTGGCATTCAAAAGAAATATGATTTTTTGTCTGTTATTAAGGTCTTAATAATTAATATTCGCAAACCTTTTTTTTATTTGCGTACCAAATATGATGTGAAATAGGCGGGTAGGTAGCTAACCCCACCTTCAAGGTGTCATGCAAACACGTTGTGGTACAAATAATGAAGCGGGTAACCTTAGTGTGGTGAACGTATGTTCAAGTGTATGAAAGGCAAAATTGAGCGTCAAAGAGACAGCATGACTTATGAAGTATATAAGCGTATGATAGGTTGTCTCGTTCTTCTTCCCACCACAGCTGCTTCATACCTTGAAACATTGCAACAGTGATAAGTATACCAACCTACCAGCATACGAGTTTAATTCATCGCCACACAAAGCCCGATATTATTGGAGACGAAACACCATGGTACCTTGGGGTAGTCATGAATAGTTTATGTCATAGTTTTAATTTGCATGTATATATAAATATATTACAGTAACATATAGAAACCTTGGGGTAGCCATGAATATTTAAGGTCATAGTTTTAATTTGCATGTATATATATATATATATATTATAGTATCAGATATACTATGTAGTATATCTGTTATTTTACAATTATATTAGGTTAGGTTAGTTAGTAGAAAGCGCACTTGAAATTTACTCTTATTATTATTATTAGTCATCACAATTAGGAAAAAAAAAGTAAAGACAGATTCAAACAAAAATTTTAACACATTAAAAATAAAAAAGTTACTTGAGATGACATTAGCTATGTAGTGACAAGATTCGAATAATCAGGTACTTTCATCTTCACCTCCCCCCCCCCCCCTACGTCCTTTTATTTTACAATATTTCCTTAATGGTGGTCCATAGTTGCATTGACTCCAAGCTGTAATAACATGCAAACAAAAACAAAAGTTTCAATGTCATCTCAAATGAAGAAAAACATCACGTGCGTCGGCTTCTAAATGCATTTATCGTATCAACATAAGAGCACTTCCCTTATTTGATAATCTAATATTTACCCGTACAGTTAAGTGAAAGGGGCAACACATTTGATTCATCCGAGTCTTTTTGAACTGCAGAACGAGAATGGTAAAAGGAATCTCGACGCCTCAACTTCTCATTTACCCCGAGGCAAGTGTAAAGTACCCCTCCTCAAGCGGCATTTGAGACGCCTTCGCAGCAAACCAAGTGCGCTAATGAACTGGAATGTACGCACTTAGTGAATAGCGTCTGAAGTCGTTGGTTGTCCGCTCGCAACAAAAGCAGAAAAAATGAATGTTGGTAATTGACTAATTAAAATGACTTGTTTTTGATGATTTCATTACTTACAAAGTAGAAACTAGACAGTTGTTTGATTCGACATTGATTTAACAAAAATAATTGGATGAACACGGTGAGACAAACAAAAAAGGCTGGTGCTCTCAGAAAAGATGCGGGATGAAAAAGGGATGATTGCCCACTCACGGGACTGACTAGGTCAAAGAAGTCACTGCCTACAGATATGTGGTTTGCCATACATAGACTGTGACACCAGAATATGTCAAACCCCTGAGTAGCAGAAAGAGTTCAGTTTAAAAATTGTCTTGGAAAACAAAAAAATAACAAAATTCTAATGAAACATTCATAATGTACATATGTGGCGGATTAAATCAATATATGAATAAACTAACGGGAAATCCGCACATCAGACATTTCTAGGTAAAGGGTTAACGGCCTACGGTGCTCCGTTTAGAATTTTGTAATTTTGAAGTAGAAAAAAAAATTACAGATATTATAACTTATGCAAATCATTTTAATAATAGTACATAAGTTAAATATTGTGTTAAGTGCTGAAAACGGCGAAAAAACATCGGCCACGCATAAAAAGTACGATACTTCCATCAAAGCCGGCAGACCGCCAGCTACTACTGACGACCGTGGATCGTGGCACGGTAAGCGAAACCCCGTGCTCCACTCGCCCATTACCGCACCACTCGGAAAGTCAACGCACGCAGATATACGGATGTCGTATAGATTAAACGAATTTCTTACTGATTTTTCGATAATTTTTTTCCTTTGCGTTCAATAAATGCTTAGGTATATGTTTAATTATTTTACTCGATAAATAAATGTATTGTTGATGAATATCCAAAACATGAACGATGTGTTTAGTATATTTAAAGAGATATTGAAAAAAAATTTGAGATATGTCAAATCAGTTGAGAGCACCGGCAAGGAAGGTTTTAATAAATAAATAAAACTTTAGAATATCTTTGGAGTGTCACCCCGTACGAAGATCGCAGTAATTGTATAGGAAGCAGTATATGTACTTTTTAGCTACATGCTAACTAACGACACTGAACGATTTTCTTTTAACGATTACCAACTGACTTTTAAAAACCTTAAATTTTGCATATTATAATGTTATTCATGCCCGGGTGGTCATACCTCTGGGTATAATTGGACGTAGTTATGCAGAAAACGTCCAACCCAAAAAGATGAAACTGAGAAAAAGGCTTTAAAAATTTGACAATGCAAAAGCATATTACGCCATTTGTGAAGTGAAAGCGAAATTAGCGAAAATCTATTGCATTTGGGTCTTGGATGTTTTTAAAATATAAAAATCTCGTCTTTATCTGTAGGAATACATGAAAAAGTTGATTTTAGAAATTGTGGGTTGGACGCTTTCTGTACAATACGTCCAATTTAGGCTGATACATTTAGCAGACCAGTAGAAATTCTGATGAATTTAAAAAGAAAATTAATAAAAGGGCACCAAAAGTATTTGACTGGAACCAATTAACTAAAAGTACGGGTTATTCAAAATAATGGACTCAATTTAGTACCGCTATATTTCTTGAATTATACGTTCCATGTTAATGATCTACTATCATCAAGTGGTGTAGCGCAAGATTCCCGCATAGGACCTCTCTTATTTATCTTTGTTGTTAACGAAATTTGTAATAGTTTTAAAGAAGTTAAAGTTTTTTTTATAAAGTAATTCGAAGCGTAGACGACCCATATAATCTTTCAGAAAACTGGTGTAGCGATAACAAGTTATACCTTAATGTAAATCAAAATAAATAAATAAATAAACATTCTTTAATTACATAATTAATAATATAATTCTTGAATCTGTTTCCGAAATAAATTACTTAGGTGTAACCTTTGACACCGAACTCAGCTTCATACCACTCATTGAAAATATATCAAAGGGCTTAAAATTTTTAGCTTTTGTACTTAGAGTGGCAAAAGATTTTTTGTTATTGTTTTTTTATTTATTTATTTAATAAAAAATAGAACACGTCTATTGGTTACATGTATTCTAATATGCACATAATATGTCTAACACACAATTTTTTTTGTAATTTAAGTCACGATATATAATAAATAATTTCAAATTAAACTTTACAAATTACGACATTAAACATTACACATTACGTATTTCGTTAATTAATTATTCAATTTTAAAATATTTTCCTGTTCTTTTATATTGGCCGGTATTTCTCGGAAGATCTTCGTGGCTCCATATAGTAAATAGTTTTGCGATTTTGATTTCTTTCGTAAGTGAAGTCTTATTTAATTTCTTCTTCTTGTAGAGTGATTATGCACGTGTTTATGCGTGCTAAGAAAATAAACGCATTATACACATCACTAGTGAGGAGCCAGGTTGAATACAACTCGACTCTATGGTCTGAGTTTAAAACAAATTCTTAAGATTTATAAATTATAAACTAAATACACCGAGAGAACGATTAAACCACACCCACCTGTTACGATTAAGGAACTTTTTGTGATGGAAGAATTATTTTCGATGTAGTGTTTTTATTTAAAGTCTTTCATAATACAATTGTCAGCCCTGATTTACTTCTGTTAATAAACATTCATGTACCGACCAGAATACCGTTCTATTGCAACAATATTGCAACGACCGCGCAATCTAACACCCCGTTACATAGAATTCAAAACTTTGGTAATAAATATGCACAGGTATATATCGGAATATATCGCTGATACAATACAAACATGCATTCGAGAACTCATTTATATACTCTGCTATACTCACTGAAGATATCCTTCCGTTAATTTATTAGTTACTATAAAATATTAAACATAAATCTCTGCCTATTAATTGTAATGATGTATTTAGTAATTAAATATATTCAAAAAGAAATACTATGAACCATTTAATTTGAAATGTGTGTATTTGTTTTTTCTTTCATCAATTCTATTTTTTACACTTCAATAGACACTTATTCTTGCTTCGTTATTATTGATATTCCTGAAATTTATGTTTGATATTATACACGCTCATAAGGGCTTACATAGTTTACACATTATAGGCACAATGTCTTATACTATGTAAAGCCGATTAAAAATAACATCGTCAATAAAATAAATAAAACTAATACTCAAATTCAAAACAAGAGTCCAATGGCAGAAATTCAATCAATAATATTGTTGCCAGGCCAATAGATCGACAACAATAATTACAACAAGAAATCGTTGTATTATATAACTTACCCCTAAATCTACCTGCTCCTGAATCACTCATATTATTATTTTCCCCTCTACTCATACTGTAACTTAAATTGAAAATTTGGCGCTGTCAACTTTCCAAGACAAACGAAATGATTTCAGCGTACCTTATTTCAAGAAGCGCGTATCACTCGCAGATTTAATGTCAATTAAAATTTGTTATGATTTTAGCTGGAAGATAATTGGTGTAGTCGCACACAATGATAATTATCGTGGTTTTGTCGAAAGTAATTAACTCAAAAGTAATTAACTCAACGTTATAGCGCACACAACACATCAAACGGTAAGGCTGTTCATTTTCACACACAAATTGAAATGGAAATACACACGAAACAAACATGTTATTTAGAACGAGTGTTCTTATTATTGTTATTATTTCTAAAGGGGGTGAGAGAAAAATACCAGTCGAACATTAAACCGATGCTTCCGCTTTTTTACTTTAGGAAGTTCATATTGGACTACAGCAAACACAGTAAGTAGAGTGAAAGACATTTATAAGATCCTCGGATAGGTGGTTTATATTTTTCTTGCTCATTAAATGTACCTACTAAGTAATCAGATTTATTTTTCAGGTGTCGAATTCGATAATTAATATTTTTTTTATAAGGTAGATAAGGGCTTCATAATATTGTCAGAAATGATATTATTATAAACGGAAGTTGACTTTATCTATATTTAATTTTATATCAAGAATTTCACAATTATAAAATGCCATGCGAAGGTAAATTTCAATACAAGTACACTTTCTCAAATTTAAGCAATGCTTGTAAGAACCTAGGGCCAGCACTTAAAAATGGCCCTAATTATCACTTTGCAAGTTGCAAAACTCACACAATACCACAAATGATTCATCTGTTAATTCTATATGGTAGTTGGGAAAATGCATAAGGTTTCAAATGACAAAAAACCAAAGAACAAAATTATTAAATTTCATTAAATACGTCCCAAAATGTTTGAAAATAGGTGCAGTTTGAAATCCAGTGAAAGCAATGTTGATAGTTTTAGCTGAAATTCCACTATGTATTTCATAGGGAAATAAAATTTGAGGTTTATTGTATTTTGAAACCTTATACCTTTTACTATTTAATAACAGATAAATCATTCGTAGTATTTCTTGAGTTGGCAACCTGCATAGTGCATACTTTTAGGTGCTGACACTGCTGACCCATATGTAGATACACAATAGGTGCATCTAATGACTTTTTACTCAATAATAATATTATGATAGATATTAGTTACAAAAAAGCTGACCAGCAATGACAAAAAACAAATGAAGTGGTTTTGAGTTTCAGCGTTGTTATATTTTCCTGTAACATGACATTATAATATTTTCATCAGGTAGTAATTAAGTGTTTTGCGTACTGATTCGCCAGCTGTAAATAAATTATACACCATATTAATTCCACAATGCAAACCACATACGTTTTTTTTTACTCAATAATAATATTATGATAGATATTAGTTACAAAAAAGCTGACCAGCAATGACAAAAAACAACTGAAATGGTTTTGAGTTTCAGCGTTGTTATATTTTCCTTTAACATGACATTATAATATTTTCATCAGGTAGTAATTAAGTGAGTCTAGTTTTTGGACTGTTAGTTCGTGGTGGAATTCCATTGTATTAGAATTGAAATTAAGACACTTTTGTACTTTCTTCCACTTATTTATTTTCACCAGGACCGGTTTCATCCCACTACGGACATTTTCAGACTGGTAGTTGACATTCTTATGCTACGGTATTTATATAAACTTAGGCAGGGTTACACAACATTGTATCTATATCATGAATGTTTCTATTTTGTTAATTTAAGGTATTGTAAAAATATATATATATATATTTTTTTTTTTATATAATAATAAAAATTGTTAATTTAAGGCACATATGGGTAACTATAATGTTTAATATTAAAATTATGAATAGTTCACATTATTGTAAATGAATTTATATAATTGAAAAGGTTGGTATTTTATTTTGGTAATATTGGGATATTCCCTTCTTGTGGCTTAGGGCTAATGGACAAATATTGATGGTACTATGCTATTTATTATTATTATTAGGGTTCTCCGTGAATTTGGGTTATTACATAACTACATATTACATGTACCACTAAACGATATAAATTACAATAATGAATTAAACGTTATCAAATCTATTGCAAACAATAATGGTTACGATAGCAGAATAATTGATAATTTAATAAAAAAGAAAAATAAAAAACTCACCTTAACTTCAATTACACATGGCCTTACACCAGACAAGGAGATAGAAACAAAATAATGGACTAAAATACCGTACCTTGGCAACATTTCAAATAAAATTTCAACATTAATAGACAGTGACAAAAAATGTAAGACAGCCTTTTATAACGTAAATTCTTTGGGTAAAATATTTATAAACAATAAAGACAAAAGAAGTAATCTGGAAAACTCTGGAGTTTACCAGGTGAGCTGCTCGAACTGCCCTGCATATTACGTAGGACAAACAGGAAGAGCAGTATCAACTCGTATAAAAGAACATTTCGCTAGTTGGGTTAATCAAAAAGGGGATTTGTCGAACGTCGCCTTGCATTTACTAGAAAACCAACATACTTTTGATAAAGATAGAGATGTCAAAATCCTTCATGTTTGCAACAAAGGACAAAAATTAGATAGATTAGAGTCACTAGAAATCAATCGCTTAACGAAGAAAATTGATCGTAAATATGTCATGAATAAACAGTTGGAACATAATGCTCAATCACCATTAATATATCCATTATAATGTACTTAGAATAATTTTACTTCAGAGAGCAGTAGTGTATTTTAAGTATGTAATTTAAAAATGTAATAACCCAAATTCACGGAGAACCCTAATAATAATAATAAATAGCATAGTACCATCAATATTTGTCCATTAGCCCTAAGCCACAAGAAGGGAATATCCCAATATTACCAAAATAAAATACCAACCTTTTCAATTATATAAATTCATTTACAATAATGTGAACTATTCATAATTTTAATATTAAACATTATAGTTACCCATATGTGCCTTAAATTAACAATTTTTATTATTATATAAAAAAAAAATATATATATATATATTTTTTTACAATACCTTAAATTAACAAAATAGAAACATTCATGATATAGATACAATGTTGTGTAACCCTGCCTAAGTTTATATAAATACCGTAGCATAAGAATGTCAACTACCAGTCTGAAAATGTCCATAGTGGGATGAAACCGGTCCTGGTGAAAATAAATAAGTGGAAGAAAGTACAAAAGTGTCTTAATTTCAATTCTAATAGTAATTAAGTGTTTTGCGTACTGATTCGCCAGCTGTAAATAAATTATACACCATATTAATTCCACAATGCAAACCACATACGTTTTTTTTACAGTAACTCCACAGTAACACAGGAGACAGGGAGGGAAATAATTTACCTCAAGGCCTACACCATCTTTGAGGATGTTGTGTGAGGAGTCTTTTAGAGGATAGGAAGGAGTGAACTTGTAGGATGGAGGAAACACAGAGGCCGGCAGGTCATTCCACAGCCGAGGTGTTGAACACAAGAACGAGTCGTAGAAGCGACCCGTTCTCATGTGACAAATGTCAACCGTGTGCAAATGTTGGGCGCGCGTTTAGCGTGTTTCCAGACTATGCACCGATGCCGAAGAGTTCCTCAGAGCATCTTCCATTAAAATACCGGTAGAACAAGGATAGCATTCCCACCTGAAGTCTGTGCTCCAAAGATTGTAGATACGGTAGGTATATAATATCTACAATGTTACTAACAAGTAGAATTATAAGTTTTGTTTGTTTATGATTGTTAATATTTTGAATGGGATTCTAAAAACTATAAATATACTTGGTATAATCTGATCAAAAAAAGTTTTATTTCTAATTAAAACGGAAACATTTTTGCCATTGTGTTTACATCTTGGTTAAAATATCTTATAAATAGAAATCATAAAAAATAATTTCAGTTTCTTTGTGTAAGTATGTTGAACTCCATCCTTTCTTTGTGAATCCGAATCACGGGATATTAAATCATTTCCGCTAACGAGGTCGTCCGTCGCCATGATATTCATCTTGAAAAAATGTTTCATTAAAAATTCAGCCCCCAGCCTCCCATCATACCTACTCCCCTCCCCCTCCCTTTGCGGCGTCCGGCCGGAATATTTATTTGAAGGATTTACACAAAAGAAAAAAAGTCGAGATCAACAATCGACCCCATGTTGGGTGCCAAATGACAATGGAGAGGAAGGAAAACCCTTTGGACTTATGGAAAATGGAGGATTCGAAACAAATGGCGAAGAAATTCTTAGGTTTGCGTTAGTCAGATATTATTTCCTTATTACATTACACTATTTTAGAATACATTCCGAAGAGTTAAAAAAACAGATTTAAACCGATCAATTTCTTAGTCTTCACGTTATCGCTGTATTCCTGCGTACCGAGATACACGTTACTGTATGAGTGCGAAAACCTAATTTACGCGAAAGATACAGATCTCATTACAACGCGTAAGAATGTAAAGCAAGTCCATTCTTAATGATAACTTTTGAATTGTACACCGACTGCAGTTGTTTTCTATCGTGCTTCGGGAAATTTTCGAGCAGTCCAAGTAAATCTTGGACTTTTGAATAGATTGAAGGTGTCGAGAAAATCTTGACGCGGATGAGTAATTGTTACTCGTTAAATTAAAACACTGATTATATTTGTGATGAATAATACAATAATCTATCAAGGAATATTCAAATATCTTTACAGTAAGTTAATTGAGGCTGTTATTTACCGAGAATTTCGTGAGAAAGGGAGGAATAATAAATTTGATACACTTTATAACTTTGACATATATAAAGGCGTTGACAAGTACAGTAAATTGAAGAAAGTTATCTATTAATCGGTTGCGATTCAAACATAAAGGTGCAATCACATACTAAATTGAACTATAAATGGTTAAAACATAGAATAACATTAAAATAGACAATGCCAATAATTCAATAAAATGATACTACTATTGACATATGGCACACAATTCATGCATTCAAAATGCGATGTTCGAAGCAATTGCTGGACAAACATATTAATCCCACAAGATATTAGGATAAACACAAGACTTATCCCCTGTTCCTTTAGCATCTACAAAGTGTATATATATATATATAATTGATGGATGTTGGAATAGGTATGCAAACGTGAATTTATCCGATGAAATCACCCCTTATTTGATCATAGTTAAATCTTCATAAAGTTATGTTATGTTTATTTATATTTTTACATTAACTCCACACAGGAGGCCTCGAGGAAAATAATTTCCCTCAGGGCCTATGTCACCTTTGGGGATACTGTGTGGAGGGTTTTTTTTAAGGAAAGGAAGGAGAGGAAGTTCTGGGAAGGAAAAGGGTATGAGGGGTGGGTAGGAATCTGGAAGTCTGTGTGTCCAAGAGTGATAAACGTATGAATTCACCCCCCCCCCCCCTTACTGCCCCCACTGTAGTGCAAAGCGATGGATCGAGACCGGGGCAAACCTCACCCATGAACCCGGGCGCCCTTGCTAAATCACCAAACATAGCGCACCACTTGGAGTGACCTATGGCAGAGGTTTTGGTTATCCAATAAATGGTTCCATGGACGGCGGTACCCATACCCGTCTCCCAAATTATGATAAACAATTCCCCGTAGACTGCATTGTTGCCCATTGCTGCACACGGCCAGAACAACAATACGATAAAAATCGTACATGAATCGATAAAAACATGTGTTACCTCAGTGAAAAAGACAGAAAAAAACAGCATGGCATCATGTCTTGGATGTTTCAAGGTTCTATAACAGTTTGAAAATATGTTGCAAATCTAAAATAGTTGTATCTACCTAATGAACTAGATTTCATGACGCCAAAGAATTTACTACATACGAGTACCTACGCCTGTTTTAGTGAGATAAATAAAAAAAGTTCATTTTATAGTGGTGGTCGTTTAATTAAAATTCGAGCAGTTTTAGTGGAGGTAAATAGAACTACGGTGTTATCTGCTCTGTGGAAAATAAATTTCCGCTCCATCTTCGTATTAAAACTTTACCATTTTAATTCCGCCTGCAGTAAGCCTGTCAGTTGTCATAGTCTTTGCGGGAGACTTTTAAAAGAAAATAATTCACTTGGTCACGCCAGGTGTTGTTCAGGGAATGAACAGATTTAAATGGAGCGCTACGAGGAAAGAAAGGTGGGAAAAAGTTTTGCGTTAGAATCCTCCCACCTCCCTTTCCCTACAACCCGCAGAAGCGATCTCAAAGTTGGCGCTACAACCGCCGGAAACAATTATTTAGAAGAAACAACGCAGCAGGTACCCATTTCCGGCTTTTGTCGTGGGAGATTTATCTCACCCTTAAGAGGAACGCACGCGAAGCCCATTTCGTACTTAACTGTTTTGGATTTAAAATACCTAACCAAACTAAGTGATTTTTTTTCATGATTTAGACAGGCAACTGTGGCATGCATGTGATCAAATGGAAGTTATTATTTGAAATCTCGCCCCAGCTACCAAGAAATATACTTTGTACAATTAAACCAGACAAATGTGTCGACATATTTCATGAAGGTGGGGAAACAAATCAGAAATTTAAAATTTAAATAAAGTAAAATTTTTGTTAATATTGTTTTATTTAACAAATGTTCGTATCGAACAACTACTGTCAGGGTAAACACCACGACCTCACTATGTATGACGGACGTCCTGGCACAGCGTAGCGTGACACGAAGTATGGCGTTGCTAAATGATATCACTATACGAGTAGATTTGACATCTTCATCGTTGAAGGCTTCAAGAGTCATATTAGACAACTGCAAAATATATTCATTATTTCATTTAAATTGCTAATGCTTGTAAATTTGAATTGTTACGCGTATAAAGAAATGTCTAATACACAAATAAAACATTGATTCATCCAAAGCAACTAGAGTGATTTTTTTCCAGAAATAACGTCCTATAAGTTAGAAATAATTGTCAAATTTGCCTCTAATTTATAAGTC
Source organism: Halesus radiatus (assembly GCA_022606495.2). NCBI lineage: Eukaryota > Metazoa > Arthropoda > Insecta > Trichoptera > Limnephilidae > Halesus > Halesus radiatus. Next base: position 17,934 of record JAHDVE020001992.1, on the reverse strand, counting down.
ATAATAAAATAAGCATATTTTGAGGCCAACCTATTATCACTAAACTAACTAACTAACCACCACGCGGTTTCATGGTAGGCAGAGGTGGGAGCCCGCTACACAAGTCTGTCTCTTCATTCACACGTATGATATCATAGATACTCTTTTACTATGTTAATTCTTGACATGAGTCCCGGGCTTCTTCTACCATTAACTTCGGCGATAAATAATTCTTATAGCTAAAAAAACAAATAAAAAATCTCCAGCTTACTAGATACTTACCTAGTTGTACACTGTACATGATATGCCATTTGAATAAAATTTAGAATTTTTATGAAACAGGCACCGCGTTCCCGAGTGCTTTCCTTTTAACCAAAGTGGGACCACCCCATTATCCGCCCGTCCACGTGTATTGCCATTATCCACCCCCGGCTTTCCACTGTCCTATCCTACCCTTAACTTAAGATTTACGCGTATTACGTATATTCATCACGAGCGGAGGTTTAATTATCCCGTTTAAACTTTCAGGTTTATCTACTTTGAAAGTTTTCAAATATTTTATAAAATAAGACAGAAAACACTAATTTCATCCAATTACGGGAGCGAGCTTGAAACCCCTTTAAGGCTTTGTAAATTGCGTTCAAAGTTTCAATTGATTTAAAAACAGTATTGCCTAATTAAACACAAGAATAATCTTATAAGCATTACAAGCATATTCAACAAATACTAAAAGTTGTATAATTTCACATAAAGCGACTGAAAGAGCAGTGGTTGGCTAATTGGGGCTATAAAACATGGCCACACTAAATTATAAGCATTACAAGCATATTCAACAAATACCAAAAGTTGTATTATTTGACATAAAGCGACTGAAAGAGTAGTGGGTGGCTAATTGGGGCTATAAAACATGGCCACACTAAATTAAAAGCATTACAAGCATATTCCACAAATACCAAAATTTGTATAATTTGACATAAACCGACTGAAAGAGTAGTGGTTGGCAAATTGGGGCTATAAAACATGGCCACACTAAATTATAAGCATTACAAGCATATTCAACAAATACCAAAATTTGTATTATTTGACATAAAGCGACTGAAAGAGTAGAGGTTGGCTAATTGGGACAATAAAACGTGGCCACACTAAATTAATTTACTAAAACCAGCACATTATCGAAGTTCTTCCCCAAAAAATAGATGGCTTAGACCGTAGGTTCCCAAACTTACCAACCAATCAAAAAGTTACCTGAAATGGAGTTAGCCGTGTTTAGTGACCAAATCTGAATAGCCAGGTACTTCGAAGTCCTTTCCCTCCCCACTTCCTTCAGCCTCACAACATACCCAGATTGGGCCCATACTCCCTAACAGCGGGCAGTTAGGACTCGGGTGCAGTTATCACATAAAAAGAGAATATATTGCATTATTTTTTCAAATTACTTGCTATATTTGTACCTATTTACTAGGTTCTCCCGACTAAGCACTGACATCGAAGACACATCAAAGACGCTGGTTCTTAAAATTACACAATGTGTAATCTGCTAACGCAAGAAATACTTCTAATGGTTTACCTGTAAATTCTATTCGGGCAATTAGAAAAATGTAAAGGTTTCCAGTGAAAAAAGTTCAATATGAAATATGAACTAGAATTTTGGGTAAAACGTTCGAAAATGCCTTCATTGGTTTTAGAACTGTACCTATTTTCAAACATTTTAATACGCATTTCATAGAATTCGAAAGATTACGGTTTGAAGATTTTTGTCATTGGAAACCTTAAACATTTTTCTAAGTACCCGTATACAATGTATGGATAAATAATTTTCAGTATTGCTGGAGTTAGCAGACTACAAAGTGATGTTTAGGACAATTTTTTAATGCTTATTCTTAAATACGTCTTCTTTCCTGTCGTCTGTGTTCCAAATATTTCAATTCAAACGATAGATAAGGCGGGGAATCTAACATCAGCGATGTAAACTCGATAGATTTAAAAATAAACTGTGATTATACATACTACATTATTAAGTAGATATTTGAAAAAGTGTACATCACAAGTAATTGTGTATTTTATACAAGTGCGAGTAAATATAATTTAATTATAATTCCATGTTATTTTGGTTTCCTTCTTGACGTGTAATACCCACAATGTTAGCTACTGGTAAGGTATCCGGAAAACATTAGCTGCTTTAACATTAACAGTTCATGGGTTGCGTGCCCGGACGTAGGAAATACAATGGACGACCATGAAAGTGTCAACCGCACCTGAGATGCTTTGCATGAAATTATATTTGCAACCAAAACTCACGGCAACGAGGATAGATTCAAAATCCTTTTGTTTCTGAAAGAACCAATTATTATCATTGATGCGACCTTCGCCGCCACCTGAATCACTTACATAAAATTTGTTATGTAACGAAAGGTTGACCCTGAGATGAGTTCTAGCTACTCGTCTTGGCAAATAAGCCTGGCAAGCAACCACATCATTTCCCTCCATAAATTAAGCAATCGGGCGATTCGAGCGCCCAATTAAACCAATCAGATCATAAATTAACAAAACAGGAGCATGCGACACGAGCGCCCACGGCGGTTTGGGACCGCTCCTTGCTGCGCTTCACACTTCCCGTCTGGAACCCGAAGAGATAACTACCTCTCTGAACTGCATCTCTGAAAAAGAGGCGGCCATTTTTATTATTATTTATTTACGAGCAAGTACAATGCAGGCGGGCTGACACCCGCAGCTAGACTTGCCTCTTGCCGTCAAAACACTCAATATGGTGCCTTACTAAATATAAAAACCCATTAAACTCAGTGTGAAGATGTCCGGCCTTGGCGTCATCACCCGCCATTCGACCAGAACACCATGTAAGCTGAATTCCCATCTGCCCATAATGTGTTGATTTAATCCCTTGTTTCATCTCCATAACTCGGTTAGAGATTCCAATCAGAACAAGAGAGAGATTACAATAGAAACCTACCTAGATTAAGACCTTTTCTTACTGTTTACACGATTATTCTTAACCCATCATGTTTGTCTGAGTTGCAATAAACACCGAGTTTGAAAACACTTCCCTGTACTAATTTAACGTAGAAATAGAAACGCCCTCAACCCAATTATAAGATTGCGATCGATTCGCGACCCTGTATGATAAGAAGTTGATGTCCCCTGCCGATCTGAGCTAGGCTAATGTCCGGAGCAGACTTCAACATCGAGGAAAACACCTCCAGGGTAAGTCCTGCAGATTGTAATTGTCTCCCGTAACTTCCCCTATAACCCAACCTTCCTCTCCCCCGTTTCCCCTCTCCCTGACACTCCCAGTTTACACCACACTGGCTTTCCAACTTAGGGGCTTTCCTCTAACCTAACCTTCCCTTCTTTACACAACAAAATGTTATAAATATATTAAATAAAAAGTGTTATAATTTCGTACATAATATACGAAATAACGTTTATAATGTATTTAGAAGAAAGAAATTTGGGTGTCACCCGCAATTTTTTTCAATCATGGCACTGTACACTGAATAGTCGCAAAAGATAATTTCGAAAGAGAAATTTCGATTTTTTAAAACATACTGTTACCTACCTATATAAATTTCAGAGAATATAAAACATAAACTAAAGCATGACAGATAACAACTGCGCTTGGCGTTATTACCAAGCGTTACTAAGCGATCAACCATTATGTTCATAATACATAAATACTTTAATTACATTCTACGGAGCGGTAACATGGATAACTTTGTATCTTTGTTGCATAGGAAGTTATCAACCACAGACACAGTAACGTGAAAAAATATACCTGTAGTCATGGGATTCAAATTTGATGATATACAACGGGGTGCAGTTCGGCTAAAAAATATGTGGCTACCCTAAGAAAAAAACGAACCTTACAAAACAAAAGAGAAAAAAATTGCAACAAATTTGTGATGAAAATGTATTTTTTCCGCGAATTTGGTAAAGAACTTGTGGGCTCATTTATTCAGTTTGTCACAACAATGTGCGAAGACGATAATAAAATGGCCATTTTCAAATAGTCAACGCACAGTTTTTACCCGAGCTACACACAGCCTACTTTGGTTATAGAGAAATGCACGCCACGTACGTATTCACATACACAATACAAAATATGCCCTCAAAATGATTAATTTATGAAATCCACGATATTCTGAACTCTGCGGTTCGTGTGAACGTTACATAACCCGATGCATGTTAGCTTTAATACTTACATAAACATGAATCTATTTTTTAGGAATCTAAGGCGAGATTAACGTTAGATTAAAAACTCGTAGAATGCGGCTTGTAAAAATAATGCCCGGTGCTAACCGCTAACTAAGTGTGTATATATCAAGTTATAATATTTATATTCATGTTAACATGTTATTTTTTGTTAGTTTGGAATGTTTATTTTAATAAACCCGCTGTTAATCACGAAAAATCACCTAATTTTCGAAACTAACGCCATGAGAAAATGTAAATTAAATCTACAATTTTAATCGTTCTGGCAGAAGTGTGTGTGTGTGTTTTTTTTAATAATGGACTGTTACACAAATGCTGTTTTCAGTTTAAATTGCTCACACATAATAGCTTTTAATTAAGCGATACCAACAAAAACCAGAGCTCAACTTAATTCACGTTTCTATCGGGTCACTGGATTTCTCGGTTTCAGTTTTTGCACGAAAAAAAAAGCATTATATAGTTTTATGTCAGCCACACAGCTAACTTTATTATGTGCCTTTTAATGTCGATAATAAAAAAAAACAACAAAGAGAAAAGATCGATGCACTTACGGGTTTCCAACAATGCCTTCATTGTTCAAATATAATCAAAAGGATTATTTGCAAAAATAAACAATGATCGGTCATTCATTGAATATAAATAACAACGTCGCAAGTCTTAAAGAGCGATTGCTGGTAAAAATACTGACGCAACTTAAGCCGGCTCCACACACATCCGACTCGCCCACCTTTTTTAAGTTTTGTTGTTGTAAATCCGGATTTAGAAAGAGGGCCGCGAATCGTAAAAGTTTGGGCACCACTTAATCCCCTGAAGCATAGTGGTATCAAAAATAATCCACCTTTTTTATATTTTGCTGCATGGTGGGAGGTAATTTATACCAATTCGAAAAATTAAAACCACTTGAAACAAAACGGTTTAAATTATGTCCCGCCCACTCCAACGGCTTACTATATCGGCCAATAGATGGTACATAAGTACTTTTCGAAGTTTTCGAAATTCTGTGCTACACAAATACAATAAAAAAAATAAAAAAATCACAAACTTGATATTTGTAAGTAAACCAACCACCTGCAAATAATTATCACCAACATATTGTAATCTCCAAGTGCCCGCGTGAATACGGAATGAAAAAGAATAATAAGCGTTAAAAAAAAAAGAAGCTATTCGCCTGGAATTAAAATAAATATTTTTATTTCCCATATTTTTTAGATTTAAAAGTAGTTAATTTATTAACAATTTCGACCAAAAGCAAAGTATTTAATTAAAGCATGACAAGCATTCGCAAAATGAGTTCAAAAATCAACTGTAATGTAATAAGTTGGCCCAACAAGAAATGTATAATGTCTTTTCCTCGAAACATTGTAAATGTTGGGTAAAATTTAAGATAAAATTATAAAATAATATTGAAGTATAATAACTACCGTGATATAGCTATTCATTTGTTACTGGAGAATGGCACATGTAGTAAAGGGAAAAGAAAAAAGGGGAGAGCAGGGGAAAGCATGTTGCAGGGGAATTATTTATTAATTCCAACTAATGATAATATTATTACGAAATACGATAAATATAATTTTTTATAGAGAAAAAAGTTTAATACATATTTTTTAAATTTACATAGGCTTAACATTTATCAAAATCAAATCAAAAACATATCCGTATTCTGGCCGTTCTACGTATATTAACAACATATTTGAAAGTGTTGAATATCCACAAAAAACACCGAGGTTTTTCTCTAAAATTTAATAAAAAAACATTGCGGTGTACTTTAATTTTTTCATACACGCTAACATTAACGTTATTTTAAATGCGGTTTACAAAACTTTATTTTTAAAAAAGTACCGGGAAATGATTGCAATTATTTTTCTCCACTTTTAAAAATTATGGTCATATTACAAACGGTCAGAAAAGACATGTTTTCAATTTGGTATTGATAAATTTAAGTGTAAATTAAAAAAAAAAAAAAAATATATATATATATATATTTCGCTTTAAAAACATTATGTTTGTCGTATTGCGTAATAATATTATCATATGTCGAAATGTTAAATAATAGCTCTCCTACTCCCTGAAACTTCTTTGGTTTTAACATATTGAGAGGATGCAAGGAGATTGGATTAATAGATAGATATAATTTTCAAAGACTCAATAGAATTCAGAACTAAACTTAAAACTCATCTTTTCAGACAATCATATCCATAAATTGAAGAAATGCACCCGTAAATTGCTAAGCTAAACTAGCCAGTTAGTGCTTACCTAAAGTCACTTATAGAAAGAGTTTAAAAAATTCACACATCGGTGGGCAAATTTGTCCACAGCCCGCAACAATGTAAATAACTAAAAGTGTAAAAAATAAATAAAAAAATGTTAATATCAATCAAAAACGTCTTACGCTTTTTAAGGTCCTTTTATAAATATTTTAGAATCCTAAATTTTTTTAATATTTCAAATAAACACCAACTCTTCTTGTGTCACCAATCTTCTAATAAATGTAACATCAATAGAAAAGGAGGATAAAATAGTAACGGTAAAAATATCATCTCTTTACTTAAATTTTCTAATAAAACTGTGTTCATGTGAAGCGACCTGCCAGGTAAATATGTTTTTCTGTATCTGTGTTTGTACATAATTAGATAAAGAATAGGAAGTAATATTTGTACAGCGCCCTTGAGGTGATTTTTCACAAAAACAGCGGTATACAAATCATGCAATTATTATTATTATTATAAGTGTATGATGCATATGTGGATGGAAGGACAAGTCGGAGGACGCCTCGGGAAAAAACTGCACAACCAATTGATGCGGGTCATGTAAACATACGGTACAATAGAAGCTGCTTCACAATTAATTCATTTAAAAATAATATATAGTATATTTGCGCACGTTCCAGAGTGGATGATACTCTCAGTATCGCCCTGGTGAAAGACCACCATTCGAAATTGAAACGTTGCTTGAAATGGCTTTTAGCCGTGTTTGGTGACCAGATCTGAATAGCCAGGTATTTCCCCACCTCCCTATTCCCCTTCTCCTTCCCCTCCCCAATACCTTCAGCCTCACAACATTCCCCAATTGGTAATGCCATAGTCTCACTGGCTCCAGACGGTTGGGAGCAGTTGGGACTCTTGTGCGGTATTCATATAAAAACTCGCAGGTACATTGAATTTAAGGATATGGAAGTCTGAAAAAGTAAGTTTTTAAAAAGCGCTATCTCCAAACATAGTATTCGGCTTGCGTTTAAATCAATCTATCTATCAACTTCCCAATAGCCGACAATGATGCAGATCTAAGAGTGACTGCCTTAGACCGGTGTTTTCCGAAACGCATAGTTCGAAGATGTAAGGTGGGGCTATTTCGCTGATGGATTTAAACACCATCCAGCACAATTTGCACCGGATTTTTTCGAGGCACCTGAGCCAGCGAAGGTTACAAACGTATTCTTAAATGTGCGAATATTTAACAAAGCTCATCACCGGGAATTAAAAACGGAGTGAAGTTTGTTGGTTTGGTATTTGGGAAGACTGATATAAATGCCGTTTCAGAAATCAAGATGTGAGACTACATAGGAGTTGATCAGTAGTTTTGTTGCCTCTGTCGGACTTGAGTTGTCTTAGGTGAAAAAATCCGGTGCCTACAATCCTATTTACTTAACTTTTTAGTGAAAGGTCCGAATCGAAATTAACACCAAGAAGTTTGATGGGTGTTTTTGGAATTATGTCGCTGCCTAAAACATTGTTGGTGAATATGAACGTAATACTTGATTCTGCCGATTGAAAGCTCTGTTGTAACCTTCATCTCTCTCTCTGATACATGTTTCATTTATAAGAAAGAGGGAAAGATTGCAACAGAGCTCTCGGCGGAATGATCATCTTCTATATATATATATATAAAGAAGAGTGTCCCGGGCGGTGTTTGTTTTGTATAAAATACTACAATTTTATTCCGAGCTTGGTGAAATTTTGCACACTTAAGTTTCAAAACAAGATAAAGGTCGCTGTCTACGAGATTTAGAAAAACAGCCCCACCCCCCAAAATTTTGGTACTTCTTAATGAAATTTTTCACATTTGAAATTCAAAATAAGAACAAGATTACTGGGTAGGGGTAGAGATAAAGGTAGGGATGGGAGTAGGGATAGAGGTAGGTGGTGGGGTTAGAGGTAGGAGTAGAGGTATGGGATGGGGGTAGGTGTAGGGTAACACATCACAAACTCAAAACTTTACTCCAAACCATTCATAACCCCAACAAACGCCGGGTACTTCAGCTAGTATTATACATCAATTCGCTGATTTTATTTGATTCCTCGAGCAAACTGTATCAATATGAACAATCCAAGGCTATCCCTGAATAAACAGGAAACGATAAATAATATTTTGATAAATCGCACAGCTTTTAAGGTACCCAACGCCCGGCACAGCGCAGCGGCCATTAATCAATGGAAACGTTTGTATTTTCAAAAAATCGCGTCTCATCCAAACCATCCACCATCAATCGTAACGTCACATTTTCAGTGACGGCCGGTGCATGCGATCTTTTCACGATAATCAATAATATTATGGGCGTAAAACGCAGTGCGGTTCCTGCGTACGTAGAGGATTATTTTAATATCGTAATATACCATATATTAAAATGAATAGGATATGTTTTGTTAATACCACTATTACCACTATTTGATATATAAATATCAACATGTTTCGAAGGAGATGCGTCGCTCGTCGGGATACACAGCACTGAGAAATAATGAATAAAATAAAATTTATCTTCAATAAATGTAAAATTACTTTGTGGTGTCATTTTTAATAAAATGAATTTCTCATTATTTCAATTGAATAAATAATGAAATAACTCATTATTTCTCAGTATAGTGCGTATCGAAATGGGGGAACCTTCGCTTCCGAAACATGATATTTATATTAACATTTGATATTTATATATATAATAGTGGTTTAAACAAAACATTTCTCATTATTTTTATAAACAATAATTATTAGCCTGAAACACTGATCCAAATTGAAAAAACCTTCCGAGCAAAGATAAATGTCGCCGGCAGGACTCGAACTTGCACCCTTCTAATATCCGGTCAGATGCTCTACCATTGAGCTACGTCGGCTTATCGCAAACCCGCCAAGTTAATCAATATATACTAGTGTTTCATTCAATAATTACGGTTTTTTATTATATTTCACCTGTAAACAACCAACTTTATTAGTATGAGGAAAGCTTGTAACGGCTAAATCCCTCAATAGGTGGCGTCGAGACAAATTATGTCTCGACGAAAAAAAAAAAGCTATGCACAAAAATCTTGTCTTCAAAAAAAAAATACTTTAGTTTATCAATTAATAAAACATTTCCAATTCTTTTTATTGAAAATGACACCACAAGATGATTTTACATTTTGTGGAGAAGTTACCATACGAGTATATTAAGTCAATACCGCACAAGAGTCCGATCTGACCGGATCTGTAGGACTATGATATCCATTATCGGGGTATGTTGTGAAGCTGAAGGATGTGGGGGAGGAAAGGAAATGGAGAAGAGGACGGTTGAGAAGTACTTTTTTTTCACATCGCATGTAAATCTATGCATTTACTTAAAGTAGAAATTTTTTTTTCCAATTTTAACAGAATTTATTTTCTTGTAACTTTAATCGGGCATGAACAACTTTAGATGCAACGTTTATGAACTGTACACCCTGCTCTCAACGAAATTGTTCAGGAATCTCGTAAGCTAAAAATAAAAAGTTTATCACGTTGATTGGCACCTGCATACTGACTAACGGTTGTGTGTGAAGTTTATAATAATATGTACTCGTACGCAGGTACATTAATAATATTACGATTGATTATATGAAGTTATGTTATTTACTTATGTATGAGCTGAATATCTACGGGTGAATTGAATTCATTCATTCGCGATAAATGTTATGGAAAGTTCGCAACGAATGGACAATTTTCACGACTCGCGGCACAAAAACTCAAAACAACATTTTCCCACAGGCGGAACGAAAAATAATAATATCGCCCAAATATTGGCCCACAAATCAAAATTAACCAACAAAGGGTTTTATTGGCCGGCGGAAACATTCAATTTATGACGAAATTTATTTATAAATTACTAGACTTTATTTCCAAACAAAATGATGAAAATTTAATTTGATTTAGCATTCAGGTGGGCAGGTTAATGAAAAACGATAGGAGAGGATAGGGTGTCGGTAATTAAAATATTTACTCGCAAAATAATATAACAAAATCATTTCAGGAATGAAGCACAACCCGACAAAATGCACATTCAAAAACGAGGCATTTTCATATATTAAAATGACACAGCACGCTTGAGTGCATAGTAAAAATTCTCATTAACGTATCAATTTAAACCCTATCCACGTCAGTTCCATAATACGCTTTAAAATATCCATTAACTCAACTTTAGAAATTGAAGGAAGGAAGCGGAGGATAATTGTAGGTACATTTTTTTTAGGAGTACAGAATAAAATAAAAGATATATTTAACATATTGTAACCGCTTCTGGCCACATTATAACAACTTACAACTAGCATCCCTGGCGCCTCTAGAGGTAAGAGTCCCAGATGCTGCTATTCATTCGCAACTCTCAACTTGGATGGGTCACATTTCTTCACGGTTACTGGTGCATTGTTTATTCAATATCTTGAAATCAGTTGTTAAATGTAAAATACATATAATATACACAACATCTTCTGAATTAGTTTAAGTCTTATAATTTATACAATATACATTTTCCCTAAACGCCATAATATAAGCTCTACACTATAAATCCATTAAATATTCCATCCATAATTTGAGAACTACGTTCCATTCGTACTTGACATTTCATGTTCACATAGAATCAGTAAGCAACAAAGTCTTCGAGAATGTAGAGGTTTATGCTAGGCAATTCCAAACATTTTTGCAGGTCGACCGTTGTTCGTTTCCAGAAATACATATATTGCTTGTTACTAAATCCTCGGCAAATGTGCCGTCCTGAACCTACTCTGTACGTACATACGAGTAGTTTATTTAGGTGTACGTAATGTTTTGGAGAATAACTTCATAACATGGGGATGGGAAATTTAACGTACATACCACTCAATATTGGAAAATGTACACAAAAGTTAAACTTGAATTTTAGGAACTTCGGGTAATTTGTCCAATCGGACTTCCTTCCTGGGGTGCCATAATAGCCTTATGAAGAGATGGTAATCAGCTTTATTAATAATGGCCCATAACCAGATCAGCAGTCACTTTTATTAGAGCGCGGGGAAAAGTTTTTTCATGATATGGAGAACTAATCTACTTTAACATTGGTATTGTCTCTTGGAAGAATGTGTAACGATTCAAGTTCCTACTTCATTATTGTCTATGATATTTGACATTACAAATGACAGCACCATTTCTCTACGCAAAAAGGATCGTTCCAGTAGCTTCCCACATTATCTGCAGTCTTCGTTCGGCAATACTAGAAGAGGATATTCCACAAAAATTAATTCGAGGTGGCCATCGGAGATTCACCAAGAATTCACTCAACTTAGAATTCCCGATTATACGCTCTTTGAGCATTAATTTTATTCGTCATTCTGATTATAACGTGACGCCCAATTGATTATTGAGAAGATTTTTTTGTAATCGCGATAGTTCTTTTGTGAACAAAAATATTTATTTTATGAATGGAGATGTAAAATTACTTCTATGATTGTTCAGCCCTCAGAGTGATAAATGAATTATTTACTAATGCTACTTTGAGATTGGTACACCCCTGAGATTAGATTCATTATTATTATTTAATGAAAACTTTCCACTAATCATTGTTATCCAATTTGGACATTTAAATAAACCTTAAATAATTCCAAGATAAGAAATAAAGTATTGGTAAATCTTTTGGTTACAAATAGTCGAACTGTTGAACGACCTTACCTAGATTACCTATTTAAACTGTGGTGATAGAAAGCCCAGGTAAAGCAAGCCGTATCAAATATGCATTATGAACATTGCAGAAGCATGCAGATTTGAAAAAAACAAAATGATTGATTTATGGAATATCGAATACCATTTTGACAAAAACGTCATTTGTTAATGCTTCAAAAATATTACAGCATCAACAATTATAATGAGCAGGTTGTGATCTAAAAAATCGAATTGGAATTTGCCAGTCAAATAACTTTAGTTTAAAAGTATGAAAAACTGAACCAGTATTGTAACACTCAAAGCGAACTGAAACAGATTAATTAACTGAATGCACCAAATTGACAATATTGGTCAAAGTAGTGCTTACCTATCCCATCCAAATTCTGTTCCGTCAACTTCATTCCTTGAGTAGGTAAACACTAATGACTTTGGTGTACCATTGAACAACCGAGACGTCTTATTTAAGAGTACAAATACAACAATATAATATATTATCAAAGGTACTTGTCCCAGAATTAATAATCCCAATTCTGAAATCACATACACGAGTATCGATTATTTTATTTAGATCATCTCAATGTCGGCGATGTGTGGGTACTGAGATCCAGGGTGATTTCATACGGTTCATTCGAGTGTTCGTGGTACGGGCAGATTATGAATATGCGGTTCCTTTCGTCGTTGAACCGGTCTTTATTTTGGGAAATCATACCCATGTGCACTTTCAGGGATGGTTGCGATCTCGGAATAGAATGCGCGGCGAAAGATAGCTGCAATTGGTCCCTGGTGTGCAAAAGGCAGCTATTGCCATCTCGAAGTATGAGACTTAAACTACACAGCTTCACCTAATACTTGGCCTCGAAAATATTGAACAACGATATTGCCATATTTTCTGCAGATAAAGTAACATTTCAAAGCTCCATAATTCGTGATGGAAATGTCTACGATACGATGCCGAAAATTGTTGCATTGACCAAGAAATTCAAGAAAGAAAGCGCTGTGCAACTTTTATGACGCCACAAAGAAACTTTGAGGATTCATAAGAACAGATTTTCTTTTTATTTTTTATGAAGGTAAGTGATATTAACATGTATATAGATATTAATATTCTCATTAATCTTGCCATAAGTTGCCAGGAGAGAGGCATTTTAAAAAAATCCACAAGCCATATAATAATTGCACTAACCACTTAACTAATATATGCAAAGATGTAACGTGGCAGGGTTCAACATGTTGGAATTAAAAAGAAAAACCTTGAATAAAAAAGTATATATATATATATTAAGAAACATGCAAATGGAGCAATGAACCGAACACATTACATGAGTTAGCAGACATAATCGCTACAATACAAAACCAATTTTGATATGTAGCTACCAAGTTTTTAAGTGTAAAACGTGATAATACTGTTACACTTCACTGACTCGACATGCTAAGTGTTAAAGTTAATGTATTGTGTAGGCAAAATCACTTTCAATGGGTTCTAATTGCCTTTTCAAAGATCAGTGGGTATGGGTAATGATGTCCAGCGCATACCTAATATCTCGAGCCCGTGTTACGTGCAACCTGGGAATATTCATAAGCTTTGTCTCTCGCGCCTAATGACATAAGATCGTAAGCCAGCGCACTCATAAGTTCATAAGCAATTGCGTACATAACGTGAGAGACAAAAAAATGCTAAAACTACTAGAACCGTTATTGTTTCTGGTACCGTACTCAAATTGGAACTTTAACTTCACCGCATAAAGCGGTAAGAAGTGATGTTACTTAACTTTTTCGCCGAAACTCGTTCTGAAAATGGTTAAACAATGTACGAGTAAATAATAGTCAAACATAAAAAAGATGCCACAAAGTGAATTTGAATTTATTGAAGAAGTAAACAATAATCATAATTGCTCTATTTAGTACATAACTAGGTGTTTACGGCACTTATTAGACACATTATTAAGTGTCTGGGTTATTCGGATATTTTTGTTTACAGTTACAATAATGCAATCAGTTAAAGCAGAATAAATTGTTTCTTGAGATATTGTGAGGGATCAAACAAAGTTATTACCCCGAGTTAGAGGACCTATGATATCTCCAATAAGGAATTTTCACAAACTACGGATACCGTTACAAATGTGCGGAAGATTTAAAATTTATATTTCTGATTCTGACAATGGCACTAAAAATGTATAATTTTAATATTTTGAATCGTAATTATTGATTTGCACATTCCGGAATGGTTCGAACTGGTTATGTCATTATGATGTACATAAAGCTAGTGACTGGTAAGACGGCTGTCGCCGGCGTTGGTCGGCGTGACGTCAAAAACGCCATATCAACGAACAAAAACGAAGATGAGATCGATATCGTATTTTTTTTCTTATTTTTTGTGGACAATAAAATAAGCAGAGAATACCCTATTGGGGAACACTGTGCGGCAAGAGGCGGAAAGTAATTGGGAAGAAAAGGAGAAGAGGAAGAGGAATATTGGAAATAACTAACTATTCAGATCTGCTCACAAAAATATATTTATACAGACACTTTTTTTTCAAATAAAACATACAACGAAGTTGTACTCGATAGAGTTTTCAAAAAAACTCATTATGGCACTGTTAATTGATATATACTCGTATGTATTTGGTAATAAGTTAAATGTTTTGCGTCTCATCTAACCTCTTATTGGAAAATACCTATTTTTGATATTATAATAATACCGTATTCATGGATTAATATAAATTTGCATAGTACAGCGGTAATTTAAGCTAAAAGAGGGCTCCCGAATAAATTACTTTTTTTTTTAATTTAAAAAATGTAAATGTACAGAATTTATTTACATCACCGTGTATAATCATTACAATTAACATTCCTTCTGCCTTTCGAGTACGCTCATAATATCCACGTATTCAAATGCTAAAATGTAATGTAGACCGTTCGGAGTTGACTAGTGCCTGGTGTGTAAAAAAGGTGAATTACTGCGGCCAGGCTTACTGTAGACTAAACGGCAGTTAGTTATTTACTTTTCTCGACAACTTGGTAATGCAGTGGTTACATAAATTTCATTAGGTCCATTGTCTCTTTGCGGTGAAATCCCTTGACAGAATTCAGCTGGAACCTTGTTTACTGATTATGTAGTTACTATTTAGACAGCATAAGTGTTAGGAGCTAGGAATATATGTATATACTGGCTTTGAGATAGAACATTATATTTATACGACAGCCGTTCTATTATTTATCGAAGTTCCTAATAAACGCTATTTAAGGAGTTATAAAACATTATATTGAGTTATTTAATAACAATATTGCCTATTTCTTAATGTTTAAGATCGTACAATGATATAGAATGTGACGATATAACCATCTTTATAAATAGCCTCTCATATATTAGCCATCTTAGAAGATGAACTACGGGCAACCACAGGACAAAAACTGCTATAAAACTCATTTTAGCAAACAAGACAGAAATCACGGAAAAAAACAAAAACTGGAAATAACCATATTTTAAAATAAAAGCTGACACGATAGACATTACATAAAAAAATATTCAAAAACCCATACATTCAGTAAACAAACACAATGTAATCAGTCTTCCGGAAGGTAATAAACCAACCCGAAAGTAATTTAAATATAATTGTAAAGCCGTTCTGTCAGCAATAAAACATACTTCAAGTCATAAATGTACAATATTAGAAAGCAATGGGACGTACTCCCGAAATAGATGCTACATAAGCCATATATTTAGTTTTAATTGTGTCAGTATGAAGATGCCCGTGATAGGGTGAAACCGGTCCGGTCGATAATAAACAAGTAGAAGAAAGTTTCAAAGGTTTTTTAATTTTAAAAAAATCATATGAAAATAGTGGTGTGTTAATAGAAATGCTGTAACTTGCTTTACTATTTTTATTGTTTTTCTATATCTTATATTCTGTTTTATGTTTATTATACCTTACGGTGTTATTAGAAATATTGTAACATCTTTTATTTTGTGTTTCTTCTCATTTCTTCTCTTCTCTTTCTGTGTCTTATATTCTGCTTTATATTCTATTTCCCCTATTTATTTTATTATGTAGCATCTCTACCGAAGTAATAACACTGATAATTAATAACTAAACCAAAAACTATGCATCCTGTAAACATTTTAAATTTGATTATTAACACTTACGCACTCCTCAATGCTAATTGTATAAATATGATCATGTTAATAGTGAAAGTTCCAAAACAATAAACTCAAATACCGTAAGGAAACAATGTTCGAAAAAACATTAGATTTAAATAACTCAAGATTTTACTGAATTGTTGCTGTTTCAAATACAAATCCAGACAAGAGCTCCTAGACATCTGACAAAATACTGTACTCTAAAACGTGAAACCCATTTAAAAGATTGGACGGTTCAGAATCGTCATTATATTAGAATTAAAAAATACGTATTTGGTCTATTGGTGTTTCAACGAAAAGTGCTCTGAAGTTACTTCTTTAGATGTGCAGTACTCCCAAAGACCGAAAATGAATATAAATAAATTAAAATCAGCGGTAAGCAGGTAGGTAGGTATTTACAGTGTCTGTTTTATATATATATTTTAAAAAAATCGACATGTGTCGATTATGTAAAATCGAAAAAACGCTAATGTATTAGTAGAATACATCTAAAGTCTACGCATCTCTCAAAACCAGCTCTCTTCCCAATAGTTTTAATTCTAAATTATTTTTGTATTTAATTCGTACATCTCCATTTAATTATTTTAATTTAGTAATTGCAAAACTTAATAATAAAATTATTAAATTCGAATTTACATTAAATTTAAAAAAAGGGTTTTATTTCCTTCACTGTAAGCTTTTATTGAATATGAAATTATAGTTAAGTTGTAAAATTTATCAGAACATAAAATCATTACATTAAAACATTTAAAAATAATACGAAGCTGAAATAAACGCATACCATGAAAAATCTTTCGTCGTTTAAAACTGAAAGCTTTCAGTGCAGAAGCTTTCAGGTTTAAACATTTCAGCGTGAAACTCTAGCGAAAGACGGCAGTGGTAAGTTCCACTAATCTTATATGGACGCCGAGGGACGTTCATAGAATGTGATTAAGTTTTATCACTATTAATTAAAGCTATAGAACTCGTAAAGTGAAGGAGGGCCAGATTACAGGATGGGGCAAATACAGGAGTCGGTAATTTGTTCCATTGCTGAATAGCACGTTAAAGAGGTGACGTTGAATGGTGTATTCACATGCAATGGAAGTTAACCGTGCAATGATGCATAGTACACGTTCGTCGCATATCTTTGGCGCATTCGTTATGCTAAACGGTATTTGGGGAATTATGGGATGATACGCGCAGGCATTTAATACGTAATGTAATGAGATGGTGCAGTTATTTATCCAGTATTTTAGCAATAAGATCGCTAAAATAGGTACCATAATAAAATGGGTGGGTATTTTGCAAGGAAATTTCTCTTGATGATGTAAAGGGACCGATCATGATTCATGATGACTATATCTCCTATGTATACAAAGGTAATGTCCGCTATAGACTAAAACACATTTTTTTAGTAAATAAAACAAGCAATATGCCCAAAACTTACATACATGAATGTTTACAAAGCAGTGATAATTAATAAGTACAAAAAAACAACAATTATTACATGGGAAAAATGATACTAAAGCAAATGACAAACAAGTGAAAGATCGAAAACATATTATTAGTAGGTGAATAAAACTACTCCTTATTGTCACCTGTGCTGATGGTACACTGTTTTGGTACTTAATAAAGGGCATTATCACATTATCAGTTTGACATCAATGGTAAAACTTTTTTTTAAATTAATTGTGTCA
>JAHDVE020001991.1:0-69030 GCA_022606495.2 Halesus radiatus | reverse complement strand
TCAATAGAAAGGAAGATAAAATAGCAACTGTAAAAATATCATCTCCATTATTAAATTTTCTAATAAAACTGTGTTCATCTGAAGTGACCTGCCAGGTTAGTATGTTTTTTTGTATCTGTTCGCAGATAATTGGATAAAGAATAGGAAGTCATATTTGTACAGCGCCCTTGAGGTGATTTTTCACGAAAACGGCGCTATATAAATCATCCTAATTAACTAACTAACTAACCATCACGCCGTTTCCCCGCAGGGGTAGGCAGAGAGGACGGACCGCCAAACAACTCGATCTTGGCATACACTTCTTGCTTCATTCACTTTCATACAACGTCTCATACATTCTCTTCTGTTATTCCGACTTCTGACATGGCCTGACTCAAGTATTTGATTCACTTGATCGTGCCACGTCTTCCTTATTATTAATGTAATACAATCATCCAATTATTATTAATGTAATAAAGACATTAATATTTTTATTATGTAATATCGCATTGTTAAAAATTGATCGCAAAAAAACAATCAGGCAGATGTGAAAACATTATTATGAATTAATTAAAAATAGTATGAATTAAATTGCATTAAAACAATCTTTTATTTTTGGTTTTTCTCTTTTCATAGTTTAATTCGATGTAAAGCCATATGTTCATGTCATTAATATTCTACGTTACGTAAGAAATATGATACCATCGTTAAAATATTTAATCTAATCGTTTTGCATCGCGGAATCCGCGGAATGCATTCATTATACATCGGATCCGCGGTTCTGTAATCTAATTATGCATTTCGCAATCAAACTGCAATCGGATTAAACTCAAAATAATATAAAACATTAATTAACTAATTATATAGGGATAGATCGCCACACAACTCTGTCTTGGCACACACTTCTTGCTTCATTCAAATTCATGTATAGTCTCATACATTCTTCGGCTATTTTGACTCTTGATGTGACCCAACTCAAGTATTTGATTCACTTGTTCGTGCCATGTCTTCCTCGGAAACTTCTATCATTGACTACAGTATCATATATTTTCCTTACACCCCTTTTTTTGTTCATTAAAAATATGGAAATTACTTGAGGATATTATTGGTAATTCTTAAATTGAAATATTAATGACAAAAAGACGAATCATTAAATCTCAATAACTCAACTGAGAGAGTTTTGTCCCGGTAAGACAGAGTACCTGGGTTTGATTTCCAGGCACGACCGTTACTTTTTTTATTTTTTATTTCATGGAACTTCAATATTCCATTGAGATTTTTGTTAATATTATGTTCTTCAAATGATGTACAATAACTTTGTTTAGTCATATTTAATAAATTAATAATAATTACTTTGTTCAAAACCACTGTATTTAATACGTTTCAGAAGTAAAGTTCTTCAGGATAAACAATTTGCCTAAAAAAGACAAGCATAGATGAATAATAAGAAAACAGAATAAATTAAAAACACAAATAGGAATTAAAAATAAGTGATGAATGAATGGATTAATTAGTAAGTAATTGATTAATTACTTACCTACTTTCATCACTTATTTTTAATTTTCTTAGTGTTTTTAATGTGTTCTATTTTCTTATACTTGTTATTATTTTTAGTATTTAAATTGTTTATCCTGAAGAGGGGAGCTTTGTTCCTGAAACATGTAGAAATTTACATATTAAATACTGTGGTTTTAAACAAAGTAATTATTAATAATTTATTAATTTATCTATATAATTGATCAAAAGTTATTTTCATGTACCCATCACTTTCTTATATCATTATCATGTTCTAATTAAGTAAGTGATTGTATGGAAAAACCTATTCTTAAATAATCATAAACAGCATTTATGAGTATTGGTATACCTTGCAAGTAATACTTAATTAATAGCAAAATTTCCTTGACATATTAAACTAAAACATTAATGGTAATTTATTATGTCAACCTGGTCTCAATTTGGTCAGCATTACTGCAACGATTTTACAACGGTTGAAATTGCCCAATCTTAAACTCGATCACGATTTGGTATATTTATATATATATATAAGTAACGATAAATGTACCAACATGAGAAGGTTTCACATATCCTTTCTAAAGGCTAGATTTCAAAAGCATTCAGAGACAAAAAAGGCAACTAAAGGCAATGCACGTTGCCAGGTAAACTTTTTTGTCCTCCAACATAATTTATCGGTTTAGAATATGGTCCGAGGGCAAAAAATAAAAGCCTTTATTCGTGATTTAACGTTTGCACGATCAAATAAAGCTGAATTTTTCTAATATAGTCATTATTAACGCTGTTTGCTGAAATTATCTACGATCTCTTTTGATAATTATTGTCGAATTAAGTGGATAGAAGTTAACAAAATGCATTTTTACATTTAGCAAGTATTTTTTCTGGGTTTTTCTAAAACAAGAAATCGAGAAACATTTTTTGATATCCTATTACCCTATTCGTGTATAACGGTATTACACCTAAACTTGAAAATGGTTCAAAAATGCATTAAAATTGGTGCCAATATTTATGTGATAAAATTGTACTTCAATTCTACAAAGCTTGGAAACACACAAAGAATGTAATATGATTCTACATTTTCACATCGTTGATTTCAATCGTTTGGAGAAAACCGTCAAACAATCTTCAAATTAAAGACGAGCGCAAAAATAAAGCGCTAAACGTCACTTTGCATTTTGCTGACGCAAGTAATACAATATTTTGTCTAGATTCTATACAGGTAGTTAGGAAATTTCTAAGGTTTCCAATAACGAAAATCCTCAAACAGCGATCTTTTAACTTACATGAAATACATAACAAAGCGTCTGAAAATACGAGTACGTGCAGATTGAAAACCAGTGCGTTTTACCTAAAATTCCAGTACGTATTTCAAACAGATCTTATGAGGAACGGCTGCTAGACCTGTTTCATATAAAACTTAATTTTGGATTTGAGGTCAAAATACCCTCGTAAACCCAATGATCATTTTTTCATCAAAAAGTCTAGTAAATATTTAGTACGGATTAGAAGTAATTTATTTATTTTTGTTTTACATTACGAAATATAGGCCATTAAAGGAATTGATTTTTCGCGATTTTAGAGGCATCTTTAACAATTATTTGGGGGCTAACGGTGATTTAAAAAAAGTTTTACCTCGTCTTCTTTGAAAATATAATTAAATATAGAATAAAAATTTAAAAAATAAATTAAAATAAGCATTATGGTGGACTTTAAATTAAATTAAAAACGACCAATTTACGTTGGAACACAAATTTGCCGTATGTAATATAAAATGTCGACACGAAAAAACCTTTTTTATTTAAATGTTTTGTTTTTATATTTTCATTTACGTAATCATATATTTACATAGCAATTTAAAAAAATAATACGATAAACCCCCAAATCATTTTCTAAGTTGCCTCTAAAATTATGTAAATTGTTTTTTTTTCATAGTACATGATTTAAAACGAAAATAAATAAAATACTTTTCATCCATACTAGATATTTACTAAACCTCTTTAATTAAAAAAATACGCCATTCAGTTTGGATGGGTATTTTGGCCTCTATTCTAAAATTAAGTTATGTATGAATCAGGAAGCGCAGCGCTGCCGTTCCCCTTAAAAGCTTTCAGTTTTAGAACTTTGTCATTGGAAAACTTATTTATTTTTCTAACTACCCGTGTAGAATTTAAAGATATATCGGTCGTAGTATTTCTTGTGCTACCAGACTACACAGTATGTGTTTTGAGTGTGTTCCTTTAAGAGTATATCGTAACTTAAAGTGAGCTATGTGGTAACGAAATTTGAAGAGCTTTTCCTGTCAGGAATTTATACGTGAACCTGCTAACTCATTTGCGTCATTCAGTACACGCACCTCCTCCCCAGTAGGCCGCTTTCACTGGGATCATGATTTACGGTTTTTTTTCTGGCATTCCATCCACATTGTTTATGTAGTATTTTGAACAGAATCTGACGAAAACATCATACCCATTAAGATTCTTCAATGCACGGTTCATTTAAATTCAATGAGATGCATTTTCTAGATGTGGTGCACTCCCATACAAGGCTAGGGACAAAAAAATAACATTAATAATAAGGAAATTCGCAATAATTTAGATTAGTACAGGTTGGCTGATATGCATGGCGCTCATTAGCAAAAAAAAATCCCAGGAATAATCCCAGGTAAAACGATGTACGAGGTCATTAAACGTTATGCATTACATTATTGAAAAATTGCATTTCCAATCAGGCGTTTTAAATCTGTGAACATCAGTGGTAAATATATAGATTTTGTGTTCGTTTCGAATATGGAGGGAACTAACCAAACCAAGGTATGTACATGATTTTGGAACAATATTTTTTGCTATCAGTTATTTGGCTGCTGTTAATAAAATCCGAGCATAAAATTAGAGATTTTTAATTTTAGTAGGACTTTACAAAAAAATTGTTAAATTAAAATAAGACAAATTTTCAAAAGGTTTTTATTAGGTTTGTGATTCATGGATAATTCATCTATAATTTTACCTCATAAAAGGGTGTAAAAAAATAATATTTGATTTTTGATACAAAGCAGTCACTTTGTGGTTAGACATATTTAATGAAAATAAAACAATAACTTTGTTTATAACCACGAGAATTTTATTTAATTTTATTACGACCGACCGGTTTCACTTAACATAAGCATCTTCAGGGTACAAAAATTAAACGGTTTTGGTGCAGCGCACAAATGCTTATCGCCAGGGCTCGGTCATAAGAGGTAAATACTTTCGTGGTTATAAACAAAGTTATTGTTTTATTTTCATTGATAATATTTCAGTTTATGGAAATTTCGTCAAGGGTATTTCTTATTGCACAGCAATTGATAGTAAAAATTATCATAGTAAACTCTATAGGTACTCGAAAAAAATACAAAAAATCTATACATTTACTACGGATGCTTACATTCGATCGAAGATGCGATATTTCAATTTATTATAGAATGTATCATGTCTAAGGACTTTGTTCATCGTTAAATACGCATGATCATTTCAGAGATTTTTTGTCTATAATAAGCGTTATGCATTAGTCATCCAACTTATAGGAATGTAATGGGCAATTATTTTTAAAAGTATTATTATTTAATTTATTTATTTATTATTTTGTCAGTAGCCTTGTATGAGACCGTAGCACTGTGCGCAGGTCCAAAACGTTGTTGCAATTAGTATTTGCCTTAAGCTAGAAGGCGAGTTTTTTGTTTAGTGCATTTTTGTTAGTGGCCAGGTTAGGTAAAATAGACTATCATACAGGTGTAGGGTAGAGAATTCTCCCGTAGTAAGTAAAAACACAGTAATTACAATGGGAGTCAGTATCCAGAGATAACAGTCGAGTTTTATTTTACAATTTAGCATATTTACAATTGGCCTAATGTACTGTTTTGTTGCTTTAACACTGATAGACACATATTCTATATTATTATTACAATAAAGTTCGTAAAAATTGCGAATATCTTTTGAAAATATTCAATTTTCTGTTTTTACTGTGTTTTTACTTACCAATGATGAATGTTTAATTATAAAAAAAAACAATATAATATTTTTAATTTTTAAATATTTATTGAATTTAAAAAAAACTTCATTATAATATTTAATCATTGAAGAAGATAATATTAACATAACCTAAATGAAACATGAATCTATTGACCTTTTACTAAAATACTCAAAAATAAAAAAAATCGGAAATTTATCCAAGACACTATCTAGTTTGCAATTGTGTTCATGAAAAACTTTGTAATCATCATAACGATAGCTGCCAAAAATATGGGATTACAAATGGAAGATAATATTGATAAAGTCTTGAAATTGAACTGGTCTCATTAGCTAAGTTGATTAAGCGGTTGCCCCGGATAGGCACAGGTCCTGGGTTCGAGTCCCAGATCCGACTGATATCTTTTTATTTTATGATGTTTTTTTCGGTTTCACGTTTCATTTAGGTTATGTTCAATAAGATATTTTCCCCTTTGCATCTTCATTTTAAGTATAAAACAGGCTTTATAACAATAGAAACATGAAAAGAGAAACATATAACTCCACTCAAACTTCAATTATCTAGGTTATAATAACACTGCCATAGAGTGAAAGACAGTGCAGCGGGAGAAATATGTCAATATGGTAGATAAAAGCGCAGCATTTTTGTAAATGTAAGTATAAACGCAGTAACTTCATGTTTTTACTTACAGAAACAGAAATACTGCGTTTTTAGTTACCAGCGATGAAATTGCGATAACACAAAAAAAATCACATTTTTTTAATACGAAAAACGAGTGATACTAAATTATGTTCCATGTAAAATAAGAAATTCGATATTTAATAACTTCTCGCATATATCTCTTGTTTGCGTACTTATGGTAATTACTGTGTTTTTACATACGATGGCAGAATTCTAGTCCATAGGGGTTGTAAATATGTGCATGCTCCAAGAAAATAAGTTGTATTTTTTGGTTATGACCAACAAATACATATTAAGGGGAAGATTTCAGACACAGAAGAAAACTGCTTTTCGATTACATAAGAAATGTGTTCGAAAATACATTAATCAGCCCAGATTTAATTAAAGCGGGCGAGGCAAGAAAACAACAGATATCATTAGTGTAATAATTTATTTGAGGACTTTCCTCTCGTAGTTTTGATTACCTGTCAGATTGGGGCAACGTTCTTTAAACGAGCAATTAATCAAAATATGTGAACAAATTGATCGAGCCGTGAAGTCGCATTGAAAGAAAGATACCTCACGAAAAAAATCTACGTAAAAAAATGCCGATGCTAACTAGAACGTGTCGAGGGATATCGGTTGAATGGGCCCCGAGTTAACTTCAGGAACTGTGCTGATTTGTGCTAAAGCGGAAATAAAAATAGTGCACGTAAAAAATGCAATTAAAAGTGATTTTAAGTCATTATTAATATTACAAGTTGTGTATCATTTTAGGCAATCTTGTTTACTGATATGTAAGTTTGACTTGTAAAGCATCTGATAATTATTTGAGTTTTAATGTGTGTTACAGAAAAGAGTAATTATTTTTATTTTAGAATAAAGTTATGAATTCTTGCTTGTCCATAATTGATTTGACCGTGAAAGTAATGCCCTGTGACGACTATTACTATCTCTACACAATGAAACAAAGAAAAATTAATTTGAAAATATTATTTCATTGTTTTTTTCATTATGTCTCTAAATAATAATTTTCTTAAATAGGTACCTACTTGTGTTTTCCATTTTGACAATATTCTACACAAAAAAACCTTCTTTTGAATATGTAATCTGTGGCTAACCAGAGTGGTATATCTATGGGCTAACCTAAATAAAACATGGCGGGTTCAATGTTTTTCATACTAATTTTAAAACGTTACAGCAACAGTTTTATATATTGTATTTCAATTCAAACTACTCTCTAAGCCTTCCCGGCACTAATAAGAACAAACTGCTATTTTCAGCGAAATCGGTCTAGTAATATTCGAAACAATCGAGGACAGACAGACATACATTCATTTTTATATATATACTCGTGTAGATAGAGAGAATAGCTGAAGTACCGGCATTGAGCGGGATTATGAATTGTTTGAAGCAAAGTTTGAGGTTGTGACCCCCACCTAGTAATTTTCCTTTTATTACGAAGGTCGAAATTTCATCAAGAAATACTAAAATTCTGCTTGAAGGGGTAGGAAAGGGGGAAAGGGGTGGTTTTTCTAAATTTCATATAGATTTATAGAATTTCCTTTCTCTTATTTCGAAAGTTAAGTGTGCATAATTTCATCAAACTCGGAATAAAACTATAAATTTGTATACAAAACAAACAAACATCATTCATCATCTTCTTTATATAATAGAAGAAAATTAATGCAATATTTTGTTCAAACGCAACAGAATATTTTGGAATTCATCACAGTTTGGCATTTAATTGTAGATATTAATCATTTTGGAACTACACAATGTCGTTACTATGGCAACACGAAGCTACTCACCTTGTCTTTGAAATGCTTTCTTTACATTAAAGTGTTTTTTTACATATTCGCGTTTGACAGTTGCTTTTTAAAGAAATAAGGCAAAACATAATAATAATTTTTTTTGCGTTTTATTTTTATTTACAGTTTTGCTTTGTGAATTTGATTTTGTTTTTCATATATCTAACATTCAATACATGGTTCATTTGATTCATAAAATTTAAGAAATTGCTTTTCTTCCTTGCAAAGCGTTAAATAATAATAGTAAAAAAAATTATCTTAAAGTATGATGTAGAATCGTTTCCTTTCGGAGAGTAGCAGTAATTTTAAAACACCGTTTGGTTAAAGTAAAACATTATTTATTTGCGCCATTGTCCCTTTTTAATCTCACTTTGATTTTCCCTTGAGCCATCGCTGTGTTGCCATTCAAAACCCTTTAAACGATCGCAAAGACCTCATATTTTGTCTATTTTTAAATGTCAAACTATAGATACATGGCATTGATGTATGGCAGTGAAGCATGGACCTGGCAGAGGAAGGATGAAAGTAGACTGAATGCTGTAGAAATGAGATCTCTGAGACGAATGTGTGGTAAAACCATGTATGATCGAGTAAAAATGTTGAGATTCGTAAAGAATGCAAGGCTGATGTAAGCGTAGTGAGCAAGATTAAGAAAGGGACGCTTAGATGGTTTGGGCATGTAGAGCGAATGAACGAAGAAAGGAGTGTAAGGAGAATATATGACGCGAATGTGAATGGAAGAAGAGCCAGGGGACGCCCGAGGAAGACATGGCACGAACAAGTGGATCAAATACTCGAGTCGGGCCATGTCAGAAGTCGGAATAACAGAAGAGAAGTGTATGCCAAGATCGAGTTGTTTGGCTGTCCGTCCTCTCTGCCTACCCTTGCGGAGAAACGGCTTGATGGTTAGTTAGTTAGTTAGATACATCAAATTTTCATTCGTCGCGTATATTCTTTATTTAATTAAGGCTTTAGCGTCTTATAATCTATCTATACGTAAATATACTCGTATATAAAAAAGAGTGTCTGTGGTAAGGTTAGTTCGTTATACAAATCTAGAGCTTTATTCCGAGCGTGATGAAATTTTGCACACGTGACCTTCAAAACAGCGGAACATGATATTTTGAAAACACAATTGGCTTTCAAAATAAGAAGAAAATTACTGGTAGGGGTAGGGATAAAATATCACACCCTCAAAGTTTACTACAAACCATTCATAACCCCGGGTAATGACGAGCACTTCAGATAGTAAAATATAAAGCAAGAAAATATTTTTTTATAACACATTTTTAACGTAGATATTAAAAATATACATAAAAATTAATGGTTGTCTGTCTGTCCTCGATTTTCTCGAAAATTACTCCATCGGTTCCGCTGAACATAGCACAGTTTGTTTTTATTAGTGTAGGGAAGGTTTAAATAGTAGTTTGAATGAAATCCAATGAATAAAACTCTTGCTATAACGTTTGAAAATTACTTTGAAAAACATTGAAACCCCCATGTTTTATTTAGGTTAGTCCATAGATATAAAAAAAAACTCTGGAAGAAGGAATGAAGAATTCACAACTACATAACTTTATTAAAAAAAAAAATTAAAAATCACGAGCAGGGCCGGGTACACATCAGTTAGGTTAAAAGAAACATTGAATTTACTAAAGCATAAAAATACAATAGGACAAGTTTTATTTGAAAGCCAACAGGGCGTGCTGTGTGGAATCTACTTATTTTTATTCTTCTTTTACACTGAAAACTTCGTTATGTTTTGTAACAGAAAACGTTTTTATATTATTTAAATGACTGCACAAAAAAGCAGGTCGTAGGTCTAGAGAGTATGCATAATTTTATAGAGAAATGGATACTATATTACAGTGGCATTCAGTTCATAATGGATGAAAAACAACGAAAAAAAATAAATTTAAAATTAAAAAAGTAAAAATTTTCATGAAAAGTAAAAAAAATAATAGAAAAATAAAAACATTTAACAAATTTCAATAATAACTTAAACGCTCATTTATTCAGTTGGTCACAACGATCAGCGAAAGATGATAAAAAAAGCATTTTTTAAAAAGTTCAATTTATACCTGTACTTGAAAAACTATACACAGTCTAACCTTTGCTGAAAGAGCTATACATGTCACTGCCATATTATTATTATATGTGAATTGTTGAACTTTGCAGACAAGCAGACATCCTAACGTTTTTGTAGTAATGACTGGATAATTTTTTTCCCTATGATTGTGGAAATTAAATAAAATCTCTATATATGAAAATGAATGTTTGTCTGTCTCTCCTCGATTTTCTCGAAAATTACTCGACTGGTTTCGCTGAAAATAGCAAAGTTTATTCTTATTAGTGCCGGGAAGGTTTTGGAAGTAGTTTTTAATTTGTTAAAACGATTTTAAATTAGTGTGAAAAACATTGACCCACTATGTTGTGTTGAGGTAAGTCTATGGATATAACACTCCGGTTAGCCACAGATTTTATATTGTAAAGAAGGTTTGGTTGGGTAATATTTCTAAAATGAAAACACAAGTAGGTACCTACCTAAGAACTTTATTATTTAGATATATTTTGAAAAAAAAAGTTTCAAACGAAATAATATTTTCAAATGACTGTTTCTTTGTTTCATTGTTTAGAGATAGTAATAGCCGTCACAAGGCATTACTTTCGCTGTCAAATCGATTATGGCATCCAAACGACAAGCGAGAATTCAAAACTTCATAACTTTATGAAAAAAAAACGATTCCGAGCAAGGCCGGTCGGTACACATCGGCTAGTAAAAAAATAAAAATCAAGGACACTTGCAGCCATATCACAGAGGAATGAAATATTGTAATGCGCTTCCGGAAACCAACAATAATTACAAGAATCAATAAATACAGAGAAGATTTTAAGACCAACTTTAACTGCCCTACCCATACGAACGTACATGATACGGCCGCCATATTATCGCCGCCGTATCCCGTACGTCCAGGTACAAAAAAAGCTATACCCGAAACTCACAAAACATTCGTATACGTCAAGTTTGTTCCTGCGTCATCTCGTTTAGTATTTCGAGGTCAGCTGACGCTAACGGATGTGTTCGGGTATTTTCGTCTCTCCCATACAAGTTACGTCACTAGTCACACGAATTGTTATTGCGAAATCAAATGAAAAAAAAACGACGTTTTTTTACCTGCTTTTTGAATAATAACCCACATGACGGCGGTTAAGTAAAATAAGATAAAGTTTAAAGGTATGTTAGCTGTAATTAGTAATTTGTAAACGTAAATGTATAAAGTAAATAACTTAAATTAAATATGCTTATGGTTTTCGCAAGTAACGATACCTATTTATAAATCAGAATAAGGATTCAAAAACCATTTTGCTAGCTGATTATTTACATCAAAATCCAATCAATGATTGTTGAACAAAGTTCCATTCTAACACTTGATCCGGGCTTAAGTATAGGGGGCCAGCATTAAATATATTTATTGTATTTATTTACAGTCTCTCCACACAGTCGCCCCTGTTATGTATCTGTCATGTTGGCGGGCAGGTTGGCTGGGCTGTCTATCGTATAACTTGAACTTGTCTGGACTCCACACAGGGGGCCCTGAGGGAAATAATTTCCTTCAAGGCCTATATCATCTTTGGGGATGATGTGTGGAGGGTCTTTTAGAGGATAGGAAGGAGTGAACTTGGGTTTTGAAGAGAACCATGTTGTAGGATGAAGAAAACACAGAGGCCGGCAGATCATTACGTAGCTGAGCTGTTGAACACAAAAACTATTCGTATAGCGACCATGTGACAAATGTCAACCATGTACAAATGTTGGGCGCGCGTTTGGCGTGTTTCCTGAGTATGCACCGATGCTGAAGGGATCAATGACGCTAGTTCCTCTGAGCATCTTCCATTAAAATACCGGTAGAACAAGGACAGCATTCCCATCTTACATCTGTGCTCCAAAGATTGCAATCCGTTTGGTAAGACAGGCAAATCTTTCAAACGGACCGCCCGTTTCTGCACAGAGTCATTATAGAATAAAGATGTTTTTATTCTATTTAAATATCATTGAAAATGTAATTAACTCTAAGAAATGGAATTTCACGAGCCAAACGTAAAATGTTGAGACAATAAAAAAAAAACACT
This sequence comes from Halesus radiatus, assembly GCA_022606495.2. Lineage (NCBI taxonomy): Eukaryota > Metazoa > Arthropoda > Insecta > Trichoptera > Limnephilidae > Halesus > Halesus radiatus. The sequence continues at coordinate 56,935 of JAHDVE020001991.1, read as the reverse complement.
TACATCACATAAAGAACTCAAAAATACCCTTTTAAGCATTTCGATAAGAATATATTTTTTTGACTTTTTACATTTTTTTTGACAACTAAAGTTTTTTAAAGTTATTGGAGTCGGTCTACTCTTTGGTGCATTTTAAAAGACAATCGACAGTTATCAGTAACCTATAGCTACCAAATATTTTGAAATCTTCCACAGAAAATCCAATTTTGGATTCGAATTAATTGAAAACAAAAGTTTGAAACAAAAAGTTATACCATCAAATCGACCCGAATGTTATTCAGAATTACCAGTTTCCGCTTGTACCACAAGTTTTTTAAAAAAATATTGTGACAGCTGTTTCGGTGTTCAAAGACTTAATACATTATAATTTCTTCAAACGATTGGTATTCACTTTGTGGCGTCATTATTAATGAATTAAATACATATACTTCGTATTCACCACTTTATTAATATACACATATATCAAAATATATATTATCAAAATGTATAATTAAATATATATAATATCAACATTTATAGTATATTTTTTAATTCAATTAGTTAATATATTATTAAATTTCATTTACTTAAAATAGTTTTTATTTTGTTTTATGGAGTCTTTAAATATTATGACGAAATAAACCTTTCCATCTTGAAGGGTTGTTACGAAACTGTGAAAGAATTTTAGCAGTTTAAACAAATAATTCCTTGTTTTTCTTAGTAAGTGGTTTGATATATTTTTTAACGGATTGTAAAGGGACTTGGTTACTCATTTAGTGGAGGTTAGTGTATGTGTGTGTATACTTACCAAGTGTCTCACGTTAAAGGTTGCCGCGGAGATTAAAAGAAAAGAAGGGTCACCATTAAATAAATTTATTTCTCAACGCGTACAACTTATAATTCAGAAGGTTAAATGCAAAGGAGTGAGAAGCTATGTAGATGCAAGTAGTACGTCACTACGATGTACTAACGATGCGTCCGACTCGGCGGGGAGCAGGAAAGCGAATGTTGCTTTGTTTTTTAAACAATAGAGTGCAGGCCGATCGTCTTTTATCTTGTAGTGATGGCATATTTAAAAAGAATATAATTCAAATGAATTTATGGTTGTTCAGTGCTTGCATATTACAATTTATTACATAAAACTAACACATTTTTTTAAACCACTAATTTATTTTAGATACATCACCAATCAGGGTCCAATTTAAAATTACGAATCAAAATTTCTTTTCCAAAGATGTACACAAAGACACCGACAAGTTATTTTTTTGATCTAAGAATTTGCATGATAAAATTAAGAACTTTGTGAAAATATTTTACTTATGATTATCTCAGAATCATAACGACAAATCAGCATGCGTACTGTTGAAAATACCCACAAAATTGGACCGAAATTGGATGCGTCCAACTCGGCGAAAGGCAGGAAAGCGAATGCTGATTTGTTTTTTAAACAATAGAGTGCAGGCCGATCGTCTTTTATCTTGTAGTGATGGCATATTTAAAAAGAATATAATTCAAATGAATTTATGGTTGTTCAGTGCTTGCATATTACACCAGTTTACAGGTAAAAAGTGCGGCATTATGAACACTTTCTTCAGGTCTGCGTGCTGCGGACGATTACCCACTGCAATGCTCAATGCTCAGTGAAATAACTTACTTCATAGCACGTACTTAACCTATTTTTTACTTCCACGTTTTATCGGTCAAAATTCAATTGAATCAACTAAATATATTAAGTTTCGGTTTACGAGTATATTTGACCTTCACAATGAAAATTATTAAATTGTGACTTGAATAGTAAAAAAAGGTGCGATCACTTCGGTCATTTATTAGCGTTGTCCTTTAGCCATTTTCCAACCAAAAAATAATATTTATAATAGTTAAAAGGGTAAATGTAATCAATTATGACCGTACTAATATTTCAGGCCACTGCATTAATGTTCAACTATTGCATGATACTCGCTCGCACTTGCCTAGGTCATGCATCTCGTGCCTCGCGGAGTCAGAACGAAGATATTGTTATATTTTTTATGACACTGTGAATGTGTATATGAAGAGACCAGTGGAAAAAAAAATTCATTTGGAAATTTTTTTTCAACGCCTTCTTATTACCCTTGCTGCATCCTTGTTGCCTTTAAATGACCCACGTTGGCATCAAAGATCAGCGTCCATAGAGCTAAATTTTGGAAGAACATTAGCCATATTAAATAAGCCACCTACCATGTCTCAACCGTGGCGTGCAGAAGGCTGAAAAGCTGCGTCTACCGTAAGAAAAACAATTCATAAAAAAATAATGGTAAAACTGCGATAAATCTCTGAACAAAAAATATTTTTACAGTAAATTTGTAAAAAAAAAACTTATCTCACAATTTTTCTACATTGATAAATTTTTTCTATATGATAGATTTATACTTTTAGTTGCATCCTAATTTGTGGCAATACATTTGACTTTCTCAATCTAGTATTTTTGCGGGATACATGATGCATTTCCATACCGCTTGCCCTAAAAGCTGTGAAATACCAAGATTGCACTACTAGTAATTTTGTAACAATGAAAAAACATTCGTTTTGAAATTAGGGACATAAAAATTCTAGTCTTTTCATAAATAATTGTCAGTTTTTTAGTTTCCACACTACCGCATATTAAAGGCTAATGTTAAAAAATATGTATTTAGCAGTGTCGCCATCTGTTAAGAAAAAAATATGATTTAAAAAATCTTCGACTGGAGAAAATCATTAACTATCTCGAATTAAATTTTACGAACGAATTATTAAATTATTCCCTTTCTATCGTTTAATCAATTGAATGTTTTATTTTTTTATTTTATTTTATTTAATTTCATCAAATTTAAATATAACAACAAAAACATTAGACACTCATCTCCCTAGGACAGGCCTGTGTTGAGATGAGCAGCTTTACAATTTAATAATGTTCAGTAAATACTAATACGTAAATAATAATACATGAATAAAGAGTAGTAAATAATAATAAGTAAATGATAGTAAATATTAATAAGTAAATAATAGTAAATATTAATAAGTAAATATTACTAGTAGATATACAATAAAAATTTAAATTTAGATTATAACTGTTAAATAATAATAATAGGTAAATAATAATAATAAGTAAATATTAATAAGCGTATTACCTTTTACCTATAATACACATTAAATATTATGTAAATATTAATAGGTATATAATAATAAGTACATATATAATATATAATAATAATGTGTTTTCTGAGTATCCCTTACAACTATGGTTTTTCATGTAGAGCGGATGGACAGAAATAGGAGTGCCAGGTTGAGATACATAAACTATGTATATATACCATGAATTTTCACATCACGTTATTTAGTTTAAGTAGAATTTATTTGTTGATTTTATTTTAATAATTGCAAATAATATTAGCAAATTTCAAATGAAATATGAAACAGAAAAGACAGAAAATAAAATAAAAGGTAACGGTCGCACCTGGGACTCGAAACCGGGAGACCTATTCTGGTTATTTTTAAAGAAAATTCCTTATCCATTACCTTAGGCTTAAATACTTCTTGTTTAACTGTCATTCAGCCAATGATAAATATCAATATTCGCGTAGTTTCAACACGAGAAAAATTCAAGATTACCGATATATCAAACAATGTTAATTATAAGTTAACAGTGTAATAAGTAAAAACAATGCTTAACGGCAGGCGGCGGCATAGATATGCCACGGCGGCTGTCACTTTTAGAAGAAGTGACAGAATAAAAAAGCCATTACTATCTAGTGAGGTTCTAATTCTTCGTTAAAAGGCGTATTTATGTTAATTAAAAATAAAATAATAATTGATTAAAATCTATTACAATATAATGAAATTGTTTTTAACAATTTTGGATCAAAATCTTTTGTCACTTGAAGATATAACATCAATTTGTGTTTTAAAACAAACTGTTGCCGGTTTTTTTACTCTCTCTCGGGAATTTCACAGTAAAGCCTTTTAGTCTTTTAGCCTAAAGAAAATGATAAGGAATTTTCTTTAAAAAGAACCAAAATACGTCTCCCGGACATCTCAGTCTATCCGGGATCAGACATAACTATGGGTTTGAGTGTCAGATGCGAATGTTACTTTTTTATTTTATGTGTCTTTTCTATTTTTTATTTTTTTCATTATTTGAGATTTGTTAATATTGTATTCAAAGAATAAAATATTACAACGAACTTTATAAGCTTCAATGGGTTATTCCAATAAAAATAGAACTATAAAATTTCTTTGAATTCTCCTCAATTATTAATAACCGTTAAAGGTCACAATCATCGATCATCTCGACCGATCTATTAAAATCAGACGCAATTAGTTTGTTCGTGATTTCCGTTCGTTCTCTAATATTCCGCAACCAGAAATTATGTCGTCGTCAGTCTGTCTGTCCGCCTTCAGTAATTCCGCATCATAATCATTCTTTAAAGTCGGTACTCGTAATTTGTACAATTCTGTCATGTGGCATTATATGACTAATGGTTTTAGCTTACTGTTCGATTCAGTGGTTCCCAAATGGCCAGAAACGGACAAGAGTGGAAAGACGTAGCGCCATGGGTTTCGGGTTCGATATCTGGTAAATCTACGTTTTTAGGACTGCGCTTGTTTTGGAATGAATTTAATATTTATTTATTACGAAAAAATATTACATAATTTATCGAAGAAAGCAATCACTTTGTGGTTTGACATTAAAATTTAAATGATTTTTTGTTTTTGTTTTGTTTAATATATTGGCTAGTAAATAAAGTGGCATAAAAAATGAATATTTAATAAAAACATAATTCATATTATAGTATTAATATTTTAAAATATGCGTTTTTCCTTTCATACTAAAATTCAATTTCTTATACTTTCTTTCTTATTATAAACCTATGTTGCAGAGTACGCCAATCCAAGAATACCATCATTACTGCTACGGCTACATGGATGGAGTCTCCCTTGATGGCCCTTTGGAGACGGAAAACCATCAAATATCCGCTATAAACTTGTTAAAAAATTTTCTCTCTTAGAAAATGAACTTATTTTGCATATTTTAATTTGAGTAATTCTTTTCTGTGTTTTTCTTTTTCTTTTCCCCTCTTATTTTCCGTAGCTATTGTTATTTTTTGTTTGTATTGTTAACACTTATGGAACGTATTGCATTGCACTACCCCTGCATAAAGAAATATTATCATTATTATTAATCTCTTTATAAGTTGACCTCTAGTAGCTCCTGGTTATGGGAGGACTATTTTTACACAATAATAATAATAAAAAAACATGGAATAGTAGGTGAGATGCAAACAATATTAAACTAATCACCAAAACGATAAAAAGTTGCATCTGGCCCGGTAAGATAGAGGTCCTGGGTTCGATTCCCAGATGCGACTGATACCTTTTATTTTCTGTGGTTTTTTTCGGTTTCGTGTTTCATTTAAGTTTGGTTAATATTGTCTTCTTCAGTGATTAAATATTACAATGAAGGTTATAAGCTTCAGTAAGTTATTAAAATGAATTGAATATTAAATTGCTTATTAAAATAGCCACACACGTAATTCAATAATAACATGACCGGTCAGTGGCTGAGTTGTGCATCGCGCTTGGGTCTCATCCAAGTTTCGCGAGTTCCGCTTACTCTGATGGTAGTGGGGGATTTTCAAATATTGTCAGGTTATTCGTAACCAGGGAATATTTGCCTTTCTTTAAAAAAAATAAATAACCAAATGATGTTAGATAGTATACATTAAGGGTAGAATATATCATTATCCAAGTTCAGAGAGATAATTTGTTTTATGAATTGTTGATATTTCAAAGTTTCGGTTACATTCATTTTGTTTTTCGATAAAAATATACTTTATCATCTTATACTTAAGTACAAGTAGTGGAACTGAGCCGTGGTCGTTCTTTACATTGGGGTGCCTATGGAATCATTTGTTTTGAATCTATTGCTTACACTATCTGTGGGTGAATTTTATTAATGAAAAATTCTTTGTAAATTTGATTTAAAGTACCGTCTATCACAATTCTGTGATATACGGTACTTTAAATTCCCGAAAGATTTCTAGAGTAGGGAAGTCGTGTGGTTTTTTAATATTTTTTTTTGTTTATAACTTAGATCATAAAAATGCGTTGTTAATTCAAAATGTGATGAAGCAAAGTGCTCATGATCCCAGACAACATTATAAATTGTTTTTTGACCTATTATTAGGCCCAATAGTCGCGGATACAATTCAACTCTGCTAGCCAAGTCCTCTCTCATTACACAAGCAATAATTTCCGTTCGTGATGATGAAAGCAGGAATAATTCAAATATTGTCAGATTGTTTGTAAACCCGGAATGTTTTAAACCCGGATTGTTTGTAAACCCGGAATGTTTTTCCTTGTTTTAAAAAAAAAAAATTCTGAAAATTTCTCTAATTTTTTAAAGTTAAATGAAATGTGATACGCGCTCACAGATGGCGCTTATTCAAATATTTTAGAAAAAAACAATTTTAGCACTTCATGCTTTTAAATACTGAGATGAATCGTTTTTGTTGGCGGGCGTACATACGAAATGTGAACTGGAATAAATTATTTAGTAAGTAAAATTTCTTCTCAATATAGGTATTCACTTTATTATTCTGAATTTGCCAATCATACTTTAGAAAACAATCATTCTTTTTGATATAAATAAAGGTATACATTTTTTACATATAAATACAACCGGTTTACAATTAGGCAAATTAGAAATTTTAGAAATCAGGAAAAGCGTTAATAGTAAATTAAATTTAATAAGTAATCAAATATTTATTTTTATAAACAATAATTATTAGCCTGAAACACTCATACAAATTGAAAAAACCTTCCGAGAAAAGATAAATGTCGCCGACAGGACTCGAACCTGCACCCTTCTGATTGCCGGTCAGATGCTCTACCGTTGAGCTACGTCGGCTTATCGCAAACCCGCCAAGTTAATCAATAAATACTAGTATTTCATTCAATAATTACTGTTTTTTATTATATTTCACCTGTAAACAACCAACTTTATTAGTATGAGTAAGGCTTGTAATTTTTTGTTTTTAATTTAATTTAATTTAATTCTTTGTTTCAGGCTCATAATTATTGTTTATAAAAATAATTGTTATCCTTTGCGCTATGCACAAAAATCTTGTCTTAAAAACTTTAGTTAATTAATTAATAAATCAAATATTTTTTTAAACACCTATCTCTTGAATTTATTAAGAAATTTCTTTTTCAATTTCTAATATAAATTTGTTATTCAATGTTTTACAATAATTTTTATTAACATTTTTGATTAATTACTTACCTACTTTAATCAATTTTTGTTTATGTTTATTATTTGTCTATTCTTACATTATTGTGTTCTATGTTTATCATTGTCTATACTTAACATTATTATTTTTTAGCATTCTATATATTCCTGATGAAGAAAGCACCGCTTTCGAAACACGTTGATATCTGTGTATATTAATAAAGTGGTGAATACAAAGTAATTTTTTAATTAATTAATTTATTTAGTTAAGCCTTAACGATAGACCCGGAATAATATTTTATTACATCATTATTGTTATTTTTGTAAATTAGTTGATTGAGTGACAATGTAAATTAGTTATGTTAAATAATATTTATTTTGATTGCAGTTTTTGACGTAATCATTCGGCCTACATATAGTTATAATGTGTAGGTATATATAAAACCCGGAGAAGGGCACTGGATACGGGTTTATAGAGCCAAAAGGACGGAAGCAGAAACAAGTTTAGAAATGACTTGTTCGGTTGTACCAGTTGTACTCACATTTTCTCGTAGCTTTACCATTCTATTCAATACCTCGAGACGGTAAATCTCACGATGTGTCCAACATTCTCTATAGACATAGCGACATTTAGAAAGCTTGCGGATTATGCTTCGTGTACACCTTTCATAAATCTATGAAAATTTAATAGTTATTTCCAAAACACGATTCGTATCTGTTAGTATCTTCTTTGTCGTTCTCAGATTTTACCGTTCCTCTTAATACCGCCTTTGATTAAACTCATTTGACTCGATGTCACCAAAGCGTTAGGACATTAGGCTGTTTAAATATTTTACACGCTGAAATAAAAAAAAAAAGTATTACAACAAAACAGTTAATAAATACATTGAAAACATCTGAAAGAAACTATTTGTATTAGATAATCAGGAAATATTATTTTATTTAGGATTTATTGTTGTCATTTATGTTTTAATTTAATATAATTTTATATCTGGAATTCGTAAAGAATGAAAGGCTGATGTAAGAGTAGTGAGCAAGATTAAGAAAGGGACGCTTGTATGGTTTGGCCATGTAGAGCGAATGAACGAAGAAAGGCGTGTAAGGAGAATATACGAGTATGACGCGAATGTGAACGGAAGAAGAAACTGGGTACGTCCGATGAAGACATGGCACCATCAATTGCATCAAATACTTTATTCAGGCCATGTCAGAAGTCGGAATAACAGAAGAGAATGTACGGAAAGTTGTATAAATGCAAATGAAACAAGAAGTGCAAGTACCAAGATCGAGTTATTTGGCGGTCCGTCCTCTCTGCCTACCCCTGCGGAGAAACGCCGTGATGGTTAGTTAGTTAATCAGTTAGGTTGTATAGTTTGGTGAATCTTCAAAAAAGGCTATAGAAAAGTTTCAAGGAAAAATGTTAGGGTCGAATCAAGTGTCAAATTTGAATTATTAACACCAAATTAAATAGTTTAATTTTTAGATTGTATAATGCCTTGAAGGGGAAAATTGTAAAACTATTAATTTGTCAAACTCCGAACTTTGTTTGGTGCGAATTATGAAAATACAAAAGTTCATGTATTCATGATACGTGATCTAGTTGTACAAAAAATATAGTGTGATAATCGTGACATTAAGCCTTTGCCATCTTTTGATGATCTACACGTGCATCTGCAAACAATTTTAACATTATAATAAGTGGCGTGCATTGCTCTATGACCAAATATAGGGTGTGTGTAATTTTTTGACAGATTTCTTATTTATGACACTATTATTTTAAACAATATATACATACGAGGTGTGTTCAAAAGAAAAGGTGAATTTTGAATTTTCGCGGGCTGTGTACATTCGATTATCGATTTTTTTTTGTTATGTTGGTACACATATTTTATCATATGTTAGCATTATCAGCCATTTTGGATCAGTGGTTTGTTTTTGACAACTGGAAAGGTTAGTCACTTTTTGTTTTTTCTTCGATTTTTTTACTAAAAAATTTTTTGTAAGAAATCGAAAAACATCGTTTTTTTGGATTTTTTGAAGAAATGCTGATAAGGACATAGAAAACAAAAACCTTTCCAGTTGTCAAAAACAAACCACTGACCCAAAGTGGCTGATAATGCTAACATATGATAAAAATATGTGTACCAACATAACAAAAAAAATCGATAATCAAATATACACAGCCCGCGAAAATTCAAAATTCACCTTTTCTTTTGAACACATCTCGTATATATATATGACAATATATACGAAATTGTAACCCTACGGCGTATTATGTAGTAGTAGGGAAACCAAAAAAAAATCAACCGATATACGTTAGATATTTTTTTGTCCATAGATGGCGGACCGCCATATACCATTTTTTTCATTTTAGCCTTAAACCTAGCGGCAGTGTTGGAAATTTAAAAAAAAAAACTGTCAAATTAAGAAAAACATTACTTTTTTAGCACTTGTCTAAAAAACCGTTCTTATATTTATCAGTAAATTTATGAATATTTTTCTGATCATATTGCTTGAAATAATATTATGCAATTTCAACAGAATAAAAAATTAGTATTACATATCTAATTCGATTTTATGGTATGCTAAAAATTAACGGGAGATTTTCTTTAATAAGTTAGCTGTAAGGACACAATGCCAATAGAAATATGTTAAAAAAAGTGTTTTTATGAACGAATTAATTCTACAATGACTAAGTTAATTCTTCAGATATAAACAGTTTATTTTTCGGGTTCGATATTATTCAATTTTTGCTATTTAATTCATAGATCACGAACACAATACAGAGTTTTTAAATTAATTTTCTTCGCCGGTTCCATTCTTCATAACGATTCTCAAGTTATCCAATGCTATTGTATTCAAATAAATAAAAATAAAACATTATTTTGTGCAGTTAAAGACACCGCAAAAATAAAGTAAATCTCGTTATCATGGCAGCAAGTTGACAAAAGAAAGTAAAACGCCTTCAATGAAATATTACTTTGGGTCGTATTATTGCGAAGTAGGCAGAAGAAAAGTTGTGAATAATGTTGCATTGTTTGGTCCATTCATAAAAATATTCATTGATTAAAAATATTACTGCTTTTAGACGATCTCGACATGATATTTGTATCGGGTTAGAAAATAGATTAAAAAGTATTTTACAACTGGAGGATGCTAAATTAAATAAACTATGAAATAAATGATAATATTACCTACACACAGAAATTTATTTTACAATATAAAAGGAAACGAATTAGACTAAACTGATTTTTATTCAGAATTTGGATTTTAATCAACGCAAACAAAACGATCGCAGTTGAAAAATAAACGCACGAATACACGAACAATAAAATAAAAATAAAAACAAAACATTTTTTTTATTTATTATAAAAAATGACATAATTATAACATAAACATAACATAATGATTGTTTTACTTCATATAGTTCTACTCTCCATACGTTGAGCTTCAGTAGCTCGTCGTTATGGGAGGAGTATTTACATACATAATGTAAAAACAATTCATAGTAGGTGATATGTAAACAATATTAAAAAAACTTATTAAATAACTAACTAACTGACCATCACGCCGTTTCCCCGCAGTGGTAGGCAGAGAGGACGGACCGCCAAACAACTCGATTTTGGCATACACTTCTTGCTTCATTCATTTTCATACAACGTCTCATACATTCTCTTCTATTATTCCGACTTCTGACAGGGCCCGACTCAAGTATTTGATTCACTTGATCGTGCCATGTCTTCCTCGGTCGTCCCTGGTTTCTTCTTCCATTCCAATTCGCGTCATATATTCTCCTTATACTCCTTTCTTCGTTCATTCGCTCTACATGTCCAAAACATCTAAGCGTCCCTTTCTTGCTCACTACGCTTACATTATCCTTGCATTCTTTACGAATCTCAACATTTTTCACATGATCATACATAGTTTTACCACACATTTGTCTCTGAGATCTCATTTCAATATCATTCAGTATATTTTCATTCTTCCTCTGCCAGTTCCATGCCTCACTGCCATACATCAAGGTTGGTATCAGCACTCGATTGTGGACTGCTAGCTTCGCTTCTTTGGACAACTTTTTGTTTGCGCCAACCGCGTTCAGTCCTCCGTTAATGGAGTTTCCTGCATTTACCATTCTTTCAATATCCCTATAAGTCTTTCCATCTCTCGTAACCCTGCTCCAAGAATTCATCATTCACAACTATATTTCACACTGTTTCGTACTCTCTCTTTCAAACACCATGACTTTGGACTATTAAATAATTACAAACGTAAATCAACAAAATACTCTTAGAACCATAATTAAAAAAAAAAACAAACTAAATACTAATGTATATACTGGATACATCAGAGAGCTAATTTGCTTTTTGAATTGTTCATATTTTAAAATTTCGGATACATTAATCTTGTTTCTGGATAATAATATATTGTACCATCTTATACCTAAATACAAGTGGTGCTGAGCCGTCGTTCGCATTATATTTGTTGTGAATCTATTGCTTATATATACTATCAGTGGGGTGAATTTTATGCAAGAAAATTCTTTGTAAATTTGATATAATGCTTTTTTTTTTTTTTGATAGAAAGCAGTCACTTTGTGGTTAGACATATTTAATGAAAATAAAAGAATAACTTTGTTTATAACCACGAGAATTTTATTTAATTTTATTACGACCGACCGGTTTCGCTTAACATAAGAATCTTCAGGGTACAAAAATTAAACTGATCAAAAATACATAGTGTGTGTTTATATATACAAAATAGAATAAGACAGAACATAACATAGAACAAAGAAAAACGCTTTTTTCGCTTAACATAAGAAGATGCTTATGTTAAGCGAAACCGGTCGGTCGTAATAAAATTAAATAAAATTCTCGTGGTTATAAACAAAGTTATTGTTTTATTTTCATTGATATAATGGGTTTATTTTACATAAGTAATAGATGGCACATTAAATTCCCGAAATATATCTATAGTAGGGAAGTCGTAAGGTTTTTTAATTACGATTTTAATGATTATTTTTTTAATTGTATTTATAGATGTTTGTAGATAATACATGTTTTGGCATCTTAAATGCATAATTGTCGACTACCCACCTCCCGCTCCCGATCCGATTCCTATTGTCACTGGAATTTCAGTTCGATTTCAAACCGCTCGTCGCGCAGTAACAAAAAGTGTTCAAAAGCCGCGACCGGAGCAACTGGCCAATTCTGGATTACTGTGAAGTTTCAGTGAGGTGAATTAAGTGCCAAAGGATATCCACGAACCAAGGTAGACCTATTAAATTTCCGTGGCATCCTCTTGTTTCTCTTCAGTCCTTCCTACACCTTTTTCTCATCTGGTTCTCCAGATTAACTTCGTTAACCCAGAATTGGGATTCTATCAGAGCTATCGAAACAATACAATACAATACAATTTAATAGTCAGGGTGTTCCGCAGGGTCTTCATGTGGGATCTGCTTAGTGTATGCACGCCGGAAATGAATTGAGGAGATATCTACTTTCTTAAATTTTATAGTAGACAAAAATGAGGTCGCTGCAATAGTTTAAAATGTTTTAAATGACAACACCAAGATGGTTCATAGGAAGAGAAAAAAAAAACATAACGATCCAAGTGCATGTTTTTTACTTTACCAAACAGTATCCAGAAATTAGTGGTATCACATTTTATGACAATTTTATGTTTAATTTTTTTTTTATTATTTAACGTTTTGCAAGGAAGACAACTAACTATACGAAAAAGGGTGAATTATGATGTTTTGTACTGTTTCTATAAAACGAACTGTTAAATTTGAATGCGAGGAACAAAATTTCAAAGACATAATTGCCAACTGGAATTATTATATTAGATATGGCAAAATGCCTAGGCATTCTACACATTGGCTAATGTTCAATTCGGTTCGTATCATATAACGCGTTGTCACTATTAATGACATCCTGATGTATTTGTATACCTACGTATTAGAAAAAAATAATTGGAATGAATGTACACAAAGGTGTAACGGAGAAAAAAAGTCGCACGTCGGCTTACAAGTGTTCATTACAATATATAGGCAAAGCGTGATCTCATATGTTTATTTAAGGAATTGCAGATGTTGCACAGACATTCTATTAATGCCGGAGACATATTAATTACTTTGTCCGACTTCTCTGGACATTATGAATAATATTCCGGCAATTTGCATAGTATGCATTGTGGTAATTAGTCAATGAAATTGGGTAGATTACTCTGCATCCCAAAGGCATAAGCTAAAAGTTACATACTCGTAGAATAATGCATATCGCTGATGATTCAGTTTACCGAGATACTGCAGCGCTACGGAAATGTTCCTGGGGGAGCGAGTACACTCTTTCCCTGAAAGGGTACTTCTCCGCCAGCGCATGAGAAGCATGTGGTGCAGAGTACGACATTTTAAGAATGCTATCATTATTGCCATGGCTGCCTGGATGGAGTCCCCCTGATGACCCCTTGGATACAGGAGATCGTTAGATATTCAACTCAAACGTTTTCATTTTGTATTAAATAAAAAAATTATATAATGCTAGTTGATGTGTACCCGGCTTTGCTCGAGATTGATTATTTAGTTTCTTTGGAATAAAGTTATATTTTTGCTTGTCGTTTGGGTTCCGTAATTGATTTGACAGCGAAAGTAATGCTTTGTGACGATTATCACTATCTCTAAACAAAGAAACATTGATTTTAGAATTTTATTTCATTTCAAACTATAATTTTTTCAAGGCTTTATCTAAATAATAAAGTTTTTAAGTAGGTACCTTCTTTTTTTTATAATATGTAATCTGTAGATAACGAGACTGGTACATCTATGGGCTAACCTCAATACAACATGGCGGGTTCAATGTTTTTCTTACTAATTTTAAAACGTTATAGCAACAGTTTTACATATTGGATTTCATTCAAACTACTTTCTAAAGCTCCCCGTCACTAATAAGAACAAACTGTGCCATTTTCACCGAAATCGGTAAAGTAATTTTTGAGAAATTCGAGGTTACACAGACAAACATTAATTTATATATATATATATATATATATTTTTTTTTTTTTCATGCATAGTTATTTGTTCTTAAGTGTTGTCATTGTAACCTATGGAACGTATTACACTGCACTACCCCTGTATGACTTCTGGAATAAGCGTTATTATTTTTTTTTACCTGTGTTTTTAGGTAACGGAGAGAAATCCGAATTGCTTCTGCAAAAACTCTTAAGCGGTGAGCTTTGGTTCTGAAATTTGCAGTTATTTCTATCTGACAATTGTAGGTCAACCCAACTCGTTCTTATTGTAAGTCGTTGTCATAATGAAGTATAGAGTTTCAAATATTCATTTAACTGTCAAAGGCAGAATAAATTTAATAATTTCGTAATTATTTAGATCGGCTAGCTTATTTTTGGTAATATATTACGGATTTTTACAAATTAAGCACAAATATCTTAAAGCCATGGGAAAAATACGTGCAATACACGAATATACCACAGACAAAATAAACGATAGACTAAGATATAAAAAGCTAGGTACTCGTATTTCTAATACTTTAAAAAACGAATCGTGTCTCCGACAAAATAGACAAAGTAAACCGTTCGAATAACAAATAAAAGTGCTCATTGATGGCTGTCATTTGTATTACGGGTCTATTTGGAACAATTGTTGTTTCATCACAAGAAAGAAAGATGTTTAAGTTTATTTTTATAGTATCTATCGCACGTGTACAATCTTAGCGAGTGCAAATATTTATTTTTATTTAGTTTTGTATGTATAAAAACCTGCATTTGGCACGTTTAATGTTCAAGGTGGCTTTATAAAAAGAGATGTGAATTTTATGTATCTTTCGTGAAAGAAAGCGAATTTACAATGAGCAATTTAAAGTTCTGAAGTAGGTATCTACTTGTGTTTTCCATTTTGAAAATATTCTACCCAAACAAATCTTTTTCTTTTGATTATGTAATTTGTGGCTAACCAGAGTGGTATATCTATGGGATAACCTCAATACAACATGTCAGGTTTAATGTTTTTCATAATAATTTTAAAACGTTATAGCAACAGTTTCAAATATTGAATTTCATAAAAACTACTTTCTATACCTTCCCGGCTCTAATAAGAACAAAGTGTGTTATTTTCAGCGAAATCGGTTCAGCCATTTTCGAGAAAATCGAGGGCAGACAGACAGACAGACAAACAATCATTTTTATTTATAAAGATAAAACAATATTTCCGCTAATTCTGGTAATTGAAGGCAGTTTTGTGGCATTCGAACAAAATTTTACAAAGCTTTAAACCTTTTTTATATTGTCGATGAATAAGCACTAATTGTGATTAAATTAATTACCGACTTCACGCACTAGAAACATTAACTTAGACTGAATAAAATTGAATCCAAAAAATATAGATCGTGACTTATCGCTGGAAGTTGAAGACATGGACATAAAAATGAGTATTTGGGAAGTATCTTAATTCTTTGGATTTCAGTTGTCACGAAATTTACCGATTTATTATTGGCAGATATTAAAACATAGTTTTCTACATGCATAAAAATAATTAATTGAAATGCTTGAAAAGTTAGGATAGTGAGAAACAAACTTTTTTGTTTTTGTTTTGTTATGCGGAGGCATAACACGAGTATCTTATCTTTTAAGGTAAAGTGATCATCCATTTTATTGGAATAACTTGAAAATTAAATATTAATCCCACACTTGCAAAAAGAGTCAACAGATGTCCCGTATAAATAAAAATCACAGGTATATCCGAGACACTATCTAGAATGAAAATAATTTTGGGTAGAATTTTGCAGTGATGCAGAAAGATTGTAGTAAAAAAGGATTTAATTGAAGATGGTATTAATAATTTCATCAATAAATGTAAAAGTAATTTGTCGTGTCGTTATTAATAAAATTACTAAAAAAAAGAAATTATAATTTCTTCAAAAGATTGGTATTCCATTTGTGGCGTCATTATTAATAAATGAATTAAAAATAATTTTGTAATCACCACTTTTTTACATAGGAAAGACTTCAAGAAAATTTAATATTAGAGTTAAGGAACACCTAAGGTGTTGAAGTAATAATAATAAATTGTAGTGAATTTTCCAGTCATATTTTGGAAACAAATAATTTTTTCGATTTAAATAAAGGTTTAAAAATTTTACATACAAACATAACCGGTTTACAATTAGACAATTTGAAATTTTAGAAATTTGAAAAATGTTAGTCAATTAATTATAATTAATAATCAAATATAAAAAAATAGCTATCTCTTGAATTTACTTTCATATAAATATTAATAATATAAATAATTTCTTTTTTAATACTTTTTAATATTTCGTTAATACTGAATTAAATTTAATAAATAATTTTTTTTTTAATAGCTATCTCTCGTACTTATTTTCATATTAATATTGATAGTAAAAATAATTTCTTTTTTAATTTCTAATATAAATTTGTTATTCAATGTTTTATAATAATTTTTTATTAACATTTTTGATTAATTACTTACCTACTTAAAACTATTTTTGTTTATGTTTATAATTTGTCTATTCTTACATTATTGTGTTCTACGTTTATCATTTGTCTATAATTGAAATTATTATTTTTTAATATTATGTTTGTACTGACGAGGAAAGCTTCACTTTCGAAACATGTCGATATGTATATATTAAAAAGTGATGATTACAAAGTAGTTTTTACATCATTTATTAAGAAATATTTCATTTAAACCATTATTTGATATATAAAGATTAACAAGTTTCGGAAGCAAAGCTTCCCTCGTCAGGGTACACAGTATATTAAAAATTAATAATAATAGACTTTCTACTAATATATTGTCTATTCTTGTTATTATATTTCACAAATATTACAAAATAATTTTATTAATTTAATAATATTAATAGTCGCTAAATTGAAACACGATATCGATATAAAACCGTGGCATTTACTTATTTGGTAGAGCGCTGGTCCCAGAAAGACCGCGATGTCCTGGGTTCGAGTCCCAGACGCGATCGTTACATTTTTATTTTGTTTCATATTTGTTAATATTATCTTAAATATTAAAAATATTTTGAATGCATTATAAAAAAATAAACGATTTAAAAGTATGTATTTTGTATTATTTAAACGAAGGACCCATGATATGCAAAACTTTAGCAGTTATGCTAAAAATGGCGTAAGAATAAAAGGTTTCTCGGGTACATACTCATTTCCTTAGAGCGTATTTGACATATCGCCTTTTTCCCGTCGCTGCCAAAATAATAATTATGTTAAAAATCACCCTAAATAGGTAGACATTATGAATTCAATGTTATACACATTTATATAAACGTGATGGAAAAGATTAGGTTTAAAAATAAATAGGTACATACCGTTGCTATTTTTGTTTGCCTTAGGCCTCGAATTCGACGGCAGCCAGGCCGTAAACCTATCTTTCTGGCTGTTCTTCGGTGGAAAGTAACTCCTGGTGGACCCTGGAAAGGGGCCGCTTTTCCCAATATATTTCAGCTCATCCTTCTCCCCCACAACACTCTGCGACCCTGGCAGCACTGGCGATTGTCCGAAGTCGTCAGGAGGTTCCTCGTACAAAAACCTCCCAGGAGCGATATCAGAATAACTGGAAAACTTAGACTTTACCGCTTCATCCGTATAACCTCTAAAAGGATTGGCACGAGGATGGTTCACTCTATAATCCTCGATAAACTCCCGGTTTCGTGGGAAAACAGGACTCTGCTGCACCGACGGAGGGAAAAATGGGCTATTATAAGGTCCCGAAGGTGCCCAATTGAACCACGAAGCTGTCGCCATTTTTAACTTGTCACTTTTCAATATATATTTATTGCTTAAATCACTTTTTGTTTACTAAAAACATCTCACTGTTAAACACTGTTCACTTTGAAGGAAAAATGTAAAAAAATTGTTAGTATTTTATTATTGATTGGATCGAATGAATCATTTTGATTAGACTATAAGAAATTTTAATAAAAATGCATTCCATTGAGACCACTTTGTTGGTAAAGCGGTAAAAAAAGATGTCGTAAAAACTTTTAATAATATCTGAAAGATATTTTTAGAACTTTCATAATGATTATTATACAAGTTTTATTTAACTTTTTCATTTATATGTTTTTTAAATTTATCGTAATATTGCTTCAAATCAACTAATGTTGAAAAGATTGCTATCGCTGCAGAAAACTCGTTATTATATTACGTATGATTTTTTTTAAATGTCGAACGCATAGGAGATGTAGAACTTTGTTGGGTACTTGATCGTTACCTGTTTAAAATAGACCAAGTTGTTTCAAATAACTGGAAATGTGTTCATTTATCGATAAGATTACTAATTGATGTAGCAATATTACGGTTCAGTTACGTCGGAAAGCGTGGATATATAAAAAAAAAAAACGACAGGTTATAAATAGTACCAATAGATTCGTAATGCGGACCTTAATGATGTAATCGATTGAAAGCTTAGACAAGGAACTAAATAATATTATCCATCTGTCAATGTAAGAAGCAATCATAATTGTTTTGGACATGGTCACTTTTTGGAACTTTTAACGAAATTATACCATCCACTTTGATTGTTTTAACAGGCTTTACTCATAAAATCAACGCTTTATGCTTATTTGTGCAATTATAAGATCCTCAAATATGTTGTGGTTGACACTAATGCTCAGTTGACAGTTCAGTTGACAGTTCAGTTGACAGTTCAGTTGCCAGTTCAGTTGACAGCTCAGTTGTCAGTTCAGTTGACAGCCGTACTCGCGTCGGTGCTCTGTCTGTGCTGCGCTGCACGGCGTAATGTGAATACTCGCGGTGCTGGTAGATGTGAATAAACCTTTAAGCAATTATAACTCAATTGGGTGGAGCGTAGACTGTTAAGGTACAGAAGCTGTCTTACCGTATTAGTATAAAAGATTTTCTAAGATTGGTTGTAACTTTCCCAATGACTTGAACAGGTGTACAGCGCGTTGCACGAAAATGGACAAATCTTATTAATGATAAAAACACTCCATATTACGTTTGCAGTCCTTTAACCGTTTTAACAAAATCTTTATGCTTGAGTCGAAGGCCGCTATAATAATTTATGCCTTTTACGGGGAGAACGTCATGGACTGCAAACTTTGTAAAATCATATTCGCTCTATTCTCCTGATCTTGCTCTATCAGAATATTTTTGTTTTCCTCTATATTCGACAATTCAGGTGAATCTCCTCTAATAACATGGCTGTCCTTCAAAATGGGCTTGGCGACTTTTTCGCCTCCAAAACACAGATTTTCTGCAGCCGTGGAAAACAGTTTAAAAAAAAAAAATAAACCATTTTAACGCGCGCATTTTAGTGAAGGTAACTTGAAATAGTACTCATCTAACAAAAACGTCCCAATTATATATTTTTTTTAATTCGCCAAACTACTAATTTAGGCAGGTATTCCATAAAATCTAGCATTTGTTTTTTTTTTGTCGAAATATGAAATTAATACAATTTTTTTGCAGAAGAATCATTTAAAGAGATTCTTGTTTGTGTATTGGTGTACTGTATCGAACAAATATACAAATTTGGATCAAATTTGAACCACAATCGGTGTGCACAAATGCACTCCAACGTGCGCTCATTAAAATAATTGCATGTAAGTAGATGTAATTCTTTCCATGATTAATTACATCCATGTGTAACTTCGTCTGTGTGCAATTCTTGCAGTGCAATATTGGTACGTGAAATTCACGCTTGTGTAATTTCTGACATCGAATTATATATAATTGATTAGTATTATATTGGAGAGATGAATTGGCAACGAACCCTTGCTTTTCTTGATGATATAAAAGTAGCTGATGATGAGATGGCTTGGACAAGTCCTCAGAAGACAAGAGAGAGACTTCCAGATAAGATATTCCACTGGATAAATCCAAAAGTAAGATGCCTGGATGATCGCTTCAGACAAAGATGGGGAAAGCAGATCCAGAGTCCTTACGAGGAGAGACTGGGCAAGCATTGTATTAAATCCGCTGAACAGGATTCTCTGGAGTCCCCTTGTCAAAGCGGTGGGTCACAAACCCGACTACGATAGAGGAATAAAAAGATTTTTTAAAAATAATTTAAGTATCTGGCTATTCAGATCTCGTCACCAAACACGGCGAAATCCAGTTCAAGCAAAGTTTCAATTCTGAATGGTGGTATTTCACAAGGGCGATACTGACAGTATCTACCACTCTAGAAAGTGCACTCTGCCAAAATACACCAAATTAATAAATTGTGAAATAACACAACTTAATCAAATAAAATTTAATTGCGCACGCCGCGATTTGAACCCGTGACCATTCGGATTCGGATCTAGATTCGTAGGCAAGGATCATAACCACTCAACCATGGAGACCGTTAAGCCATGATGATGATAATGTTTTAAAGATATTCAAAATGAATTAAAATCGCCGCGACTCATTAAAGACATTTTGTTTTGTTACATCGTCGAGTTGGTGTGGTTGGTTTGTTCAAACACTTGTAAGATAAGAGTGCAGAATTAACATCCACAGATAAAAGAGAAATTGAGGAGATTACAATACTTGGCAAAGCGTAAATAATGGACCGTGAAGAGTGCCAGTGCCTACTTCACCTCCAGTAAGCTCCATTGACCAGACAGGTGGAAAAAATTGAAGAAAAACTGATCGGTGATAAAAAAGGGTTACTAACTATTTCCGCTTGTACGTATTCAAAGTGGAAAGACCAAGATTAATTCATTGATTAATTTTTACATAATTGTTATGAAATATAGGCTGGTGTTATGAAGATTGGGTAGAAATCAATGGTTTGTATTTCGGTTGCTTATTACAATAAGTTACGTAGGAGGATGTTCAGTCTTCAAGTATCTAATCTATATATTTAAAAATCAATGTAAGTTTGTTTGTTTGTCCACGATGTTCTCGAAAATCACTGGATCGGTTTCGCTGAAAATAGCACAGTTTGTTTTTATTAGTGCCTGGATGGTTTAGAAAGTAGTTTGAATGAAATCCAATATTTAAAACTGTTGCTATAACGTTTTAAAATTAGTATGAAAAAGCATTGAACCTGCCATGTTTTATTTAGGTTAGCCCATAGGTATAACACTCTGGTTAGCCACACATTGCATATTCAAAAGAAAAAGTTTTTTTGGTAGAATATTTTCAAAATGGAAAAGACGAGTAGGGTACCTACTTAAGAACTTTATGATTTAGATATATTTTGAAAAAATAAACGTTTGGAATGAAATGAAATATTTAAATGAATATTTCTTTATTTTTGTTACTTTCGCTGTCAAATCAATTATTGTACCCGAGCAAGGCCGGGTACACATCAGCTAGTAGAGCTATAAAAATGGTTGTATTACAACAATGTATGATTAAGTTATCTTAAAAGGATGGGTATTCTTTCAGCGTTGAGAAAACAAAATAACAGGCATTTTTTATGGTATGGCGTCGAGACAAATTATGTCTACATTTATTTATTTTTCTACATACATTTTGCCATCTATTGAGGGATTTAGCCGTTACAAGCCTCTCTCATACTAATAAAGTTGGTTGTTTACAGGTGAAAATATAATAAAAACAGTAATTATTGAATGAACACTAGTATATATTGATTAACTTGGCGGGCTTGCGATAAGCCGACGTAGCTCAACGGTAGAGCATCTAACCGGACATTAGAAGGGTGCGGGTTCGAGTCCTGCCGGCGACATTTATCTTTGCTCGGAAGGTTTTTTCAATTTGGATGAGTGTTTTAGATTAATAATTATTGTTTATAAAAATAATAATTTTCTAAAACTGTTCATTTGAAGCGACCTGCCAGGTTAGTATGTTTTTATGTTTTTCTGTATCTGTTTGTACATAATTAGTTAAGAAATATTTGTACAGCGCCCTTGAGGTGATTTTTCACAAAAATGGCGCCATACAAATCATCCAACTATTATTATTATTAAAAACTTGTTCCTCTTTTTTCTTTCTATATATCATGCACTATATTATGTATTATGCAATTTCATACATTTTTACGTCATCCGAAATATAAAAACACGTTGATTTTTTTTTTCACAATGTCATGCACTCATATTATATTATATTATATTATGTATCATGTAGATCAGGCTATTCATATTATTATTATTATTATTTTTAAATGTTTTATCTACAAATTAAAAACCTTTCCCTTCATAACTTCTCTGTGTCGTGCACTTATACATTGTTATACATACATAAATATCTTATACTTATATACCTACTATGTATCATGTTCTTTTTTGTTAACTTAAAACCTTTTTTTGTCTTTCTGTAAACAAAATCATTCAATTGTTAAAATATGTAAAAGCCCATCAGAGCATTAAAAAAATAATAAATAAATATTATCCAATCCTAAATAAAAAAAACTACAGAAAATAAAAAAAGGTATCAGATACATTTGGGAATAGAACCCATGACCTTACGCCATCTTCATCGATATCATACCCAAACTTCAAGACTTGTCAATATTATCCTCCATTAATTCGCATATTATCGGCTGCTTCCTTTATAATGATTTCAAAGCTCTACCCGAATATAATTGCAATCTAGATAGTGTCTCGGATATACCTATCCGATTTTAATTTATTCAAAAGGTTCACTGATCACGACCCATAATACCATTTTTTACAATTAAGCTATTTTCTGAGAAATATTATAATATTCTTTTTTAGGTAGTACCTACTTGTTGGAAATAGAGGAAAACATAGTTAAAAATAACATAATGGGTCGTGTCTCATGTTCTTGAACAAATAATGAGGTGATTGTAATTGTTATACAAGGGTAACCTAACATATTATTATATTAAACTACGGAATCTTCTTCTTCTATTTTCTTCTTCTTATTCTATTATATAAAGAAGAATTTTCCGGGAGGCGGCTTGTGTTTTTTTTATGAATAAAAATCTAGAGTTTTTTTCTTTGCTTACTGAAATTTTGCACACTTGAACTACCAAACAAGAGGAAGATCACTGTTTTCACGAAATTTCGAAAAAATACCCTCATCCCCCTTTCCCAACCTTAACGCCAAATTTTCGTACTTCTTGATGAAATTTTCCACACTTGTTGTTCAAAATAAGAGGAAAATTTCTGGGTTGGGGTTGGGAGTAGAAGTAGGAGTAGGGGTAGGGTTATGGATTATAAAACTTTACTCCGAACTATTAATATCCCGGCAACTGAAGGTACTTCAGCTAGTATTATAATAATAATAAAATTGTAAAAGGAAAAAAATATATATTTCCACGGTTGAGAATCGAACCTAGATCAACTGCTTGGTAGGCAAATATGCTGCTACTACACCACCAACTATATTAAAAACTACGGCATAAATTCATTAGGTGCACTGAACATAAGAATGGTTTATATTTTCAATAATTTAATATAATATTAATAACTTCCAAATCGAAACGCAAAACCGAAAAGACACAGGAATGAAAAAGATAGCGGTAGCAGCTGGGATTCGAACCCATGACCTCTTGGTCTATCGGGGACCTGCATTCTATGCCAATTGAGCCGTAATCTTCAATGATTAAAAGTAAATTACAATCAGATTTATAAGCTATTAAAAAAATACGTATAATACAAAATTGTTTAATTTGACTGTTGCGTACAGTTACGTACTTTCTAGTCACATAAAAACTCAAATTATATTGTTTAATAATATGTTATAACATTGCGTAACATTTTTTAAAATGAATATCATTTTATCCCACAGGGTGTATTGGAGTTTAAATTACACAACATTATATTAACAACTTGATATACGATTACGTAATATTTTCATTACAATTTAAATACAACGATCAACCTGTGTTTAAAAATAAGTCAATCGAATAATTGCCCCAGTTAAGATTAATTCGATAGCCGTTCTAAAAAAAAAACTACAAAGGATATGCCAAAAATATGATCTCTATTGCAAAATATGTAGGTATCTCGTTAATTTGTGAGTATGCTACCACAGGAGATAATTTCATCGAATTAAAATAATGGTATTATTGGATATATTGCAGTGAAAGGACCATTGGAATGTAATTGACTAGATGCGCCGTTGAGGTGATTTTCCCACGAAAACGGCGCTATAGAAGTAATCCAATTATTATTATTTTTCAATAGAGACTTTTAATTTTTTAATGCACGTCGGCGGCAGGTAAATCGACACGCTACATCAATATTGATAAACAGATATAAAATATACAAAAAAATAATTTTAGAAAAAAATTGCAGCAGTGTGAACATTTTTTGTATCGATATCAATCAGAAATAGATTGTTTCATTATTGTAATAATTCAATCTGAATTGTCAGTTTCTACATTTTTTCACTTTTCTCCCTTTCCCCCTTCTTCCCCCTTTTTAAATAACCTAATTCATTTATCATTAACTTAAATTTTTTTTTTTTTAATTAAAAAGTTTTTTAAAATGTAATTTTCTTCAGCATTGGCGTGCTCTATTTATTAAATAAATGATTTGACGGCTTCATATAATATTAAACGAAACTATAAATAAATGAATTAAAAATTACTTTGTATTCACCACTTTATTAATATATACATATCCACATGTTTCGAAAGCAAAGCATTTTTTATACACTCGACATTATTATTTTTTTAGTATTCTGTGTGTCCTGACGAGGAAAGCTTCGTTTTTGAAACATGTTGATATGTACATATATGTATCAATAAAGTGGTGATTACAAAGTAATTTTTAATTAATTTATTACTAATGACGCCACAAAGTGAATACCGATCTTTTGAAGAAATTATGAAACTGTAAATCATCAATAAATAATAATTGAATACAAAGTAACTCACTGACTAAACAAAAGGGAGTGATAAAAATGAACTAGCATATTCAAATCCCAAGAACGCAAAGTCTTATTTCGTGATGCAAGTAAAATAACTGCAGAAATTGCATTAACACGTTATAAAGAATTTCAGTAATATTTTTCATAACCGGCTAATCAGTTCGTTGTACACAAACATAACCGAAAACGATCTATCTAACTAGGCAGTTAGATTAGGAATTATTTTTCGTATCACAACAGCCAATCTTTTGTACACAATACCAATGGTCGTAATAATGGAAAGTAACTCTTTGCACGTACGAGCATGTTCACTCACATCTCCTTGGATATGTATTCGTGATATCATAATATGTTCGAGTGTGTATGGATGTAGGTTAGAATAGAAAGATTTATGGTAGAATGCAGTCTGCAGTTTAGATTTCGATCTACATTCATTAAAATTATAAACGTTCTATTTGTGATATTCGTGCATTTAATGTACTCATGTATTTATTTATGCGGTTGGCGCATAGGAGTACTTTAATTGAGCAGAAATGATTAAGTTTAATTTTCAGCGAAGATATTTCACCACGACATCAGACTTGCAATTATGTAAGCTGAGATGTGGGCTGCATATTCGTTGCTAATTGGGTCTGTTTACATATTGCGTGGAAGTTTACTTTGGTAAAGTAAGAATCTCTTTATAAAATCTTCGAGTATGGGGTAGTTCCTGTTAAACTTACTTCAACAAATTGCTCAAACATTGAAAGCTGCAAATGTTTTTTATTGCAGCTACAAAATCATTACCCCAATTATGACCGGATCAGTAATTTCCGGAACACCTGAGTATTTGATTACGCACCTAGTATGGTTCCTTATTATTGTGACCCTGATTCTAAAAATAATATCAAAATATCCGTTTTAGATCTAGATTTAAAAATATAGCTGTCACATCTCTAACTGGAAAACTTAGGCAAAACTGTGGCGGCTTATTTCTGTTTGAAGTAATATATATATATTTTTTTTATATGAATACCTCACAAGAGTCCCAACTGCTCCCAACCGTCTGGAGCCAGTGAGACTATGACATTACCAATTGGGGAATGTTGTAAGGCTGAAGGTATTGGGGAGGGGAAGGAGAAGGGGAAGAGGAAGGTTTGGAATACCTGGCTATTCAGATCTGGTCACCAAACACAGCTAAAAGCCATTTCAAGCAACGTTTCAATTCTGAATGGTGGTCTTTCACCAGGGCGATACTGGGAGTATCTTTCACTCTGGAACGTGCGCAAATATACTACATATTATTTTTAAATGAATTAATTGTGAAACAACACAAATTAATTAAATAAAAATTACTTGCGCACGCCGGGATTTGAACCCGCGACCTTCGGATTCGTAGTCGAGAGCTTTACCCCTCGACCATGGAGGCCGTCAAAATCAAACATTCATTATTTTAACAAATTTAAACAAATACATTTAGGTAGTACCTATATTATGAGAAAATTGCAAAATATGTGAGAAAAGCTTGTTTATCGCTTGAAACAAATCAATTTTTTATTATACAACGTACTTCATACTAATTATATATAAATAAATGAGTCACTCTTAGATTTTCTCAAAAAATAATCGACCGGTTTCGCTGAAAATAGCACAGATTATTCTTATTAGTGCCGGGAAGCTTTAGAGAGTAGTTTGAATGAAATCCAATGTATTCTACTTTGAATAGGTATTCCCAAATAAAAATAAAGCTTTTTGCTTAAGTGCATATCGCCACCTTAATTAGTAAATTACTTATGTAGGTACACTTTGTAGTCCATTTTGACAATTTTACAGAACAAAAAAACGGTTTATTTTTAAAACATTTAGAATTGAAAAAATTTCAGATACGCTTTGGAATTAGGTATTTTGCGTACATAATAAATGTATGTAAATATATTTTTTTAATTTAGTTATGAGAAAAAAAAGTATGTAGGAAAAATTTTAAATTGTTATTAACTTATTTAAGTATTTATTAAGTATAAAGAACGAAGAGAAAAAATGTATGAATCGCAATAAATCGAAAGGGAATCAATGCTACACTAATACTCGTACATACAAATTCTTACCTCTCCGGAAACATCAAATCTCAACTCATCTCTTCAGAAAGTCATATCCATGAACGGTTCAGTTGTATACTTAATTAAATTAAATAATGTTTCAAATAAATACCCGCTCTTCTTTTGACAATAACATTCTAATAAATATGATATCAATGGCAAATAGGATTTAAACAGTAACTGCAATATCATGCAATGTGCAGTGTTTTCTAATATATGTGTCCTGTGCGTGCAAAATCATTTCTTCTCAAGCGAAAACTTTGTAATTTAACGTTTTATTCTAGAGTGACCTGTCGGGTAAGTATGTTTCTGTATCTGTACATAATAAGATAAACACTAGCAAGTAGTATTTGTACAGCGCCCCTGAGGTGATTTTTTCACAAAAACGGCGCTATGCAAGTCTTCACAGTATTATTATTAATATTATTATTACATTTTGTCAAACAAATAATATTTTAAAATTTAAAATTAAATTAAATTAATTTATTTTTATTACTTTCACTTGACAAACAGATGTTAGTTTTTCGTAGTAAGTAATAATATTTATATATTTTAAAAAATGCTAAAAGGTGGCAATCAAATCAAAATTTGCGAAAAAAACGAAAAAAAGTTACATCAATTACTAATTAAGGTGACGATTTGTGATTTGATGATGGCCAACCTCCGATAGGGGAGGGAATAAGAAAAAGGCGAAAGATGCCTTATAAAGAAAGACAAAAATTTCTTGGTTACGAATAACCTGACAATATTTGAAAATCTCCTATCACCGACACAGTAAGCGGAAGATGTTGCTTGTGTCGTGATGGAAGACTTAGCCAGCCGAGAGATTGAACTCTCGACGCTTGGGTGGGATTCAGACACAATGTCAACTCCGCCACCGAATAGTCAAAATTTAAGTATGTACCTATCTGACGAAAGGCTTTAAAAGCTGTATGATTTACTGGTTCCTAAGGTTTCAATACGCAAGGTTCTTTTTGTCTGGTTTTTTCGTGTTTTGATTTACGACTTTATTTTGGCAGCACAACTTGTTGCACAGCTCGATTTCGTCAAAACGTAATGAATAATAAATATATAGGCTGAAGTCAAATACGAAAACTCAATATGGTTAGAAATTTATTTTTGCAATAAAAAAAGCTCAATATCTTAAATGCTCTGGGAAAAAGCATTGGACTTAGCTCTGGAGTCTGACAAAACATATACCTCGTCATAATATAAAACTTATGTCTGCCAATAAACATATATTTTTTTATTTGACAATAAAACGGCATGACAAAAGATGTAAATAATCAGTAATAATATTAATAAAAATTTAAAAAAAAAATGTGTGTTAATAATAAATGCTTTATTTTCTTTTTTTTTAACAAGTTAAAAAAATAATGATATTCTCATTGTTGAGGATTTCATATAACTAACTAACTAACTAACCATCACGCCGTTTCTCCGCAGGGGTAGGTAGAGAGGACGGACCGCCAAACAACTCGATCTTGGCATACACTTCTTGCTTCATTCACTTTCATACAACGTCTCATACATTCTCTTCTGTTATTCCGACTTCTGACATGGCCCGACTCAAGTATTTGATTCACTTGATCGTGCTATGTCTCCCTCGGGCGTCCCCGGCTTCTTTTTCCATTCACATTCGCGTCATATATTCTCCTTACACTCCTCTCTTCGTTCATTCGCTCTACATGCCCAAACCATCTAAGCGTCCCTTTCTTAATCTTGCTCACTACGCTTACATCAGCCTTGCATTCTTTACGAATCTCAACATTTTTCACACGATCATAAATGGTTTTACCACAAATTCGTCTCAGAGATCTCATTTCTACAGCATTCAGTCTACTTTCATCCTTCCTCTGCCAGTTCCATGCCTCACTGCCATACATCAGAGTTGGTATCTCATATACTATATACACGGTATTTCATATACATAATTATAAATTAAATAATTTAAATTTGATGAAATTGCTGAAAGAATTGTAATATGAAGTGTTTTGAGTGCAGTTGAGTGGTTTCTGTGTCTGTATTTGGTATATCGACCCCTTGGAATAACAAGGTTCCACATGACGCAGCAATGTTATGCGATAATGAGTCTTAAGGCTACCTTCTATAGAGCACATTATCGCATGACATTGCGACATGTTATGCGATAATGAGTCTTAAGGCTACCTTCTATAGAACACATTATCGCATGACATTGCTGTGTCAGATGTAACTTTGTTATTCCAAGGGGTTGATTTGTATCCAGGTTTTATTTGAACTTTAAATGCATTGATGTGGTGTGATTTTTGACAGAGTGGGATTTTTGACAGAGTGGGATTTTTGACAGAGTGGGATTTTTGACAGAGTGGGATTTTTGACAGAGTGGGATTTTTGATGTAGAGTTTAGTACCATGGTACATGAAACTTTTTTGTCCAAATGTTGTATGTGTTGTCAGATGTTTTTGAATCAGAGATGTAGTGTTTCTGATATGTGTGTTTGTTGCTATTTCACGTTTTTTAGTAATTTGAAAGTAAAGTACTATTATTTTAGAGAAAAATTGTGAATAGATTGTCGTCAAAAATGGTGTTAAAAAATAATGAGAATTACTTTGTGTACATCATTGTTTAATATATAAATATCAACATGTTTCGGAAGCCAAGCTTCCCTCATCAAGATACTCAGAAGAGAAGAAGCTTCAACAAGTAATTCTAATTTCTTTTTTTGATAATGACTCCACAGAATAATTATACATTTATTAAAGAAATTAATAAAATATTTTTAGATGAATGGGAATGTTGTAATGTTTCAGCTACCTCTATTATCAGTTTAGGAAATTAACAAGCCATATTCTTAACATGCTTCGACACTCACATAACAACGTTCTTTCAGTAATAGGTTAACAACAGGTCTCGTTTTAATATTCCGATATTGCCAAATTATTGAGGAATTTGTGAAAAATTTGCATGTGAACTTTCAATTAAAGCCAAAAATAGCTCTAATACATTTCAACATCCCGATGTTTCTGGGCTAAAACAAATAGCGATAGAAAAGTACTGCAATGTTAACTTTTCAATGTGAGCATAACGAAAAATGTGAAATCGATCTAATTTATATGTCTGAAATTTTAGCTATTACAGCGAGTAATAACAAAAAATGCTTTTAATCTTTGCAAATCATTCGATAATAACATATCAATAAAACTTACTGTCACTTTGTGGTTTCGGTAAAAAGAGCTTGCCTTACTTCTCAGGTTTGTTCTCCTTTTTATTGGTTTTAAGTGCTAAAGTTTGGCAAAAAGTTGGATATTTCAATTTTCGAGGTGTTCGTTGCATACCTATGGTAAGAACTTTGGAGATTTTCTTTTATAAGCTGATTTTGTGATTTATTCAATCGGACTCGATAGAATACCAACGCTTTTATTAATGATGTATTAAAAAGTATTTTTCTCCATCTTTGGTATTTTTGTAGCAATAACTATAACCATTTCAATTTTTGTCTTGATTTTTCACAATTTTAAACGGACGTGCTTGGTCAAGAAGCAAAACTTAGTTTAGTGTCTAAACCATAGGTTTCCAACGGAGGCGGTATCGCCCCCTCAAGGGTCTTTGGAAAGATCCAAGAGAGAGGTGGCCTCGAGTGTAAATGGGGGGTGGTGAAAGGCTACAAGGGTTCGGTGAAGGGCTTAATTGGGAGACGAGGGTAACAAAAGAACTTCAAATATATTTTATTTACGATTTAAAATTTGTCGTAGGTATATTGTCGAAAGAATCATGCAGCAAAATGAACTGTGATTTATCAATTTTTTTGTCAATTTCTTTACGATATAATACCTAATCAGATTACTCAGGACAATAATGTAATACATAATATGTAAAATATGCATGTAGATATTTGTCAAGAGCAAAAAGGTAACATAATGGAGAACAGGGGTGATGAAAAGATCGTTTCGGGGTATAGAGTTGCGGAAATGAGAGTTATTATCTCTTAGTCATGGTGTATATATCGCATTGTCGCGTAAGAAGAAACAGGGAGGGGGAGGGGGAGAACCTCTGGTCTAAATAAAGCGAGCAGAGTTTGTGCCAGCCCTTATTTATAGACATCACCTCTGAATGGTTAAACGAGCGAGAATAGATAATGAGAGATAGTCGTCTTGGATCCAGGGTTCAGGAAGCCGAAATATATATTTTTTAAAGGAGTTTTTTGAATTTCACTCTGGTAAAGACTAAAAGAAAAGCAGAATACATGAAATAAATATATTTTAAGGAAGAGCTATATGCATAACGTAACCATTTTTTAATGGGACCGTCCTATTTATCGGTACTCTGTCCTGTTGTCCCCGAGGAGAGCTTTGGTACGCCAAAATGTCCCGTTTTCAGTTTTACCCCGAGGGTTTCACATACTCATTTTTTTTAATCCTATTGGATGTTTTGAAAAAAAAAGATTGTCGAATTGTGAATTTCCTAGTACAAGAAAAGCTTTTCGCAGATTTAAAACGATTTGCATTATGTAAATTGAACTAAAATTCTCATCACAGTTCACGAAACAGTCCCACAGAACTGGGACAGCAAGCACACGAAAAGAACATAAACGATCTGAGAAACCAGTGGAGACATTTAGCCACGAGCTGCAAGTGAAGCTGAAGTAGATGGTATAGAGCCATAGGTGGAAACATGTGGAGAAATATTAAAATATTTTTTAAATACCAGGAGTACCCCACTTCGACAGTGTCGATATCAAATAGCCGACCCACTCTCGATTCTGTTATGCAACATAAATCAGTCGTTCACTATCGCAGTAATTTTGAGGATTTTTTGCTGAAAAACACGTTGCATTGTTTTAATGGGCGATTGTTTTAGTAATTATATCAATAGCGAGGAACAATTTGTGAAATAATCGTATGGTCTAATTGGAATAACAGTATAAACGTGTTGCTTCACACTACTTTATCTGATTTTGTTTCCGCATTTTTTTTCAGCATATTAATTGTTTTTTTTGCGATTCGGACAAGATTAATAGAAATATGTAAATATGATAATAATACTTTGTATTGTGCCATTGTTGCATTGTTTAATTTAAAATATTTACCCAATTAACAGGTAGTTTATTGAAAGTGTTCTTGAATTGATTGTTTCCGATGTAATTTTCTCACAAATATTTAAAAATCGAATCCTTTGTTTACCATTGTTCTTGAAACCCTGAAATATCATTGCTCAATGCTTTTTGTTGTGTTCCTTGTTCAAACTATTCCATAGATTCAAATATTGGTAGATAGGAATCCTATCATAGAATATACTTTTAAATAAGTCAACATAATACAACGAGGTCACACACTAAGCAATGAGAAGGAAAGAGTGAGCAGTAAATAACATAAATTACATTTGTCTTTCAAATCCGAGATTTTATTATATTTTTTGTTATTATCCAGCCTCATCTCTCTTTTCATTCTCTTCTCATTTCTAAAGATAACTCATAGGAAAATTAAAGCAAGTTAAAAAAAAAACAGAATGGCCCAAGTTTATTTGTGTTACTTTAACCAAATGCTTATATTTGAATATAATTTAATGCTTAAATTTTCTTTCATTAATTACATGAAAAGGCAATTTTTTCGTATTTTTGAAATTTTATATATTGAAATAACCATGTATTAGACATTAAATAAATAAAATGCATAGATCAAAATTTTAACTTTAAAAAAATGTTAAAAAGTTTCTTTAAAACGAACTATCTAACGACAATATGTGAAAACATTTGAAT
The DNA here is from genome assembly GCA_022606495.2 of Halesus radiatus. Classification (NCBI taxonomy): domain Eukaryota; kingdom Metazoa; phylum Arthropoda; class Insecta; order Trichoptera; family Limnephilidae; genus Halesus; species Halesus radiatus. The sequence continues at coordinate 24,084 of JAHDVE020001991.1, read as the reverse complement.
GTGAACAACATATTACAATGACGAAGTGTTGCTATAGAAATGACATTTAGTAGTTCCAAAAAAAAAATCTACAAGCTATACAAATTATTGTACAAAAAGACACTGCCGCAAGCGATAGTTTTCCTAAGATAGAATTTAACAACTGGTAAAAATATATTTTAAAACGGTTTCAGGAAATCCTTGAAAGTTCACTGACAGATCTGCGTTAGAGTAATGACATCTAAAAAGGTAGTAAATCTTGGCATGTCAACTACCGATATTATTTTAATAACGTATTAAATTCACCTGAGTAAACAGGTTATTCATTATCCCCAACTTCTCAACGTTTCTAAAAAAATAACTCTTCCTGCTTTGTTAATATTATTCTGTTTGTATTTACGTATGAGTAATAATTTTTTTTGTACTTGTCTTGAGTAATTAGATTAAAAATGCATCCGGCATCAGGTGCACTCAATTCCAAGGTTAAATTAACCTTCACACTGGGCCGAAATGTGACCTTTCAAAACTAATTGAATTAATTACCAACGATAATATCTTTAAATAAGTCTACCAAACCTTAATGCATTATTGTCGTATTCAATCGGTTACTTAGAAAGATTTAATTTTGGTAGTTATTTTAAATTGATTATGAATTGTTATAAATACCTTCAATTGCAAAAAAAAAAAACTTGTAAAAAAAACGTTTTTCGATTCGGTTAATCTATTGATAATTGTATTTTGTTGGAACAATGTTCTTTTTTACAATTGTAAAGTTTTTTTTAACAGTTTTGGGATATTACGCCGTGTTGAGCTTTTTCCTCCTTTAGCCAACGTTTCGGAAAGCGTAACAGTGTCCATCATGAGGTCAGATGCGATGTGTGTATTTTTGTATGCTGAAGTGATAAATACCGGCCCTAAGAGGATTAACGCGCGCAACACGATATTGAAATAAATATAATAATAATTATAATTAATGCGGTTTTTGGTGTAACTGTCATGTTTCGGATACCGAGAACTATTAAGCCTAGCTCCGTCGTCTCTATTAATACTAATGCAAAGTTATGCGTCATTTTGTACGGGCAATCAAACTTAACGAGCAATATCACGTCAATATAAAATGGCAATAAAAATATGTTATTAATTATTGAAATGAATTATTAAACATAACGAAAAGAAAGACAGCTTTGTGTTAAACTGAGAATCGAACTCGGAACCTCCCATTTGCCGGTCGGATGCTCTGCCGATGAGCTAACGAATCCACATTCCATAAAATGTTTCACGATGTTTTTCTAGTTCATATTGTTTGAATATTGATTTTGTTCCAAAAAATTAGTAATTACGTAAGCGTTAAGACTCATTATAAAATAATATAATTTCGGATGTGATACGGGTACATAACACGTTACGTTGAAATTCAAAAATACATAGTACATAATATGAAAATCAGTAAATCCATATTTGTATATCTTTGTTGTTCCCTTGTATGTTTTCTCTTGTGTGTTGTTCTATTTAACTTGGCCTTATAAAATTATTTTCCTGTTTGTATGTGAAACTTGTATTTTTGATATTTTGCTCCCGTCCTAAAATGAGTTTTGAAACTCATCGGGATTGCCTTAGCAAGAAAAAAAAAAAACATAATTAATTTATGACGCCGTTCTAATTGATACGTCATGTAATTGTAAGCTGGCTTCCAAGCAGTTGATCGGAAAAAAAACTCATATGTATGTATTTTATATTAAGTCTATCCTCACTGTAACAAAACTGGACTACTCTTTTTATTTTTAAATATTATTTTTTTATTTCTCAATTTATTAAATACTTACTGATATTTCGATATTTTTATAATATTATTTAAATCGATATTATGTAATTGGAGTCTAGTATCTCTATAACAAAACCGTTAAAATATTTTTTCCAACTTGTGGACATTGATCACAACATACATGCATCTATATTGTTCTATTATTGCGCTACATTTGTATGATGATTGTTATTTATTGTTGTATTATATAATATTGTTGAACTGAACTCATGCTGACAAGCTACTTGCAGCTGCTTAGCAGGAACAAGCCCCATTGTATGTAATTAATATTATACAATAAAAAAATATCGCGGTCATTGAGGTTAAACTTGTTAAGTCTCATACTTGCAGCATTCAGCTGACATAGTGACTTTTACCATTACGACGTTTCTCAAGCCGAGAGGATGTATCGCCAATTACTCAGTCTCAATCTCACGATAAATAACCTTCCATTTGGTTTTTAAAAAATTCGCATTTAAAAGGTTTCCTTAAAATTCAACCTTCAACCACTAAGTTCATTTGTTTTATTTTACTGCCGACAATCGCGTAATAATTCCGGCGTTCTATGTCAGAGGAAACATTATTAAAAGGATACATAAAACAGGGAGCTTTCAACATAAATAACACACAGTGAGAACCAGACTTCGTTGACTTTAACATGATTTTATTGTTCAGAATAATTTCTATAGAATTACGACATTTCTTAGGTTTACTCATGTATTTATTGTACGAGATATTCAACAACCTTAGATAACGACTTTAAAAAAAAACATAAGAGAATGATTTTTTTTCGATGGCAGGAGTATTATTTTTTTTGCTGATCTGTTGTTATGCGTGATAGGAAAAAAAACCACAGTTGTTAAAGAATTAATTTAGGAGTGCTTTAGGTAATGTATTCAATTAATGAAATAAGTAGATATTTACAGTAGTTGGTTAGAAAATGGAATGGCATTTATTTGTCAATGCAACCATTTAAATATAATTTGATCAAAAGATTGGTATTCACTTTGTGGCGTCATTATTAATAAATTAATTAAAAATTACTTTGTATTCACCACTTTATTAATGTACACATATCAATATGTTTCGAAAGCGATGCTTTCTTCATCGGAATATGTAGAGTACAAATATAAGTATTCTATATATTCCCGATGAAGAAAGCATCGCTTGCCATACATTGATATGTGCATATTAATAAAGCGGAGAATACAAAGTACTTTTTAATTCATTTATCAACTGTTTAAAGTTTTTAATGCTAATTTATCTGTCAAAGGATATGACACGACTCAACATGGTTCGTTGTTAAATTTTTTCGTGAGAGTTAAAAACTAGCCTTATAACGTAAATTACTTATTCTATCAAAAGAATACAAATACTGTTTTGATGTTTTTAATAATTGCATGAAAAACCTTCAAATTAAGCGGGGCCTTAAATATAAAACTTTAAAATATATTAACCCTCCGTTGTCAGTATTAAAAACAAGGTCTTGGCAAAGGTTCTAAGTTTTCATGTCTTAACATTGTTAATGAGCTTGGAACCAGTGTTGTATGACCTGATTTCCGGGGAGATAATAAGTGTTAATCGTTTCGCTACTAAGCCTGTAACTTTACGCGGTACGTGTATACTTGTAAATCTACCCGTGAATTCTTATGATTTCCTCATATTTTCAATTATTAAAAGTTGGTATTTTACAGTGGCGTGCATTGCTCTATGTCTAAAGGTAGGCTGTGTGTAATTTTTCAAGTTTGGGTACTGAATAATGAAAGCGGTAAATTTCATAGCCTTTAGTGAAAGCAGTATGCGGATACATGGCCTTGCGTTATGTATCCCGCAAAACAAATATTTTTAGGAAGTCAACCATAAGTTAAGTTACAACCAAAAAATATAAAATCGTCATAAGAATTTATTAATGTAGAACGATTGTGACATAAATAAGGTTAACAATATATATAAAAATCAATGTAAGTTTGTTTGTTTGTCCTCGATGATCTCAAAAACCACTGGACCGGTTTCGCACAAAATAGCACAGTTTGTTTTTATTAGTGACGGAAAGGTTTAGAAAGTAATTTGAATGAAATACAATATGTAAAACTGTTGCTATAACGTTTTAAAATTAGTATGAGAAACATTGAACCCGCCATGTTTTATTTAGGTTAGCCTATAGATATAACACTCTGGTTAGCCACAGATTGCATATTCAAAAGAATGAGTTTTTTTTGGGTAGAATATTTAAAAAATGGAAAAGACGAGTAGGTAGTAACCTACTTAAGAACTTCATGATTTAGATATATTTTGAAAAAAATAAACGTTCCGAATGAAATAACTTACTTTCGCTGTCAAATCAATTATGGCGTCCTAATGACAAACGAGAATCCACAACTTTAAAAAAGAAAGACGAATGGATTTAGATTATGTATAGGTAAGTATCTTTTAATCTCATTTGTCAACCCTCACCATAAACATCAACAGATGCTGAAAATTAAATCGATTTTTTTAATGTTATGAAATTACAATCGAAAAGACCGCAGACTAGCCTTGGTCAAAGCGCAATGCACGCCACTGGCAAATAGTTAGGTAAATTATGAAAGTATTTAAAAAAAAAAGTATGCCGTAACAAAAGTTGTTTCCTACTAATAGGAAACAGTGTGACTACGGCATCCCCGGTTGTGGTACTCGTATATTGTGAGATTGAAGGGTGCGGGGAGGGGAAGGAGATCAGGAAGAGGAAGGTGGGGAAGAACTTGGCTATTCAGATCTGGTCACCAAACACGACTAAAGCCATTTCACGCAACGTTTCGATTCCAAATGGTGGTCTTTCACCAAGGCGATACTGAGAGAAATTATCACCCATATTCGTTTAAATCATGTTTTTTACATCTGCCATAATTTGGTTTAGTCTAGCATAGCACAAATGATACAATAACATTTATCGATTGAGCAAAAATCATCCGGAAGTGTAAATCCTCGTAAAATGCGAATCGTAAATAAATGAGAAAACGTTGTTTTTGCGTGAATTATTTGAATAGAGTTCGAATGGATTTTATACATCGGTGAATTCTTTGCTAGTACGCAATCGGAAAAATTCTCAAACTCAATGTTTATAAAAGGTTTTTTTTTGTTTTCGTAGTTGGGCGCATTGTACTTACGTATTTTGTTGTCTTATGTATGTACTCTATATTACGCCCATGATAATAAAATATTAGATTAGTTGAATTGTTTTGTTAGTTAGGCAGTGCAACAATAGTTCGTATAATATGGAAATAATGTCTTTGATATTTATAATGGTTTTTTCAAATCGTACTTAAATCTTTTGTACTTTATTTGACTGTCGAAAGCTTCTCAAAAAAGAGATCAGAAACCAAAGCATCGAGCAAGCTTCTTCTTCCAAATAAATAAAGAGGTATCTGGATGATTTTTCGGCAACTTCACAGTATATGGACTGAATGTTGGTAATTTGCCGAACCTATACATCCCGTATATATATTTAAATTAAAAAAAATTGTTGTATTTTATTTTATTTTATTTTATTTTATTTTTTTTTTTTTTTTTTCATTTTATTTTATTTTATTTTATTTTAAATTTGTTTTATTTTATTTTATTTTATTTTATTTTACTTTATTTTATTTATTTATTTATTTAAAAAAAATTTTTTTTTTAATTTTTTTTTTATTTCACTTTATTATAGAAACAAAATAGTACATTTGCTAGAGTGAAAAACAATTTCCAGACATTAAATTTACAAAGCAGGTACCTATAATGTTTCATTATAATTTCTGATTTATACTTGTATTTACCGGGTGACATATGTACCTACTAAGTGTAGTGTGTAAATGCGAATCCATAAAAATATCAATGTTTGAATTGTTTAGGTTTAATATTATTGAACGAAGGGCTCTGTTAATTACTCAATTTGCAGCTGCATTTTTTTAGTAAATATGCGTGTGGAATAGTGCTGTATGACGGGCACGTTTCGGAGGCATGTTGAAAGTAATTAGGGACAGTAGCTCGGTACAGTCAATATACGGGATACATATCAATTCGAAAAGTTAACCCCAAAACCATGGTTCTTCCAATTGCCGCAACAACACGAAAAACCTTATTTGCATGAAAAATTTACTACCATTATTGTATTTAAAAGTTTTGATAGACGATATAGTATACATTTCGAAAGATGAATCGGAATCTTTGATTCACACTTCACCCTAATCAGTAAGTTACAATAGTAGTAAGTTAAAATAGTAATAAGTCCATTTTGCTAACTTTACAGAACTAACTAACTGAATAACCATCACGGTGTTTCTCAGCAGGGAGAAACACCGTGATGGTTATTCTCCGCAGGGAGAAACACCGTGATGGTTATTCAGTTAGTTAGTACCCTTCTTGCTTTATTAACATTCATACATCGTCTCATACATTCTCTTCTATTATTCAGACTTCTGACATGTATCACAAAAAATTTATTAAAGAACGGACCTTGATAATTTATTGATTAAAGTGACGATTGAAACTGTAGGATTTAAACGATAATTTAATAGAAACGTACATTCTCCGCAGTTAACTCAATTGGATTGATTGAACGAGTGAAATGTTATAATCAACCTAGACAAAATATATTGCTACCTGCTACTAGCAACAATATACTTGGTTTCGTTTTTATTGTCGGTATAATTTAATCTTTTCATTACAAGTTTTTATTCCGTCAAGAATGATAATGCGTCACCTTGAACTTGAAAGTGGCACAAAGCGCAGCGCCCGATTCATTTAGTTAACAAAAGCACTCAATAAAACGACAAGTGATTTTTTTTATGGAACCAGAAAAAAATACTAGATTAGTATAAATAGAATGGAAATACTGAAATTCTCTTTGGCAGTTACGAACAAGTTATTTATCTAATATTTTCTGTCAGGTTTAAGAATTGGCTATGAATGAAAGAGAATGGCAAAAAGTAATTATCAGTTTAGCTTTATCGGTTATGAATATTGAAAATTTGTAATTATCCAATACGAATGAGCGAAAACATTCTTACGTACGTTATTTAACAAGTTACTTTCACGGTGTTAGAAAATTAACGCAGTCCGGCAAATAATGTTGGTTTTAACGTACTCTGCAATCGGTTCATCGAGAATAATACAAAAAAATGAACCGATTGATATGTGTGTATTATGAAATACATTTTGTAATGTGACGGTTTTAGATTTTATTAGTTACGTCCATCCCATCATCCCATGAAGTGCTTTAAATTTGAACATTACCAAAATATTGACAGTTCTTAAATTGAAATATAATAACGATAAAAATGACGGAGAACCGCATTAGCTCAATTGGTTAGAGGGCAGGTCCCGGATAGACCAAGACATCCTGGGTTCTAGTCCCAGATGCGACCGTTACTTTTTTATTTTATGTGTCTTTTCTGTTTCATATTTCATTTGAGAATTTTGGTATTCTCTTCAATGATTAAAAAAGCTAAACTGTTGTTGATTATTGGAAAATATTTAATTATGAAATTATGTAGAAGGCGAAAATTAATACGTTGTCATTTTTAAATATTTTAAGTTATTTTTACGCTTGTTTCGGCAATGCCAAACATTTAGTTTATATTTTTGGAAAATGATATGGCTGTCATACATAAATATGAGCATTGCGTGCAGAGCTTTAAAATATGAAAATTGATTTAATAAGGGTTATTTAAGGTTTTCTAGGCAGTGGAAAAAAAAACTTTTTAAAGTAATCAACGTGGAAAGATAATCTTAAAGTTGATTCAGGAACTGAAATTTAATCAAATTGTAAAATTTTGTTTAAAAAAAAAAAAAAATCAAATCTGAATGACAGCGAAATATAAAAAAAATGTGAAAAGAGTCCTGGCATAATCCTTTAAAAAAATGTGAAATAATTATTTAACAAACTTCACTTTAGTACACAACTCGCACTGTTCGTTGGTCGATAAACGCGGCGTCCGTGTGTTTGAAAGGTCGCGACAAGAACTATCCAAATAGGCCACTCAACCTCCCAAGTTATTCCACTCCACTCACTGCAATCACTCTACAGTCTACTGCCATGCTGGTGCTGGGTTCCCCGCAGCCAGCGGCCAGTATTAGGGGGAAATTTCCCTTTCTTTACCCAATCTACTCCATTGGGTCCACGTCTATAGCCTGTGCTGCGTTCAAAATGCGATGAAATAACTACCAGATAAAATAGTTTTAAAATTAGTTTCGAGGAAATTATTTTTAAACATTTCCATATTATAGAGCATACAACTATTTGAATCGCTTTCTTATTTCGCATGCTTTCGTGTATTCTTCTGTATAACATGTTTAACCTGAAAATCTACAATTCATTATATTAAAGTCGATAAATCTTAATAAAGCCATAAAAAATATACTGAATATGAATTAATTTCTCATACCAACAAAGAGAGGTATTTTTTTCCCAATTTGTTATTATTTTTAGTATGATTTTATTGCGGTGAAGTTCGATATTTAATATACCCAAGAATAAAACGCGTAACCGACTTGCTCCCATAGCGAATTTTTTTAAGTAGCAATTTGTGGTAGTGCACTTGCTTTCCCAAGATTTTTTCTTTATTGATACGGTGATGATGAACTCCCGCCAGCACTCGGGCCATAGGCCCATTGTTCTATCTCCCATTTTACTTTATTTATTTAATAGTAACCCGGTCCCTTTGATAAAGTTCACCAAGGTTGCATTGGATATTCGGCTGTCTTTTGGGTTCACAAAATGTCTTCCTAGGTAGCTAACCTTTCTTCCCATTAAGGAGGGACATTGGCACCATAGGTGAATTAAAGTCTCTTAATTCTTTTAATATTTCCTGCATCTATTGGTGTTTTCCACTCCCAACAGCTGCATGTGTCTCCTGAGGTGGTATTGTCCCGTTAGTAGTCCTAGCAGTTTCCTCAGTGAGTTTCTGTCCATATTGATTTTAATATTAATAGTCCAATATTAGTTGCCTGGTTCGTCCGGGGCTTGGTCCGTTTATGAGTACTTTGAATTTTCTCATTCCGAGGCCCTCTCCCATTCCTTCCAGTGCTGGGATTTAACTCACCTTTCCACAGTTCTACTCGGAAAACCACGAATCAGACCTGTCGTTGGTTAATGCCTGTAACAAAAGTAACAAAACCTTAAAACAATAACATTGTTTACATCACTTTTATTTGGTATGTATACTTTTGCCGGCCGGGTTTCGCCACTATCGTATCTTCTTCAGGGCAGTATATGACTGAACGATGAACTAAGATACACATGTGTTGAAAAACTGGTGAGTGAAGGGCCAAGGGTGGGAGGTCAGCAGGTACCTGGCAGGGAAGGGCGTGTACTTTGTTTATTAGGACTAATTTAAGAATTGGACTTTTATTTAAATTTATTTGATTATTAATGATTCTACTATTTGTATTTTTGGCTTTCCTTATTTCTAACGCTTCTAAGTTATCGAGTCTAATGCCTATTCCATTTTTATGCAATTAACTAGAACCTGTATTTTTATTGAAAATGGAATAGGCATCCTTGGCCCTTCACTCGCCAGTTTTTATCAATCTATAACACATGTGTATCTTAGTTCAGAGTTTAGTCATATACTGCCCTGAAGAAGCTACGGTAGTGGCGAAACCCGGTCGGCAAAAGCATATAACAAATAAAAGTGATGTAAACAAAGTTATTGTTTAAATTTTTAAATTATAATATCACATCACCAAGTTACCGCTTCATATGAAAATATATAATAACAAAATCTTTGTTACAGATTATTGACATCAATATCCAATGGGTAAAAAACATGTATATAATTATTCGTATACACCTAACAAAGAGGTTAAGTTGTTTGTATAATATATGAGTGGTTTGCAATATATCTATGACAGTATTGAAATCAAAATATTGATGTATTTCCTTAAATACGCCATCGTTTTACGGGATCTTCTACAGTTCTAAAATCCACATTAGATACGTAATGGGAGTAAGATTGAATTCTACGTTAACTTATACTTATGTATGTACTTATGAAAACAATTAAGTTTTGGAAAAACAAGAACAAATTGTCACTGTGTATTATGTAACAAGTGCCAAACAATAAAAAATCATGTAATCCGTGTAATACATGTTATAACGTTTCTAATCTATCATCATGTGACATGTATTTGGAAAGTTTTCTCGTTACGATTGCAATAATGAAATTGCTAAGTGGCTTCAGATGTCACTTTTTCTCACTGGAACAAAGGAAATTACAAATACACAATTGCTGACTTGCACATCTTTATTATATTTCTAAGTTTTTTATTTTTGTCTGTCCACCATTTTTTTTAACGTTCCGCTGTTAATTTTTAAATCAACAAAATAAGCTAACGACGTCGGTTGCGGCACGACCTATGGTCCTTTGAAGGTTCCATTGAAAAAAAAACAAGATATGATTACTTCGAAAGATGGGTAATTATTTTGTTGCATCATTATTAAAATAGGAAGAACTTTGTTTAAACTGTTTTTAATATATAAATATCCACATGGTTCCGAAGCTAAGCTTCCCTCATCAGGATAAACAATATACGTATATAGTATAAACAATATACTTAAACAGTGTAAATATTATACTTATACAGTATAGTGTTTATCGTGATGAGGGAATCTTTGCTTCTTAAGTAGATATTTATATGTTAAAAACAAAGGTGTAAACAAAGTCCTTCTTACTATTAATAGATGCGATTTGTTTATTTTGTCAATCATTAGACACGATTTATTTAGTTTGTCAATCATTAGATAAATGATTAGTTTACTTTGTTAATCATTAGATAAATGATTAGTTTACTTTGTTAATCATTAGATAAATGATTAGTTTACTTTGTTAATCATTAGATACATGATTAGTTTACTTTGTTAATCATTAGATAAATGATTAGTTTACCTTGTCCATCATTCGATTTATTTTATTTTATATGATACCACACAAAAGTCCTAGCTGCTCCAACAGTCCGGATCCCCTGAGACTATGGCATCCACAATTGGGGTATGTTGTGAGGCTGGAGGTATTGAGAAGTGGAAGGAAATGGGAAGAGGAAGGTGGGGAAGTACTTAGCTATCCAGATCTGGCCACCAAATACGGCTAGCCATTTCAAGCAACGTTTCGATTCTGAATGGTGGTCTTTCACCAGGGCGATACTGACAGTATCTACCACTCTTGAACGTGCCGAAAATATATTACATATTATTTTCAATTAATAAATTGTGAAATAACATAATTTAATCAAATAAATTTTACTTGCGCACGCCGGGATTTGAACCTGCGACCTCCGGATTCGTATCTTTACAGTTGTTCGGTAACTTTTACAGTTATTCGGAAAGTTTTATAGTTTTTCGGAAAGTTTACAGTTATTAGAATAGCTTTACAATGATTCGGAAAATTTTACAGTTTTTCGGAAAATTTACCACTTTTTCTAATTTTTTTTACAGTTATTAGGAAAGTTTGCAGTGTGTTTATCCTTTCTCCTATTATTTTTATTTTCGTGGAAATTTTGAAACGTGCTGTATGCAAGCACTGCATCTGTATAAGTACTTGTTTGACTTAACTTTTGTCGCGATACTCACAGATATTGAATGAGGCTTAGCCTGTGGAAATTGCCTGACAAATTTAATATAATCGAATTGTAATCGATTACTGACCTTTATTTTTACCAAGAATGTTTTGTTTTTTGCATACGTGCTGTCACTTTTGCAAGTAATTAAACAACTTTCGATTGAAACAAAAAAAACTTTAAAAAAACACACGCCATGCAGCTATTGCACGTAGATAAAAAAGCAATTCAACCTAATTAATAAAATAATGCACTTTTTTCATCAGTGGCGTGCAGTCCATATATGCTGAAAAGCTGTGCCTACCTCAACATTACTGAAAAAAGATTATTTTTAAATCATTGAGCAAAATAATATTAACCAATCCTAAAATGAACACGAAAGCGAGAAAACCGATCAGTTACACCTGGGAATCGAACCTAGGACCACGGTCTTACCGGGACAACCGCTCTACCAACTGAGGTAATGAGACCAGTTCTCTTTACGCCATCTTCATCGATATCATACCTCAACTTCGAGACTTGTCAATATTATCCTCCATTGAATCCCATATTATTGTCTGCTATCTTCACGATGACTACAAAGTTCTACTCAAATATAATTTTTAATTAATATTTTCTTCTTTAATTTTTAAATTTACACTGGGGTTTATACGCTTCAATAAGTTATTAAAATAAATTGATTAAATCTAATTTTGATGACTTTTGATGTCATAATCATTCTATCTTATGAAATTGTTCGTATTTGGCATTTTATTTTATTTTTAGTTTCAACTTGCTTTGAACATCTCGTCCTTGCACTGTGCATCAAAATAGTATCGTTTTTTTGTTGATAGTTCGAAGAATTTTTTTTTCTTCATTTTTTGGTTAGTGATTTTGCAAAAGAAATGTGTTAAATTTACATTGCTTATTACACTATTTTTCCTTTGGAGGTAATTTTATTGTTTTTATTAAATTGGGGGCATAAACAAATCCGCAGTAAGAATATGTCAACGTTTTTTTTATACATCAACTCCATACGAGAAGCTCTGGGGAAAACAATCTTCCTGTCTGTAAGATCTTTTTAAAGGAAGGACATGAAGTTCTGGGAAGGAAAAATGTATAGGGGGTGTGTATCTAGGAATCAGTGCGGCCAGGAGTGATGGACGAATTGATCCACCCCTCCCACTGCGGTGGAAGACGGTGGGTCGAGAGAGTACGTGGAGAAATTACGGTGTCTCCCTCAGCCGGCCGCTCCCGGTCCGGCTTACCACGCAGCATCCAGCGCCAAGACCTGGACACGCTTCACCCCATGAACTCATGAACCCGTGCTAAGTCACCAAAAGTAATCAACTACTTGAAGTGACCTATGGCCGAGGTGTTGGTTATCTGCTTGTATTCCTAGGATTTTTCGGTGTTCATGATTTAATGTGGTCAAGGAGCAATGCACGCCACTGTTATTTAAATGTTATTTTGACCTAATATTAATAAAGTATGAAGAAATGATTATTTTTTTAACATCATTGGGGCGAGAATAGTTGCATGGGCAGATTTTTTTTGGAATAATTTATTAAACATTTTTTCATACCCAAATTTGGAAGAAGTATGTCAACCCATTTTTATTTCTTATCCCTGAAACTTTACCGAAATTTATGTGTAGAATTTGAAGGTTTATTGTTAAATACTACTAAACTCCGCTATATAAATGCAATGTTGCTATTACAAGAAGTGAGACTTTTCTCCAAACCGCAGTGAGATTTTTAATACTGTTATAAAAGGTACGATAAATACCTCGATACTCTCTCTTTCTCTACAATGTTCAATAGAGCAACGATCCATAATACAGTTATATCAGGTATGCAAGCCTATTTCAATCATCTGCCATACGATATTACTAAACATTTTTAATAAAACCTATTGTTATCCCGTCCAAAGACGTTGTCAGAACCAAAAGGTAAGGTATGAATAGTTTTTTTGTTTATTTTTTATTTAACCCTTCAATTTTTAAACATTTTTTTAATGTCCCACCTCACAAGGAAGCCCCGATATGTACGGCCCACAAATAAGGGAACAAAAACACCACCCGGTTGGGCAACGTTGTGAGGCGGGTCAAGTGACTGTAGGAAGGGAATTGTTAATGATAGGAGGCCGGTAGCTCGTACCACATACGAACCATACATAAAAACGATTCAGCGAAACAACCCATTCTCATGAAGCCAACATCAACTGTATCCGGATGTTCCACTCGTGTCGGAGGTAATTAATGCTGCTGGCTCATTTGTGCAGGCTCCATTGAAATATCTGTAGAACAGACTCGGAATTGAACAATTGAATTAGTATTTTAATACAGATCGACACTGGTTTCAAATTTGAAAATAAAACAGTGTGTAGAAAACGTGTTTTTTATCTGTTGTCCAAAACTTTCATGTATAAACGGAAATTTATTCACTCAATAGTCCAGTGTTTTTTTTTAACCAGGCTCAATTTTTAAATTGTGCCACAAAATTGCATCATTGATTGGAAATAAAATTATTTTCATACTTTAATATTATAATTGTAAGTTTAGAACCAAACGGTTACTTTTAGATTTCAAATCAATAATATATGACGTTTAACTCAATCGCATTTTAACTATTTATTATTTTTAACCTCTTATACATATACGATACTCACGATCTATTTCATAAATATTCTTTGCTGATAATGTTTATCAACCCAGGCCCGAAGTATCAGATAAAGTAGGCATGTCAGTAAAACGGATGCCTACTTTATCTGATACTTTAAGTCTGGGTTGATAAACATTATCAGCAAAAAATATTTATGTAATAGATCGTGAGTATCTATGATACCGACGGCCCGAAGAGGTTAAAAATTTGAAATTTTCAGTCAAACGTGATGTATCGATTAAATTTTGGTATCTACGGAGATTCAAAGAACTTTACTCTAATGGAAATGAAACGATTCAGTTTATTTTACAATTTTCTTGCAAAGGCAACAGACACATGGAAAAACGTTAACGAATGAGAAAGAAATAAAGCCGTGTTCATAACCTGGAGAAACAGTCGAAGATACTCGAAGCAGGAGCCAGACTATTGTCGTGACTTCAGACTATGCTGAAGAATTTGCTGATCCGGCGACAGCCGATTCCGATGAGCGAATGAATGACAACACGTAAACAGATACGGCGTTTATTATTGTGTGAATAATATCAACTGAATTATCTGAAAACTAAAATTACGTCTATAGAAAAAATACATTATCCCACTAGTACAGCTGATGAGGTTGACCTCTGTTAAACTCCAGGATCATGTCAACAGAAATAGGAATTATCCAAAATTCCATTGCCCTCTGTTGAACTCGACTGCTGCGTCGGCGATCCTGGATATTGGTCGTCAATCCAGCGAATCCCCCACTTCAGCATGTTAGGAGACATTGGTTTATTGAGTTTGGTGAATTCAGTACAGGGTCTCATAAATTTGGCAATGGGGAATGTGCACTGATACTAGATTATCGACCCCCGAACCCTGGCGAAAGATCAGCTTTCTGCATCAATATTTCGCTTTAAATAGCAAAAAAAAACATCAAAAAGGTTACATATAAATCAAAGCGATTCACTCCAGTATAATGCATGAATCAGTTTCTTAACGATTGAATTTGAAGGAGCACAACGTTATACACAAAACTGGAATGTATAAATCAATATTAACCGCCCCACCCATACGAACGTACGTGATAAGTTCAGGTTAAAAAAAAGCTATACCCGAAACCCACAAAACATTCGTATACGTCAAGTTTGTTCCTGCGTCATCTCGTTAGTATTTCGAGGTCAGCCGAAGCTAACGGATGTGTTCGGATATTTTAGTCTCTCCCATACACGTCACTAGTCACATGTATTATTATTGCAAAATGTGATGAAAAAACCGTGTTTTTTTATCTACTTTTTGACTAATAACCCAAAGCGCTTAATATTAAGTGAACTTGGTATTTTACCGCAAACTTCTACAATAAAGACTTTCTTTTCATTAATGTTTAAAATAGGCAGGCTTTTGATAAAGTAAATATAATTACTTTATATATAAATTGCATTGACATTGTTATTTACGAAGCATTGGTTAACACCTCAATTAGATTAAGAATAAGAATCGACCAGAATTTATTACGCAATAAAACAATGAATTTCAGAAGATAATTTCAGCGCATGACTATTTATTCACTTTTTTGTGGATTGTGTTACCAGGAGCTAATTATTGTAATAAGCATTGACATTTTCCAATAGATAAATATTAAAATGCAATGAGTTTTGACAATTATATTGAGATCCGACCTGATTTCTCACGGTTACAAAGCATTTGAGAAAAATTATCTTTTGTGTTGAAAAAATATCCGTTAATATTTTTATTGTTGTGAGATCGGAAACTGTTCGTAAATTATAAAAATGATTGTTTTGAAAACCAATTGAAAACATTTACACATAAAAACAAAACAAAGGGGCGTTACCGTACACATTTGTGTTAGCATGCACAATGCCTTCCGTCACTGATGGAAAACATTCCCCTCGAGGGCGAAGAGGGGAAGGGTTTTTTTTTTCATTTTTTGATAATCATGTATATCTATGCGTCCCGTTCAATGATATAAATCAGACGGGTTTTTTAGGTTATGTGTACTGAGCGAGATAATAATATATTTTGTTTGGAAGATTAATTTACCATGTACTTTTGCTATTTTTGGATTAATAAATTCGCTACCGGTTTCGACACAACCGTGCCATTGACGAGCGTTCTTAAAGAGTTTATTAATCCAAAAATAGCAAAAGTACATGGTAAGTTAAAACTTCCAAACAAAATGTCTAGAAATTGCTATATAGTGAATGCCGAAAAAATACAAGAAACAATAATATATTTTTGTAAGAAGTTTGCTTAAATATCAGTGATATTAATGAATTATTTAACTGTTACGTATTATCTTATTTTGTCCGCTATTTCTAAAAGTGTTACAGCCCCCATATTAAGAACTTTTTAAAGGACACATTGTGATATACATATTCATCGACTGTATTAGGCTGTAACACTATTAGAAATACCGGACTAAATAAGATAAACAGTGGTTTACATAAAATATTTCTTATTAATTTTACATTAATTGAAATTTTTTACGATATTTAAAAAAAATTTAAACAATAAACAAAAGAATGATATTTTATTCCAACCTATAAAAATATGTAGTACATTCAAAAGATCATTCTAAAACTCATCTTGTCGTTTACACAAGATGTTTTGTTTTTAACCAAAACAAAACATTTAGCAGGAGACGGATTGTGTCTGAAAACAAATATTTTTGTGTGTGGTTTTTGGTGTAATGTTTCGAAAAAAAAAACGTACGCAGAAGACGCGGCTTTATAGTTGCAACACATCATTGAAAAGTGATATACATAATCCTCCAAGAGAAATTTTATAGTTTCAAGTATATAATTAAATCATATTATATAATATGTACATACATATTGTGCACAGAGGTTAATAATGATAACAGTTTTTTTTGTAATCTAAGGAGTTCCAGGAAGCTTTTTCCTCAAAGTAAGTAGAAAGATATTTTGGGAAGTTTATCTCTTTTTGGCTATAAAAATACTAACTGAAAACTATTCTTGGAAACTTGAGAAAATCTGAAAATATCCACAATTTTTTTTATTTATTAAGAACACTAGATACATAGTGATTTTTTTTTGAAACAGGGTATATATTATTTATTAATTTATTATTAATGACGCCACAAAGTGAATGCCAATCGTTTGGAGAAATTATGAATATTATTTTTTCGGATAATGACGAACAATAATAATAATTCTGTGGAATCAGGAGTCATTGCTCAATATCTAACTAACTAACCATCACACCGTTTCACCGCAGGGGTAGGCAGAGAGGACGGACCGCCAAATAACTCGATAACACTTCTTGCTTCATTCACATTCATACAACGTCTCAATATCCAGTAATAATAATGATGCTTTATTCCAGAAGGTGTGTACGGATAGTGCAATGCTATACGTTCCACAGGTCACAATAATAAAACATACAAAGAAATAACAATAAATGAAAAATATAAAATAATAATTAATACAAAATGAAAAAAGACTATTTTGGATAAATGACGGTATCGATATTTTGGCGCTCTCGCAGCAGCCGGCAGCTTTTTATAAGCGCTCCAGTTTATCTGGGAAATATTGCTTAGTTCTTAATTTTTCCGGTGTTAAAGTAGCGTAAAATAACCGCAATAATTTATAGGTTACATTTATAAAAATCATATAATTTTAGTGTGGCCGTTTCGGGCTTAAATCAAGTTTATAATAAAAAATCAAATAAAAACCCAAATATTTTAAGTTCAAATCTGTCGCGTCGTTCTAAACTAACCCAAAAGCATCGGTCGGTCGAAGCGTTCGACACATGTGCTTATTAAAAGACCTTTTGCTTGTTAAAAGTGTCCCAAAGTAAATGATTTACAATGTTATTCTTTGAACTGTGGTGATTGTAAACAATATCGTATACGAGCTAGACAACTCAAACTCAAACTTAATGGTGAATGTGCTATTTTGGAGCCTTTAATAAGCTGCAAAGATATCGCTGTATAACCTTGAACACTGTACCACAACTGCAATCCGCAAAATTAGATTTCGTGGCTACCGAGAAAGGCGCAATAGGAAATAAAAACATTTGACGAGAAGATCTTCTGCTGTCACAGCGACCTGAGTTCTGACCTCCAGTTCACGGAGCAGATCCGGTGCATCATGCGGCCCACGGACGTGCCCGAGAAGGCTGCTCCGCGGCCTGCTGTGGTCCGACCCCGACAAGGATACCACCGGCTGGGGCGAGAAATAGACGACACGCTGATGTGGTCTTTCCAGATCCTGAAGCCGGCCGACGAGCGCCACCTGGCGTATGGGCAAACCAACACCGAGCGTCCCGTTACGCAGCCCAGGGGCGTCACCAACAAAGACAAAGAAGATTGGAAGAAAGGATCAGTACCCCCGGCCCCCGTCCTCACCCGCCGCCCAACTTCACATAACTCCTATCATTCGTATTAGTGTCTTGCAATATATCGTAAGGAATAAATACAGATAGCTTCTATTTTTTTTTTTTTCAATTAAACATGTATGAAAACTTAGACCAAGCCGTATTTAGTTTTGATAATTTAACTGCATCCTTTATATGGTCTATAAATAATGTATAATGATAGTGTCCAAAAAAAAAAAAAATGTCATAGATTTAATATAGGAATAATGTAAGAATAGGAAGTAAGATTTGTAAAGCGCCCTTGAGGTGATTTTTCACAAAAACGGCGCTATAAAAATCATCCGAATATTATTATTATTATTATTATCCCGTAGCCATCAGGGGGGACTTCATCAAGGCAGCCATTTCTGTAATGATGGTATTCTTGAATTGGCGTACTTGGAGTCTGCATCACAAGTTTCCCATGCGATGGCGGAAAAGTGTCCTGAAAGAGTGTACTCGTCCCTGTAGGAACATTTCCGTAGCGCTGCAGTAACTCGGTGGACGGAATAGTTGGTGATAGGTATTATTGTAGGTGACATGAGCTTATGCCATTGTGTTGTATTGTCAACCTAGGTGAACTTTACCAATCGACTGGGATATTTTCAAGACAATAATGTAAAACAATGTAGATAGAACAACAGACCAATGGTCTCATGAAACGTATGATAAACCGTCTTTAAATATAAATATATATATAATCACCTCTTCCCGTAGTATGTTGATCTAGTAAGATTTTAATGTCCTATGTTGATCTACCTTAGAAGAGGTGATTATATGCTATATCCAAATAATCTAAAAATAACTTCGATTCATTTATAAAACATTATTTATTTATCAATATACGCTTTCACAAAGATAACATATTAAATTTTATAATTACTGGTATTTAAAATACAAACATTATTTTTTAAACTTCTGACGATAAAAACAGCATCAAACATTAAATTAATAGCAACTTTATTATACTTCCTTGTATTGTAGAACAATTTATATACGAGACATGTAAGTACATTTATTAAAAGCGCGTCAATTAAGTCGAAGGTTTTTTTAGCTCAAATTCTAGACATGTTTTAAGTCTTACATTTTCTTTTATAGCCTTGTGTGGTTAAAAGTAGTTCAATAAAGCGAATGTTTAAGATCGTATTTTTTGTTCACTGGCCAACCACATTTAAAGCAGGTAGTTAGTTACACAGTGAATGATTGAATTATAAAAAAGCCTTATTTCGTCATACGTTTTTCAGGCTAATTAACATTTTAACCAAACCTCATTTATTAATTGTGGCTCGTTTTAGAGAAGTGATTTAATTAATCATTAATTAACAGACATTCTGCAGTTTAATAGGTGCAATGGGTACCATGTGCAGTATGGTGTGGAAAATACTTGCCTAATATAATGTCCATGTAAAGATATTCATAACAGTTAAGGCTAGCGTTTATATAATTAAAAAAGATTTCAACAACTTCTCTAGTATGATTTATTCAGTTAGTTCAAACTTTAGAAAAACAAATTGTGTAATTATTGGTCATTTGACTTATTCTTAGTTTTTTGTAATCCTTGTAGACCTAGTAATTCTACCAGTTTTGGATAATAATAATAATAATAATGTCTTTATTTCAGCAGAACAAAGCGGTGAGTGCAATACTCTATCTGCCATATGAAAAGAATAAATTTAAAAATAATAAAAAATTACATGATGTAGAAATAGAATATTAAAAAAAAGTTATAAAAATAAAAATAAAATAAAATAAAAATAAAATGTTTAGCACTTATGCTACAGTGGCCTGAGGGAAATTCTCCATTTGCGATGTAGGGGCGCGCCCTGCCACTGGGCGACGGCCTGGACAAGAGTGTTTTCCGATCTCCGGTAGTGCTGACTCGTCTCTGCTATTCTGTGACGCTTCAAAGCAGCGAACCCATGCACCCTACCCTCTGCGAACATCTGCGAGGCGCTGCATCGCCAAGGGAGGCCGAACAGCGCCCTGTAAGCGTGGTTATATTGTACTCGGACTGTGTCCATTACGCCTTGTGTATATTTTGTCCATAGTTCGCTAGTGTAAAAGCTCATGCATCGGATAAGACACAACTCTTTCTTGTCACACATTCCTTGCTTCGTTTACATTCATACATACTTTCCCGTTTTACCTTATACTGACTATTATGACCCGACTGACATTACTATTCTTTTCATAAGCAATTTATTCCATGAGCGCTCTCTAATTCCCCATTTCTCCCATGCATGTCATATTTTTTCTATTAATTTTAAAATCCAAACCTTAACGGGGAGAGGGACGTCGGAGAGTTATTATTTATTAATTCAAAATAATAACAGTATTATTACGCAATACGATAAACATAACGTTTTTAAATAGAAAAATATTTATTAAATATTTTCTAAATTTACACAGGCTTTGCATTTATCAAAATATTACCAGAAATATAACTTTTTCTGACCGTCCCATTGTAAGTTTTACAAATTTTTTAAAATACGAATATGATTTTTAAAGTGGAGAAAAGTATTTTTACTACTTTATCGTTGCGTTTTTGTAAATAAACAAACCAAAGATTTGTAATCCGCATTACAAAAAAAAAACATTAAAATTACGTAATGTTCATGAAAAAATTAAACCACCCACTGCTCTTTTTTTTAATTTATCAAATCGATAAGTTACAGAAAAACATTCACAGCATTTTTGAAGGATATTCAACTTTTTAAATGTTTTTGTAAAACATGCGTAGAACGGTGAGAAATGTGTAATATACTCTGATTATATTTTGATAAATGCTAAGCCCATGCAAATAAAAAAAAACTTAATAAATAACTCTCCGACGTCCCTCTCCCCGTTAAAGGGCCTTCCCTTAATATTGTTCAGTACGTTTACATTAGTTCAGCATTGTTTTCGGATGACCGCTTTTACAAAAATCAAGTTTTACCAAGCACAGGTACTTATGTCTCAGTGAGATCTCATTATCACTGGATTCATTCTACTTCGTCCTTCTCAGTTCTGTCCCACTGCCACACGTCAGGGTTGGTATCAGGAATCCTCTGGTGAAGACTCATCTAGCTATCTTTACTGTGCATCTTGTAATTGTTAAAAAACTTTTAAATTTTATTAATCAGTGAGAAATAGTTAGGATGCAGGCGAGTTCTCCAGATATTATATGTATTATTTCGATATTACTGTCTGTATCCGTATTTTCTGCTTAAGAAGCTAAAATAGAAATACATTTTTGGAAATAAAAGAGCGTACTTATGTTTTTAAGTGTGAGCATTTAGAATATATAGGCAGTTGTCTCACAATGCGAACTTTCTATCGATTCATCTTTCTTACATACTTCAGACAGTAGCTAAGTAAAAGTAGTGGCACAATGGTCATGTCATTAACGCATACTCGGATTCCAATTACTGTCCGTTGCAGCAAATAATTATTCAGATAAAACTATTTATTGTAATGCGATCTACCTGCCTGTCAATTAACAGGAAAGTAAAGTTACTTTCTTACCAGCAATAAAATCATTATTACCTACGCTTTCTGACTGGGAAAAAGTCGAAAGGTAACTTGATCAATCACGTTGGTGTGATGATATTATATAAGTTCGATATGGAATTTAATTGACATGTGACACTGAAGATCTAATGGCGTTTTATGTTACATTAATATTAATTGAAAACATGTAATGTAATACATAATCTAGGGTTTGTACAAATAATACCTCTTTCTTTAAATATAAACCAGGCCTGCATGTTTTGTTACTATTGTGGAGGTACCTCGTTTGAAATGCATTGAATCATTTCACCTAATGGTTTTTTTGAACTGCGAATAGTATCCTAGAGTAATCTCTACATGTAAAAGTGAATGTTTGTCTGTATGTTCTTGATTTTCTCGAAAGTTAATCGACTGGTTTCGCTGAAAATAGCACAGTTTATTCTTATTAGTGCCGGAAAGGTTTAGAAAGTAGTGTGAATGAAATCCAGTATGTAAAACTCTTGCTATAATGTTTAAAAATTAGTATGAAAAACATTGAACCCGCCTTGTTGTATTGAGGTTAGCCCATAGACATAACAGCCTGGTTAGCCACAGATTACATGTTTAAAATGAGAAGGTTTTTAGGGCAGAATATTTTCAAAATGGAAAAAACAAGTAGGTACCTACTTAAGAACTTTATTATTTAGATATATTTTGAAAAAAATAATGTTTTGAATGAAATAAAATTTTCAATTTGTTTCTTTGTTTAGAGATAGTAATAGTCATCACAAGGCATTACTTTCGCTGTCAAATCATTTATGGTATCCAAACGACAATGAAGAATTCACAACTTTATCACTTGATTCCAAAAAAAAAATTTATTAAGCAAAAAAAAAATTATTAAATATAGTTTTACATTTAATAACAGACAAAAATTGGGTGCGCTGCGATCGTTTAAAAATTTATATGGCAACACCAAGATGACTCACAGAAATATTAACGTCAGTTTGTAAAAGTACAATGGTTCAAGACATTCTTTACTTTAACCAAACTGTGTTTATAAATTATTGGTATTATCCGATAGGAGATGATTCTACGACAATTTTAGGATTAAATTTTTTTTTATTATTGTACGCTCTTCATGGAAAGGCGATTTACTTTGGCATTTCTCAAAATTACAAATCGAAATAGCCATTTATTAGATGTAAAATAATAAAAAAAAAATTATTAACAAATAACAATTATAAATTTTGAAAAAAAAAACACTTTAAAAAATCGAAATTACGATTTTTTCCTTTTGGAAATCTTCGTTTAAAATGAACCGTCACACTCGAACATGGATAGCAAATTTCAAAGACAAAGTGAGTAGCTGAATGTTGCCGTAGTAATTAAAAAACTTAGTAGGATCCGAATAAATTTTTAGAATATTATGTCTAGCTCTAAATAAAATTTTATAATGTTATTATTAAGTTCTGCAAGCAATAATAAATATTATAATAATAAAAAATGCTTTAAAATATTAGTGCATGTACCGTCGAACCAGTATATCCAAGAGGGATGGGTCGTATGCTCCAATTATAATATTTTCACTGTGTGAGCTTCAAAAAGATTTTTTTTTACTAAAATACGTAGCATGCATTTGAATATCTTCTGTTACTTTTCAGAATTTTACGAATTTATGATCTTTTGTTCATTTGCTTGCAGTTCTTCTTTATCCATTCTTAGATATTTATGGAATGTATTGCACTGTTCTATCCCTGACATTATGTTATATTTATATTAAACATCCCCACAAAAAAACTGTACCAAGAAATGAATTTGCTGAAAATCAGAAAACTGTACTAATATAGTATAGGCCTATTAATCTACAAAATACAAAATGGACTTATACACACGAACACAGCATTTATAAAAACATCACAGGTACACGAACACTACACAAGACAACATAATAAATTGTACACGATTACTGTAAAGACTGAAAGTGGTAAAAGAAACATAGGCCACGAGGAGAAGGATTTTTTTTTATATGAATACCGCACAAGAGTCCAGAACTGCTCCCAACCGTCTGGAGCCAGTGAGACTATGGCATTCCCAATCGGGGAATGTTGTGAGACTGAAGGTATTGGGGAGGGGAAGGATAAGGAGGAGAGGAAGGTGGGGAAAAGGGGAAATACCTGGCTATTCAGATCTGGTCACCATATACGGCTAAAAGTCATTTTAAGCAACGTTTCAATTCTGAAT
>JAHDVE020001990.1:0-263822 GCA_022606495.2 Halesus radiatus | reverse complement strand
GGAAACGACTTTGCCAACTGAAATCCATTGCGTTGACCTAAGATTCGATGACCTCGATTGAAAAATCCTGTGCAATTTTCATGAATGTTTTTTGCTGCTTTAACTATTTCCATTTTTAATTAACGTGAGCTGTGGATCTTTGAAGTAGCTATTTAACTTTTTAATTGTTTTTGTGTTTAATTCATAGAACTTTATTTAATTTTCTTTTAAATATAATGTAAAACAAATTAAAAAAGATATTATTAAATTCTGCAAGTATTTTATTTCTTATTATTATAACAGCTATAATGTGAGGAAAACAGATTTCGAAGTACATCACAGAACATTATCAAAACTGTTTTCTCTCGGTAAATCGGTTTCACCGGTAATAAATCATTTTAGGTACCATCAATATTAAATTTGGGTGGGGGTAAATGGAATCGTATAAATAAGTCAATTCAACGTGGTCTAACCACAGTTTGAAAATGGCCTTGAACGCCGAAACAGATTTCACGATAATAAATAGATTAAATACTTGCAGAACTTAATAATAACATTATTAAATTTGATTTATAATAATTAAAAAATATATTAAAAACCATTTTGTATAATTTTAAAAAATATATTAAAAACCATTATATCCAAACATGTCTTCATTCTTTGAGAACGTAGTATTGTGTTAATTTTCCACTTAATTATTTATTTATTTATTTACGGACCAATGTCCAATTACACAAAATACATAAAACGAAATGAAATAAACATGAGCTACAGAAAAATAACAGCACATACATAATACAAGAATGAAGCAATGACAAAAAGAGGACAAAAATATACATTTGGGAAAACATTTAAGTCAAAGCCTGAACATGGTTTTAGTAGATCCATGATTTTAGACATTCTAAATGATAATCTTAGAGTTCTAATTTCGTAAAACCCTACAAAAGTCATTCACACTGGTACCAAAAATTTCAAGGCCCTGGCTTGAGTTAACACATCTCGACATTCTGGACAGCGGAGAATGGTATCCTCTTAATTAGTAGAGTGTTTATTGAGAAAAAGCAATTCATTGTTTCTGAGTCTACGGAAAGGAATGTTGAATTGAATGAGTTGCTGCAATAAAGAAGGTGAGTCAATAATACAATTAATTATTTTAAAAATGCAAATAAGATCAAAGTCTTTCCTGTTCGTAGTCCGATATATGTTGAATCAATATTCTACACTACAATAAGGCCTATACCGGATATCAATATCGGACTTCAATTCTGATAGAACAATGAAATATTTCGTCTCTGTGAAAATCTGTATTTTTAACCATAGAACTTTTGACCGATTGCACGTAAACCAGGCTTAAGGCCGGCTTAACTATACCAACGCTGAACCGGCGTGCAAAAATCTAACAAGTAAGACGAATAAACAATAAATTATATCGATGTTTTGTTTCGTTGTTATAAGCACGTTTTTAGCAGCCCCTAAAAGTGTACAGGGGTAGGCCCGTTAAAATAGCAACCCCCGTCAAGTCATTATGGGTTGATGGGTCACATTTGTTTGGATAATTAACGTCTTGTATTTTGTGCCGTTATGAATGTTTAACAGATTATTAAATACGAGTGGGTGGCTTATGCAAATAATACTCGTATGCAAGAAACTGACCTACCTGGCATTTGATTCAATGGTTAAAGATCTTTTAATTTTCTAACAAATATAAGTTTTTCATTCATTTTGTTTGTGATTTAACTTCACTTCTTTAACTTAGCTGTTCGAATTCAGTTGACTATGACACTCCCAATTTCGGGGTATGTTGTGAGGTGGAAAGAAGATGTGCCACAATATTTGGCATGTAAAAATATTACAGTTCCAATATGTGGAATTTCAGAGGCTTGATACTATGACTCTCAGCACTATGGCATCCCCATTTGGGGTATGTTGTGAGGCTGAAGAGAGTGGGAAACGGAATAAGATGGGAGAGAGGAAAGTGGGGAAATACCTGGCTATTCAGATCTGGTCACGAAACACGGATAAAGTTATTTTAATCAACGTTTCGATTCTAAATGGTGATCTTTCACTGGGACGATACTGAGAGTATCTACCATTTTAGAACGTGACGCAAATATACTACATAAATTTATTATTGTTGCACGAATTTAAAACGTTGATATCTTTTTTAAGTATTATTATTTGACCAGTTAGTGGCTGAGTGGGCATTGCATCTGGGTTTCATCCAGGCATCGTAAGTTCAATTCCTCGGCTGGCTAAGTTCTCCATTACGACATAGGCAGCATCTTCTGCTTAATCTCATGGTCGTAGAAGATTATAAATATTGTCAGATTATTCGTAACCTGGGAATGTTTGTCTTACATAAAAAAGTACCTATAATAACTTTTTATGTCTTTCATTGCGTGCTGAAGTTGAATTTGGACCCTCCGTTATTAAAGTCAAATGACTTTATCGTGTACAATAGAAACAAGGGAGATTGGTTATGAACCATTTTTAACGTGAAAACGCGGGCATAAAGGTGTCGTCATCATCGTTGACCCATACTACTGCAAATCGCATCTATGAACTGCGGCGCCCCGCCATTGCTTCTACCTACAAAAAACGCATAATTTTCTTCACGCTTCTATGCTATAATATTTACCTTTTCTTCTATTAACTTTATTTTATTTTCATCGTGAATACCGCACAAGAGTATCAACTGCTCCCAACCCTCTTAATCGTAATTTAAAACATCAATTTTCGTGCGCGAAATGCAGTGAATTGGAGTAGGTACCTACCTACAACTATAGACCTAATCTCTCAGTTTAGTGGTACGAGAAATTTCACGAGGATTAGTCGGACGAATGCAACGAGATTTTTGGATTCAGTTTATGAAGAAACAAAAACGCGTTTGTTACCACTGTATGATTCAAATTTCATTTCTTTTAATTTTTATATGAATACCCCACAAGAGTCCCAACTGCTCCCAACCGTCTGGATCCAGTGAGACTATGGCATCCCCAATTGGGGAAGGTTGCGAGGCTGAAGTTAGTGGGGAGGGGAAGTAGAGGGGGAAGAGGAAGGTGGGGAAATATCTGGCATTTCAAGCAATATTTCACTTCTGAATGGTGATCTTTCACCGGGGCGATACTGAAAGTATCTTCCACTCTGGAACGTGGGCAAATGTACTATATATTATTTTAAATCAATTGATTGTGAAACAGCAGAAATTAATTAAATAAATTTTACTTGCGCAAACCGCGAATTGAACCCGCGACCTTCGGATTCGTAGTCGAAAGCCATACCCCTCGACCACGGAGGCTGTCAAAATGTATGGATTTAAAACAGATGTGATTTTATTTAATCTCAGATTTAATATATGTATATAGATTGACGAGTAATATCCTTGTTAGGGACATTACAAATTGATTATTATTTTATTGAGTGAAATCCAATTTGCACATGATACAATGATGAGAGGAGATATTTGACGATGTCCGAAACGTGATCATACCCCGATTTGATCTATTTGGCGTTTTCCCGTGTTTAAGTATAGGGTATTACCAAAGATATTAACACTTGTAATCTGTTATAATGTTTAATATAGAGATAGTAGACAAGCTAACAAAACGGCCAATAATCATAACATGCATTTTTTTTTAAATATAAATACTATTTTAGTTGTAAGTCTCGAACTTTAACTCATAATTGTAAGTCATATAGCAGTGTTGTTTATTAAAGCCCATTAATTTTTTATGTTTTTTTTTATTTTATTTGGAAAACCAGTTTAAAACCAAACCAAATACGGTTTATAATAATTATTATGTATGGTAAATATATTTAAAAAATTAACTAATAATTGGTTTTCACGTAAGTGCGAAATAGTAATGACATACATATTTATGACTCTCAGTCAATATATTTTTTTGTATGGGGCCCATACAGCAGAAGCGTACTATAGTTTGGACCTAATAATGCAGTTGGACATAGAAGTCATGGGTTCGGATTTAGTATATTACTTGCCAGATCGTGATCTATTCAATTACCGCATGTTTACTCCTGTATCACTATTTTTTATGTATCATCAGTAATTATGTAAAAACCATTATGCACATTTACAATAATTAAAAAAATAAATTATTAATAAGCTACCTAATAATCACCCTGTTGTACATATTCACTAGTCGCGATCACACGCGCGCTTCCCTGATTTACGACAACGCTCCAGTGTACGCGCGCGGGTTATTATTTTATTTTTTATTATTCAACTAAGGGTTGGTTACCAGTAACAAGCAACAATGCTCCCTGGGGGTGGCCGGTCAACGGGACTTACACCCTATACAGCATTTATTCACTATACACTGCAAATGTAGTTCGGGTATCATTAATGTATTATTAAATAACACTGTCATAATAGTTCGAGAGGGTGGGAAGCGCATTGTTGTTTATTATGGATGTGAGAAAACGTTTTGTTACATTATTAATACATGTATGACGTGATGTCATTTGAAGTTAAAATCATTAAATTTGTGCACTTGTTTGTATAGATGGTAGATTCATTTTGAACGTTTTTAAATAATAATAAAAAGTGTCATATCTGCAACTCCAATGTTTTGGAATATTGCGTGGAAAATTACTTTCAGGAAAATATGGGTGATAGAGAATGATACTAGATAATAAAATCTTTGCAGGCTTTGTGTACATTTTGTTTTATGGTTGCTATAGTAGGTGATTGATTGTTCAATTTTTTGTTGTTGTTGTTAATTCTGCACAAAAGTCCTTACAACCGTGTCAGTCGTCAATTGTGTTATATTTTAAGGATTGGGGGAGTGGGTAAGGGAACGATATGGGAAGAGGAAGTTACCTGGCTATTCAGATCTGGTCTCTAAAAATGGCAAATTCTATTCTAGCGATTTTTCGAATCTGAATCGTGGTATTTTACTGGGGCGATACTCATAGCAGGGGTGTGTAATCCATAAAGACTGAAAATTTGTGTCTACCCTAAGAAAAACGAATAATAAAAATATTTTTAAAAGTATGTCATTTTTAAATGCATGTGTGACTTGTACGCTCATTATTTGTTCAGTTGGCCATAACAATCGGCGACAGACAATAATATAATGGCTATTTTCATATATTGTAATGCGCAATTCTTACCCAAACTTGACAAACCACACACCCTACTTTTGGACATAGAGCAATGCACGCCACTGACTAATAGTATATAAACGATAACACCAATTTTAAATAGTTATGTTTGAAGAATACTGTATTACTGATTGAATATACATTGATATCTACATCTTCGAAAGCACGATTAATTTCAAAGTAATATGAAGTGGTGAATACTAAGTATGTTTTTAAATTCATTCATTAATAATGACGTCACAAATGAATAACAATCTTTTGAAGAAATTACTAAAATGTGTAATGGAGAAATGATTTCAGGATTCTCAGCGGTCTGATTCTGGTTATTTTTAAGGATAAGACATTGTCCTTATTGCTTACTGCGGTTCCTGTTCTCTCGGATGACAGCTGTCATTCGGCGAATGACATTCTTTAAACATATTTGAATAGTTTTAACAAAAGAAAAACTCAATATTATTGTGAGAATTAACTTTGAACATTATAAATAACTAATTTGTGTGTAAAGTACCCATGCCAAAAGCCTGGAATGTCGGATAAAAGCGATTTAATATATTTTTTTATTAAACTGTAAAATAAGTAATAATAAACTACACGTGCATAATTTTAATAAAGGTGTGATAATTAAAGCACAAACTCCTTTAAAAATGCCTTGTTACTGGCATGTAATCGGAATTGCAGACTCAGGATAAAGTCAATTATCTTTAAAAAGTACCAGAATCAGACCACGAACGTCTGGCAATCGGTAGATGCGGGTTCAAGTTCAGGTGGCACTAAATTTTTTAACAATTTCTTATGGTAGAACGACATCACATAAGAATTGGGCTTCACGCCACTGCTTTCAACGTGCAATTATTTACATATGTATAATTTACACAGGTTTAACATCTAATCCCAAATCAACAACCATCAAATGAAGAAATTAATGCGATATTAAGTTGATACACGAAATCCATAATGCGCAATTTGCCTAGGTTGGCGGTACTCGCTAAAATAAGTACCTGCTTAGTAAACGCCTCGGTTAACTAAGTACCCCCTAATCCACAAACAACGGGCGAGTTGTATAATCGGTATCTTTGTTCATCGGCTCGGAAACCGGCGATTTAGCGCGCATGTGTGCCTCTCAAGGTTCATGCACTTGCTGTAAGCGGGTTGTTATTTCAGTGTTAATAGACAGGGGTGGCCAATATTGGCTCTTAAATATGGAATAAGTGGAAAAACATAATAAATTCTATTACACGATTGTATGAAGGAAATTATCTCTTAAGCATTGGCGTTTTTCTCTAACATACGTGTGTCCAGTGAACTCCCACAAAAAAGATAAGAAAATAATACTAACATGTATCATAATGTTACCACATTTTACAACAGCGCGCCATTCAAATTCGGTGTTAAAAAATCCACCCGTCCGTGTAGGTAATACTACCCGAGAGTAAGTGCGTTATGAATTCAACGTCTATGGGGCTTTCTGTCCTACGAAACAGTTATCATACGTTGTCATTCCCATGGCACTTCGGCGGGAAACCAAGCCGAGCCAGCAATCCTTCGGAATCTCATCGTAATTCGATTCGATATGAAGATTTGTTAACAACAATTTTTTTACGGAATTATATTTTACAACGATCAACAATCTTTTTTTTTTCGAGAATTGTGTCATTATTAAATAAGTTAATTAGGTAGTGAAGATATTCTTTCTTTTATGCAAAACAAACAGTAATGTTTCTTATGTAAGTTGTGATTTTCGTATTTAAAACAATTTTTTTGTAATCTACGATATTATATTATTTATTAGTCACCGACGTTTGAATGAATCGCCGAATTGTTTCTCGTTGCTAGGTTACTTACTGGTGCAATGATATGTTGAAATTCCTTAAGATCTAGAGAAATAAATACATAATATAGAAAATAGCAACATAGCAGACTTTTCATACAGAAGAAACTTTTGGCTTTTTTTTAATCTCCGATTTAACTCCCAGTGAGATAGGCCACGAACCCCCACTGCTCTTAAGTAGTGTGAGAGTTATTTAATCATAATCAAACTGAAGGATTTCGACACATACTTTATTTAGTAGAATATTATAAGAGGAGCGGCTGCGCGGCCTGTTTCATACGAAACTTTTTTTTTTATATGAATACCGCACAAGAGTCCCAACTGTTCGTAACCATCTGGAGCCAGTGAGACTATGGCATTCCCAATTGGGGAATGTTGTGAGGCTGAAGGTATTAGGGAGGGGACGGAGAAGGGGAAAAGGGAGGTGGGGAAATACCTAGCTATTCAGGTCTGGTCACCAATCACGGCTAAATGCCATTTCAAGCAACGTTTCAATTCTGAATGGTGCTCTTTCACCAGGGCGATACTGAGAGTATCTTCCACTCTGAAAGATACTCTCTTTTACTTCATTTTGGATTAGAGGCCAAAATACTTACCTAAACCTAATGATCTTTTTTCCATCAAAAAGTATAGTAAATATCTAGTACGGATTAGAAGTAATTTTTTTGTTTGTTTTACATTATGAAATATAGGCCGTTAAATTAATTGATTTTTCGCGATTTTAGAGGCACCTTTAATAATTATTAGGGCGCTAATGGTGATTTAAAAAAAAAGTTCTAACCTTCTCTACTTTGAAAATATAATGAAATATAATTTTTTTTTAATAATGTATTAAAAAAAGCATTATGTTAGACTTTAAATTAAATCGAAAACCACTAATTTACGTTGGAACACAAATTTGCTGAACATAATTTAAAATATCGAGGCGAAAAAAAGTTTTTTTTTTAAATGTTTTGTTTTTATATTTTTATTTACATAGCAAATATGATATATTTTTAAAAAAATAAGATGAACCTGCAAATAATTTTCTAAATTGAATCTAAAATTGCATCTAAAATTTGCAATTTTTTTTGTTTTTGTTTCATGGCCTGTACACTATATATACTTCATAATTTAAAATAAAAATAAATAAAATACTTCTCATATCCATATTAAATATTTACTAAACCTTTAATTAAAAAATATATCATTCAGTTTTAATGCGTATTTTGGCCTCAAATCCAAAATTAAGTTATGTATGAAACAGGCAGCGCAGCCGTTCCTCTTAAGAGCTATGTTTCTGTACTTCGTTATATTGTATACTTTTTTCTGTTTTTTTGTGTAACACATTTTTTTTCCTTTTTAAATTTATTAGTGCAGTTATTTATCTGATAAATAGTTAGGATGCAGGTGAAATCCATAGTTGCTATTGTTCGTTAATTCGTGTTCGTATCTGTGTGTTAATAAAGAAAAAAAAGAGTTGTTTGCCATGATCAGTTTCTGTAAAATCAATATTTTAAAAAGTGCTATAATTAACACAATAGTTTTACATAGTTCAAGCAATATAAATAAATGTTTAGATTTACATATTTGATTTATCTTTGTTAGGGTTAAACTGAAAGTTTCTACACGAGCGAAGAGATCTTCAAAAATTGATTTATTTTTTTTACAAATTGTCAAACTATGGATGGGACGCTAAACAAGTCTGTCTTGGTACACACTCCTTGCTTCATTCACATTTATACATCGTCTCATACGCATTCATCTGTTATTCTGACTCTTGATATGATCCGTCTCAAGAATTTGAATGACCGTGGCACGTCTCTTCCTCAAGCATCCCTGAATCATTCAATTTCATGTCATATGATCTCCGAACACTTCTTCCTACGTTCATCTGCTCTACATTTCCAAACCTATTTTCATAATTCTGGGAACTGTTAAATAAAAACCAGAACCTTTGAATTCACGTTAATTTCGGTTTTTAAAGCAGTAGCGTTATTTGGGGAGTGGATAGATTTTTTCAATTACTTTTCAGAGACAGAACTCTAAATCAAAGAATGTTTGATTGCTGTTTTACCATTAGACCGTTTCCATAACATCCACATCATATTACAACAAATATCTACACATTTTTTTATTTTTTTATTTAATGACCAAAGAGCCACCCACAGGTAAATCGCCGTCCAGCTACGTGATGCCACGTGGTGCCACCCCTGACACGTGTCCAACCCAATTAGGTACCGAGCAACGTCGGGCCGACTACTCTCCGGGTTAGGCAGAAAGACCCTGCGGCCAGCGGCGGCACGCGGCTTCGCTGCTTACCCCTTTGTCCAAAAACACGAACTACAATGGATAACACTTCATTAGATGCCTGTTACAGTGTTTTTTTAACATTGTTAAAAATCTTTAAATCTAATTGGGGATGTCGATTCGTAAAGGGATTAACTGATCAGAGGCTAATGACTGAGAATTTTATTCAAATGACGAATATCCATCAATTAGTCAATATTTTTATTTATTTATTTTATGTTCTAATATAAACATGTATTATCGAAGAAAGCAATCACTTTGCGGCTGACATTGTACTTAAATGAATAAAGTTATTTGTTTTAAATCACTTCATTAAATTTATACGTATATCGACCGGTTTCAGTTAATTTTAACCTTGCTCAGGAATGTGATCATGAAAGAGTTTATATAATTACGTTAATGGTCGATGCATATACGAGTATAAATTTAATTAAGTGATTTTAAACAACAAAATATATAAAATTGGTAAAAAAAAAAAATCCATTTCACATAGTTCGTCACTTCTTTCATAAATTTAGACATATTTTCCTCTTTTTTATATTGGTCCGATTTCCTGGAAGATCTCCACAGCTTTATACAGTATGGGTTTTATAATTTTGATTTCTTTCGAAAGGGGGAGCCTATTTTCATTTTTGCTTCTTGAAGAGTGGTTGGTTATGTTTGTGTTGATGTTTTTCACGTGAATTCTATACATAGCTGGACGTTAAACATTTTAATTAAAAATCGTTGAAAGAGGTGATATTAAAAAATCTCACAAAAAACACGAAACAGAAAAAGACGCAGAAAATAAAAAAAGCATCAGTCGCTCAGTGGTTAGAGCGTTATCCCGGCAAGACAGATACACTGAATTCGATTCCCAGATGCGACTGATACTTTTTTTTTTTTTTTGGCTTTTTCTGTTTCTTGTCTCACCTGATATATGTTAATATTATCTTCAATGATTAAATATTACAATGAGGTTTATAACCTTCAATAAGATATTCCGATAAATTGAAAAACTATTGTATTTAAGTGTATAAATTGTTTAAAAGGCAATATATTTAGATTGATGCCATGTATACCATCCAACCACCCCTAATCCATTGTAAGTATGTACAACTCACTAATTAGAAGTAAATTGGAATATGGGAGTGTTAGAACCAATATTAGATGAAATATGCAAAAACTATTGAATCTGTACAAATTTGTGCAAGACCACTCTCTTTCAAATGTGGATTAAATACCTTAGTCCAATCTTACTAGGAACGACTTCAATAATTTATTTTTATTCTATTGGAAAAAAGAAGAAAGTGTCCTGACTTAATACACTCATTTAAAATTATTAAAAACAAGCTTGAAACCACTCATTGTTAAGTAGTATTCACATAAAAGTTCCGAATAGACGCTATGTAAGAATTCATAAAACATTTTATGTTGAATTATTTGATAAAAATATTGCCTATTTCAATAAGTCTCGAATGTGTAGATTATACAATGATATAGAATGTGACGAAAAAATCGGTCCGGTTGAAAATAAATAAAGTAGAAAAAAGTTACAAGGGTTTTTTAATCAATAAAATTCTTTGTAATTTGGCTTTATTTACAACGCTCTTAGTGGAAGATGTTGCTTGTGTCGTAATGGAGGACCAGCCGAGGAATTGAACTCACGTAGCCTGTGTGGGACGCAGACGCGATGCCAACTCAGCCACTGACCGGTCGAACTGACCGTTTTTTTGTATTTAAATTTTAGGCCCGAATGAGCAGACTTTTGGATCACGAAACACGCCCATATCGCATTTCTGTGTTCTTCTTTACTCTATGTATAATACGATAAAGATAGCATAGCTTACTATGTATTTAAAAACGCATGATTGAATCGTATGAAGAAAGTCACTTTTGCAGTAATTTCTTCCTAACCACCGTGCTGCACGGAATCTTATTAGGAAATAGTTTCCCCGTTGCCCGCCAGGCGGCAGTAAATTTCAGTTTGGCGGCCGGGAGTTCCCGCAAATTTGATAAAAATTTCCCCGCTCGCATTGTAGTGACATCTATGTTGTCGCGGAGTAAGTTATGGCCTGGTCCCGACCGAATAGCGGTTTGTCTACTTTCTACAACCCGTAATCCGTTTATTCACCAAATATATACGAATTAGTGTCTACGCCCCTGTTTGAGAGGATTTATTTTCTATTGTAGCTGTAAGCTGAATTGCAACTTCTGTAATTATTTGAGATTTTGACAAGTATCTAAACCATTTATTAAAAAATGTATTTCTATGTTATTCTATTCTAAAAGCAAAGGATTGGTTTCTCTTTTTTTATGAAAAATACTCTTGTATTGTACTCGTGTATTTTTTATATATAAAAATGAATGTTGTCTGTATGTCTGTCCTCGAATTTCTCAAAAAAAACTCCATAATTTCGCTGAATACAGAGCGGGTTGTTTTTATTGGTACCGGGAAGGTTTAGAGAGTAGTTTGAATGACATACAATATGTAAAACTGTTGCTATAACGTTTTAAAATTAGTATGAAAACATTGAATTGTCATGTTTAATTTAGGTTAGCTCATAGATATACAACTTTGGTTAGCCACAGATTACATATTCATAAGAAGAAGGTTTGTTTGGGTAGAAAATTTTAAATGGAAAACACAACTAGATGAACTTATGAACTTTATTATTTAGATACAATTTGAAAAAATAAATGTTTGGGATGAAATATAATTTTCATATGAATGTTTCGTTTTTTTTTATTTTTTTTTTATTGTATAATATTAATTATATACAGTGGGAACTTATACCCGCTAAGCCACTGCAAGTAGCTTGTCAGCAGGAGTTTATTTCAACAATATAATATAATACAACAATAAATTACAATCATCATACAAATGTAGGGCAAAAATTATTATATTTAGGCGCATGCATCTTGTGCTGTACATAAGTTGAGAAAAAAAAATTAAAGAGAAAAATAATGGTAAAAGCATTACAGATTTGTTATTGAGATACTAGAGTCCAATTTTATAACACCGATTTAAATAATATTATAAAAATGTCAATATCATAAAAAATATCAAAATTATAAAAGTACCAATATTATAAAAGTATCAATATTATAAAAATATCAATATTATAAAAACATCAATACTTTTAAAAATATCAACATTATAAAAACATTAATATTACAAAAATATAACTATTACGTAAATATCAGAAATATCAATTGTTTAGAGATATTTACTTTCTCTGTCAAATCAATTATGACATCCAAACAATAATAAAGAATTCACAACTTCGTAACTTTGTTAAAAAAAATCCTTAGCAAGGCCGGGTACACATCAATTAGATTTTTTTATAACATAGATATTATAATAATTTTTTAAATTCCAAAAAATAATAGTCATCCAAAGCTTTTCTGTAGGTTCTACTATTTCTTTTAAATTTAATAAACAAAACATTATGTAAAAACTCGTAAAACTGCACAAGTTTTAAAACCATTGAGATGCAGGGGTATTGTACATCAATGGGTGCAGCTACTTCCGTTACCATGTTTTCCACTATTTCTTTCTTTTTTTTTATGAATACCCCACAAGAGTCCAACCGTCTGGAGCCAGTGAGACTATGGCATCCCCAATTGGGGAATGTTGTGAGGCTGAGGGTGTTGGGGAGGGAAGGAGAAGGGGAATTTGAGTTGGGAAATTAGTTCTTAATTCTATAATTCTTGTATTAGTTGTGTAAATTTTGTATCACAAATTCAAATAAAACACTTGCTTGTAATGTCATTATTGGGTTATTCTATTTTGTACATCTTCTGTTTATGTACCATCTCCCATATAAAATATAAACGTTAAGACTTTAGCACGGTAAGATATAGGAAAAACAAAAAATATGGGGCAATAGTCCGCATTAAACTTAAAATTCGGAAATATGTACACTTTTTCCACTCTTATAAATGGCGTTAGGGGGAGCTCACATGAGCACAGCCAAACTGTAGAAATTTAAAAACAGTACGTATAATGTAATGTAATGCCTCCTTATGTTTTTAAGTGTTTGATAACATAACCAGTTAGGTTATCAAACAATTGTCGTCAATTATTTCTATCAGGCGGATTATTTGTCTAATCTTAGAACTTTTGGATTTACAACATTGTTTTTTTTTATGTCTTTTTACTAATTAAATGGGAATAGAAAAAAAAACATTGTTTAAATAAATAATAACCATGCCAAAATAACTATTTTACACTTTCCTCTCTCTTGGACAATTTAAAGGCAAAAATGTGTTATCCACCCTTTGACTTCTGAGGAAGAAACTAATTTACTGCAAGCATAGCCCAGTCATTTGAAGTAAAATCCATTAAAACATCTCTTTTGTCACAATTTTAACACACACAACTGAAAAACATACAGAAAAAATGGTATTCTTGACCAAAAGAGAATTGAATGCATAAAAATTCAAAAACAAAAAAATAACGTACGAACACAGAATTCATTAAAAATTTACATGACAACGTGATAGCATACATTTAAACACCATTCATACGCGATATGATAAGCAATCCATTGGCTACGAGACAGGCAATATTATTATTTTTTTAAAATTTTTTATATGAATACCGCAGAAGAGTCCCAAACTGCTCCCAACCATCTGGAGCCAGTGAGACTATGGCATTCCCAATTGGGGAATGTTGTGAGGCTGAAGGTATTGGGGAGGAGAAGGAGAAGGGGGAGAGGAAGGTGGGGAAAAGGGGAAATACCTGGCTATTCAGATCTGGTCACCAAACACGGCTAAAAGCCATTTCAAGCAACGTTTCAATTCTGAATGGTGGTCTTTCACCAGGGCGATACTGAGAGTATCTTCCACTCTGGAACGTGCGCAAATACACCATATATTATTTTTAAATGAATTAATTGTGAAACAACACAAATTAATTAAATAAAAATTACTTGCGCACGCCGGGATTTGAACCCGCGACCTTCGGATTCGTAGTCGAGAGCCTTACCCCTCGACCATGGAGGCCGTATATAAATTGCCTTTCAGATAACAATAAAAAAAAAGAATTTAGGGTGTATTTAAAAAGAAGTTGTTCCTTCTGAAGTTAAATAAACAAATTAATGAAAGTCTTAATTATTTTTAATGTTTAAGTAATTTAAATAATTTAAAATATAGTGAACTTCAATCTCCCGAGCGTTTAGAATATAAGCTCTCCAAAACAATATCGATGTCATATTATCTTAAACTTTTGTTTTCATGGGATCCTGAAGGTAGCAAGGCGCGAAAATACTCCTTATGCGAACGAGGCTTCTAATGAACTAATGAACTAATGTAAATGCTTTATGTAGCGTTTCCACACAAAGGCCATTAGTTATCAGGCTACCTAAGTTACGAAAAATTCAAAATAACACGCGAAGGTGCCATTTTAAAATCGGAGAATAATAGAAAACAAGAAACCATAGCTAAATGATCCTAATGTGATTAGATCAATATAGTTAATTTCGTCATCAATCATATTTTTGTAACAGAATTGGTGTGTTTTTCCATTGTTGTACCAAAATTGGACATTAACATTAAAATGTACATTAAAGCAAACCGACTATCCATCCCTAGTGCTCGTTACGCCCGCCCCCAAACGATTGTTACAAATCACAATTAATTTAATTGATTCGTATTATGTTGTGGGGTTCCAGAATGAATAGATTTTGAAAACAAAGATGGGAAGCATTTGTGATAACCTGGTGACTAATTATTAACAAAATTGAAATGTTTTCTTTAAGTCGCGAAAATGCAATATCGTTGCATTTCTGAATACCTATCGTCTTCTTCTATATTATTTTACATAAATAAGAAAGACCCTGGCGGGCGGTGTTCGTTTGTTTTGTATACAAATCTACAGTTTTATTCCGAGCTTAATGAAATTTTGAAAATTTGACCTTTGATACAAAAGGAAGGTCTTCATGTGATTTCGAAAAACCACCCCCATCCTCCTTTCCCATCCAATAAAGCAGAACTTTGGTATTTCTTTATTCAATTTTGCACACTTGACGTTCAAAATAAGAGGAAAACTACTGGGTAGGGATAGGGGTAGGGTTAGGGGTAGGCGTAATACATCACAACCTCAAATATTTACTCCAAACCATTCATAACCCCGAGCAACGCTCGGTACTTCATCTAGTACATTATATACTCTTATAATAGAACTTACATAATAACGTAAAATATTGCTTGTACGATCATGGAGAACTTAATTAGCAGAATATTGATGTTTTGGACTACTGGGTGTTAACTTATTGTTTAAAAAACTTTTTAGTATTACCTCTGATGAAGAAAGCATCGCTTTCGAAATATGTAGATATATTTATATTAATAAAGTAGTAAATTCAAAGTATATTATTTAAATCATTTATTAATAATGACGCCACAAAGTGAAAATGAATCGTTTGAAGAAATTATATGTTTAAAAAACTATTTGCAGACGTACGAAGATATGCATCCATTGGAAACCGCACTATGTACAACTTGACACACATGCTTTTGTTTTGTTTATTTTATTTTAGTTATTTGTACATTTACGTATACAGATTACAAATTATAAATTGCATTCCATTGCATCAGATTTTATCTTGCTTAACTTAATGTGATTCTTACAATCAATTTTAAATTTAATTAATGTAATTTTGATGGTTTCCAGCAGCGCATTATAATACCTCATCCCTTTGTAGAATGCACTGTTTTGCGTATTGGTTTTGTTCTTTTTGGCAGTCTGATTTCCTTGTACGTTTTTCTAGTGTGTCTGTAAATTTTCTTAATGCACATCATTTTGTTATTATTTGTATAAATATCATTGGGTTCAATGTCAGCATCTGTTTCACTTTTACCCAATTTAACTCCTCTAACATTTTAGCTAATTTTGAATATCATTTCGTTTAGATATTATCCTCATTTCTCTATTTTCCAGAATTTGCAAGTTATTATGACTTCTGTCGTTACACAAGAAAATAATCTTTGAGCAGTAGTTAAAACATGGAGCAATAATTGAGTTGTATATTGTGTTTGAAGTTTTTCTGGATTTTTTTTTACGAGTTATACCAAAAAAGAGATTTTATTACAAATTACATATACTCAGCGTGCTTGTTAAATGTTAGTTTTGAAACTAATATATCCTTTCCAGGCGACCTAATGAGAATATAACAATCGAAAAACTTCTTTTTAACCTATTACTTACTACCCAGATATTTTTTTTGATCGATGTGAAAACATTTTATATTATCTTAAAAGTATACAATACGTAATATACGTATTGTATTTATTTATTATATTGTGTACGACCTATATGGGCTTTTACATATTTTGTTATAAAAATTAAAATTACAATAGTGACAAAGGTGGAAAACACATCACAGTAGGTAAATAGGTAAAATAGATGGCCTTCGCGAAATACAACAACTAAATATCTAATTTGTCTCACAAAGAAATTCGGCAATAACACCGTGTAAGTAGCATTCCAAATAATTAACAACACAGGCGAATATACAAAATACACCTCATATTTACTAATACTTAGACACATATCTTATTAATAATTATTGAGGATGTATGCAATAATAGTCTTTTTGTATTTGTATTCCGTGCAGTTGAACATATCTACTATGTCTGAAAGTATTACCTTCTGCGTGAAGTATACTCGTAAGTACAAGTAAATTTTTAAACAACTCAATCCTAAAATTATTGTAAGAATTGAATAAAATTTTGGACATAGTAGTTCTAGTTGAAATAATAAATTATATTAAATTGCTTATATCAGGTCTGTATATAATACCATTATTATTCCCGAGAGTTGAGTTAAGTTAAATCATTATTACAATAATACGTATATTTTTTAAGTTATGTTTCACTGTAAGATGGGGTTCTACCATATGATATTGCTGGGGGGCTATGGGTTAATTTTTTTTTTGTATCAACATAATCTACACTAGTGACGTCACCGATTGCAAAAGTTAACTGTGTCGTTTAGGTAGGTTAGTACCGATTTAAAAATAATTCGTTTGAAAACAGAACACATAAATTCAAATTAAAACGAGTAGCTGCATTAATTAGGGAAGCGTAAAATAATTAAAACCCAAATAATTGAATCCGGGCAGGTACTCGAATAATTAAACACAAATTATTTAAATTCCGAATAACACTCAAAAAAGGAACGTCCATTAATTACTGAAATTCCATAACGATTAAAATGCAACCCTTTTATTGGCCGTGGCTTAAAACATGATAATGAATGCTGATTGGTTGAAAAACTGATTGAACTGATTTTAGTTTTAATATGAATATAATTGGAGTGCATTCAAAGTAGGTAAGCAGTTAACGGTGATCTACAATAGGAATTTAATATATATTTTTTTTACGAAAATCTATAAATTGCAAACTAGAGAAACCGCAGCTTTGCTACATCGGTTAGATCATTTCGGAAGTTTTTTTTTTTTACATAATTCTACCTGTTATTTCACTCATAATTTATTTCCAATACTTTTTTCTTCTTTTTTAGAAGAAAGACCCGTGAGGGCGGTGTTTGTTTGTTTTGTTTACAAATCCACAGTTTTTTTCCGATCTTGATGAAATTTTGCACACTTAATTTTCGAAAGAGGAAGGTTACTGTCTACGTGAGATTAATGCAAAATTTTGGTACTTCTTGATGAAATTTCATACACTTGACGTTTAAAATTAGAGAAAAATTACTGGGTAGGGGTAGCACAAGATTTTACTCAAAGGAATTCATAATCCAGGGCAACGCCGGGTACTTCAGCTAGTGACTTCTAAAAATAAAAAATAAAACAAAACAAAAAAATTGTGAGCATTCCTTCGCTCCCACTTTTGCCCGTGTACTAAAGCGGGTTTAGTCAATCAGAAGCGCTCGTGTCCATGTCACAATAAATCATAATTCACACTAATATAATTACTGAGATACAAACTATGTAGAAACACACTTTACAATACAGTGGGAGTCCCTGCTTACACTTCGTCGTATCATTCCC
Source organism: Halesus radiatus (assembly GCA_022606495.2). Classification (NCBI taxonomy): domain Eukaryota; kingdom Metazoa; phylum Arthropoda; class Insecta; order Trichoptera; family Limnephilidae; genus Halesus; species Halesus radiatus. The sequence goes on along the minus strand of JAHDVE020001990.1, from coordinate 245,606 downwards.
TTCCCTTACCCTTCGCCTTACCCTTCCCTTTCCCCTTCCCTTCCCCTTCATATCTAGGGGAAGCGTAACTCGATTAATTTACATAAACGTATTACAATCATGGTCGGTTAATTCCATCTCGTGATTTGTGACGTACACAATGTCAATGGCAACAAAGTGAAACAAAACGCTAATGTAATAAAAAAATATTTGCATTATTTTTACGAGGGTCCATCAGTTGCTCAGTTTTTGTGGTACTGCCACTGAGAGTGCCGTTGGAAGCTCTCTTTCTGTTACGTGTGTCGTTTATGAGAAAGGGGGAGAGGTTACAATGGATCTATCGGTTGTATGACTTTTAAGGGGACGTGATAATCGGTAATCATGCGTAACATTATCATTTTATAGCTTTTATATCTAACATAATGAGGATGTCTCCTACATCGAGTTAGTTTATATTATTTACAGATGCATCGCATTAATTAGAGCATGCTAAGGACAGAACTTTTACAATTATTGAAAAATACCAAATGCCGTCAAAATATTCATATTTTAGGAGAATCTCGCCGGCCGGCTTATAAGCGTGTGACGTCAAGGTACATAAAATGACTGGCGCGGCAGTATGCGGTATTACCATTCGCAGTGTGAATTTTACTGAATCGTGTCGCCATCGTGGATATTTTTACCGGTCGTTTTACCCAAGTTCACTTTGTAAGCTGATAACTTCATCATTTCATGAGATTTCGAAATACTAATTTTACTGTCATTTTTAAAATTGGGAGACAATCTCACTATAAGGGGTACATTTTGAAAATATCGGGTGATTGGTACCTACTTAAGGTGAAATATTGAAGAACGTAATACAGAAGACATGTACAAGCGAAAAAGTCATTATAATCTGTAATCAGGCGATCAATATTTTTGCAAGACGTTGTAGCATTTAAATATTACCTTCCAATATTTTTTTATTTTTAAATATTCTTTTTTCATTCATTTTTAAACATAAAAAGATTTTACATGATTTTCGAGTGTCAAACTAAGCGCGTGCTCGTATTATGGTAGTCGAGGCAAGTACTTACCTAACATAAGACGTTAAGTTATCAAAACGTTATACTTGCACGTAAATTTAACACGACATTCCCCACAGACAAAATAATTGCCCTCGGGGTCTTCTGTGGAAAGTTCATATAAAAACATAATTTAAGTTGAAAAAATTATTTTTTTTACCCCGAAGAAGGAACGGTGGTTCCGAATCAGACTAGAAAAATATTGAAAAGAAACTGGTACTATATGCACACTGAATTTATTTTATATCATAATAAAAAAATGATAATATTTTTTCCAAAAGTCGTCGTTTGAGTTTGAAACAACACTTTAATTCAAGCAAACGAAACGAACATGATATTTAATAACACAATTTCAATACAAACGCAACGTAAATACGTCAAACGAAAGAGGTTACAAAAAAAAATTGTTGTATACAATTTTGCCTGATTGAAAATAATGTTGTCTTGATTTTCTTATAATTTTAGATCAATAATTATAGAAAGTTTTTATTATTTACTAGTTGTTACCGTTGTACTTGCTTAGTTCCATTTTTAAAAACAGCCAGGAAAAATATACCATATTATATGTAGGTACATAAATGAAATTTATCGCTTTTCTGCAATGAAAATATTTTCTTTCAAATTTGATATTTTCCTAAGACATCCATCGGTTCCAATTTTAAAGAGTTTACGCTCGTACGGACGGACGGACGGACGTACTCTTAGATTACATTATATTATATAACATTGTTTTTCATTTAAAAATAATAAAACCTGTCACATAAATGAAATATTTCCCAAGACGCCATGCGCTGCCATCTGTGAACGGTGCGGTGAAGCTTTCCTTTCGAAAGAAAAAAGCGCGCGTAAGCACCTTCTCCCGCCGAGAGAACAGAGACAACACAATATTCCATAGATAAATCACGGCTATATTAAATTACGCGCGTATACTAATATCGGCGGACGGGTTTGTTTATTCGATAATGCGTTTATTTAATAACATTTCACGTCATCAAACTTTATTATTCTGTGTCATTTTTGCCCCGTTAGAGGGTGTGTTATTAGATTAGTGTACGAAGCGAATTTTATGATCATGGGGTGGATTTTAGAATGGAACACTGAATTTGTAACAGGGTTGAGGCAATATTTTTTTTAAGTAGATGCCTCTTGAAGAAATATTAATAAAAGAGTTTTGGGTACGACAGAGAATCGTTTGCAGGATTCCGCCACCGAACCGTCTATGCACTGAATCAGTTGTTTTAAAAAAATTAAAAAATAAGGAACTCCGGTCCAATTTTGATTTTTTCTTATCAATAGTTCAAACTTAAATACCAGTATATTTCTTTTTTTTTTCTAAAGTTAGTTTTCATGGTAAAAATAATTTTCAAAGTTTCAATTTTTCAAAGTCCGCCAAAACGCTTCAAATCTATGGCCGGTCGGTTTTGATCAGTTTTGAGATAAGAATGTCAAATATCAAAACAAGGATAAGCTATATCGTACATAATTGTATATTCTATTCATGGTAAACCATAACTAAACATAAGTAATAAAATTATTTACCCTTTTAGAAACCTTAAAGTATTAACCATTAACATTATCATAACATCCGTATAGATAATTGTTTTGATCATGAGTACTTTAATTTCTTTCATGAATAATAGTTGTTTAAATTGAACAACAATTATAGAGCCTAAAGTCACCCAAATTAAGTAAATTTTTTGCCAAAATTAAATGAATACATGTTTTAAATGGAAAACAACATGTAAAATAAAAATTTTCATACTAATCCAAAAGCAGAAGGCTCATGTGACGTCAGATGTTCCAAATCCAATGGTACCAATATAACAAGGTTTCGGTGAGCTGTTTTTTTATTCACTTTTAAATAACGATTTATAAATTCTACGTATATAAATATTAAAAGTTATATATTCAGAAACGGCGTTCGCTGATCTATATGAATATATTTTTTTTAGAGCCACTATATTTTTCACTGGTAAATGTCAACTGCGTTGAACGGGCGTTTGACGTGTCTCCCGTCTCTGGACCGATGCCAAACGGATCAATATCATGTATATATGTTGCTAGTTCTTCCGATCACCGTCCACGTAAATACCGGTAGAACAAACACAGCATTTTCACTTGTTTCCGACAAATTCCAATGATTCTTTGATATATTTATCTAACAATTTTGTCGTAAAAACGACTCAGTCTAAAGCGAAGTACGCAAACATTGATGGGCACAAGTTTTTCGTAGAATAGACAAAAATATAGAAAAAATATCCTTCTACATTTACTCCAGACAGGAAGCCTCAAAGAGAATAATTCCGGTCAGGGAGTATGTCATCTTTGAGGATGTTATGTGTAGGGTCTTTTTGAGGAGTGGAAGGAGTGAACATTGGGTGCTGAGGAGACCCATGTTGTAGAAGGAAACACAGAGGCCGGCAAATCGATTCTCAGCCGGCCGTTGAATTAAAAAACAAGTCGTAGAAACGACATGTGATAAATAATGTCAATCCATTACAAATGATAGGCGCACGTTCAATGTGTTTCTCAACTATGCATCGGTGCCAATGGATTAATTCCACTAGTTCCTTAGAGCATCTTTCATTGAAATATCGGTAGAACAAGGAGAGCATTCCCACCTGAAGTATGTGATCTAAAGGTTGCAATCCATTCGTTAAGATAAGGGAATCTATCAAACGGATCGCCCGTTTCTGAACAGAGTAATGTATTTTTTCATGTGTTTTAGAGCTACAGTGTAGAGGTGGCTGCCAAATTCAACAGTAGGGCGTACTTGCAATTTGTACAGGGCCAGCAGTTATGTACCAAAGTATCTGATGGCCTTGTGCAGTACGCCGAACTTGAAGTTGCCAACCCTGTTAAAATGAACACCCGAGACCTGAATTTTGACGTTTTATTGAGTGAATTTATTTAGCTTTATGGAAGACGTTACGACATTAGCATGCTACAAAACTGTGAGAAGCTTTTATTTATTTTAGCCTTTATGATTCCTTACTACTAATTTATATCGACGACATACGATTTATAATTTAAATTATAGCAGATTGGAAACAAACATATTATGTTACAGTACCACAGCATTTTTTTATTTTGGTTTTTTGGTCTTTTTTTTTAAAAAAACTATTTTATAAATGAAAATACCGCACATAAGTTTCAACTAATTTGTTGCCAGCGAGACTATGGGGTCCCCGATTTATTGGGGTATATTGCGAGGCTAAAAAGGGAGGGAGAATGGGAGGGAGATGAGAAAGATGATGGTTGAGAATTTCCTAGCTATTCGAGGGCCCTAGTATGGTCAAATCGATAACTTAACAATATCGGAACGATAGGCTTAACTGACGACGATTTTGTATCGATTTTCTGAGCACGATTGCGCTCGTTAGGCCTGTCGATAGCCAAACCGATCCCGAGAACAAAATAAATGAGAAATCGCCCTACGATAGCAACACTTTAGCCATAACTCGCATTGTAATGTCATTGACAACTCGTGATCTTCTAAGCAACTGACTGAATTCCGTTTCTTCAAACTCGAACGGATTCAATTGATCGCGTATACGACGTCTTTCAATTCTACGAGCTTCGTTAAGTAATCATCGAGTAATTTTGTACAAAGAACGACATTATTAAAAAAATGTAGAATATATTGACTGAATCTTATGTCATCCAAGAGGGCGCACCAAATTAGGCGGGCTTTGTCTATCGGCTGTCGGATTATTTTTATATCAATTGTTGACCGTGCTCGCATATACTGCCTAACGCCGCCTAATAAGCATAGATGACCGATTTAGTTAATATCGTATTGATGTAGGGGTTTATCGATCGACCGTGCTAAGACCCCAGATCTGTTCATTACGCACGACTAAAGCTATTTCAGGTACTTTTTCAATTCTGAATGGTGGTCTTTCAACAGGGCGATACTAAGGGCTGGTTGTTTCGAGGAATTTCAACTTTTCGTCAAAATTTCAATTTTAATATTCAAGTTCTGTTATTATTAGAGTATGATCAATGGCGTGCATGGGGTTTTAAATCGAGGTAGGCAGGACAAAAAAAAACGAATTCGTTTTTATAAAAAAAACATACCACAGACGAGTGGCTAAGCTGCTGACTTTAGTCGATGTTCATTGGGATTACCTGCCATATCAAATATCCAAATAATCGCTTCATTTATGCATATTATAAGCCAATTACTGAAAGAAAATTAACACAATATTAAGATAATTATTTCGTTGGTACAGTAAAAACAGATGACACCAATTGCTATGTTATTTGTGATTTGTACCTAAAGGCATAACCTTTTCGACGCTAACGCTCACTTGAATGCGCATTGCACACATATTTAGACTATTTCTGTAGAATAAGTCAATATTTGAATATGACATGTGCGTAATTTTGCATACTTAGTTGGGGCGCGCACGGTTGGGCGATTCATAGCTCGAACTTATTGCATATTTTTTGAAGTGTAGATTGATACTTTTATACATTTAAATATTATTTATATTTTTATGCGAGTAAGGGTAGGTAGTGCTTATATGGAATAAACGCCTCGGAGTATGGGCCAGTTGTTTCAAAGAACTTGAATATTAACTTTGAAATGTTAATGAATCTCTCGTTTCTCGAAACAACCCACACTACCTTACCTACCACGAAATTGTCGTAAACACAACATATACTTGAACAGTTCTATTTTACGAAAACTGTTAAAATATGCAGTTTATAGTTACGGTAACGCGCGTTAAGCGATAGAAAAACCTCACTTCCTTGATGTAATCCCTAAACAAACATGGTACAAGACAAAACAAACAAGTTTTCAAATTTATTTGATCGTCCAAAATATGCACCATGGCAATTGGGTAATACTGAAAACAGATTGAATTTTTTTTTATTCTAACTAACATTTACGCAGGTACGTGCGAAGGTATGTGTATTTAAATCGTTTACCTTTTTTTAATTCCCCATTAGTCCAACGTATCTTATAGCCTTCGTTAATTAAAATAAATGAATAATTAATATCCATAGACAATATGAAAAAATATGTGATGGGCGAAATTTTATTATGACAGGTCCTCATTAAAAATTAAATCATTAACACGAACGGGCCGACAGCTAAATCAAAAATAATCGGTCAATTATCGAAGTAAATAACACCGAGATATATTTTATCGACAGGAACCTTTACAGAACCTCTGTTCAAATAAGACTGCGTAATTGTAAAGGATGCAGCATTATGGCGAAATGTTGAAATTCTGTATTTTAATTATGTGCTTGCAAAAGATAGGAATTTTGATTGTGTCAAAAGAATATTTTTTGTTAATTCACAAAGGATACCTAACAACGCTATAAAATAACCCTTAATCTCTATATATAAAAATGAATATTTGTTTGTTTGTCTGTCTGTCTGTCTGTCTTCGATTTTATCAAAAATTACCCGACCGGTTTAACTGAAAATAGCAAAGTTTGTTCTTATTAGTTCCGGGAAGGTTTAGAGAGTAGATTGAATCAAATCCAATATGTAATAGTGTTCCTATAACCTTTAAAATAGTATGAATAACATTGGACCCACCATGTTTTATTTAGGTTAGTTAATTGATATACCACCCCGATTAGCCACAGATTAATTTTTAAAAGAAGAAGGTTTGTTTGAGTAGAATGTTTTCAAAATTGAAAACCCAAGTAGGTACCTACTTAAGAACATTTTTATTTTAATCTATTATGAAAAAATACATTTTTGGAATGAAATGAAATTTTTAAATGAATATTTTTTCTGGCAACCAAAAACGACAAGCGAGAATTCACAACTTCATAACCTTATTAAAAAAAAAACATATACCCATAAAATTGTGAGAATTTCCGGAAGCCAGAGGCCACTATTCGAAAGGTCTTCCTGATTAATAGGACTAACCGTGTTTAGTGACCAGATCTGTATACCCAAGTTCTTCCCAACCTTCCCCTTTCCTATCTCCTTCCCCCTTCTTTCCCTCCAACTTCGCAACGTATCCCAAATTGGTGAAACCAGTCTCAATGGCTCCAAGTAGTTGGTGTGTTGGGACTATCACGGTGAAATGACATACATATTATATATTATGAAATAAAAATAAAACTTAACAAATAAGTATACAATTCAGAGATTTTTTTTGCCCCCGATAGCATATTCTATTCAACTCAATTAAAATAACTAGTTGATCAAAAAATTTGTTTACATTGTAACGTTTCTTAACATTGGATATTTCATCAAATCTTTCACCACTCTCCAAAACCTCTAACAAATAAATTATTTATCATATTTTTTTGTTACCAGAGTGTCTAAAGATGATTTTTGAAAACACAAAGAATCCTTACAAAGAGTGTGGAGGAATTTGACGGTGGTAGGTATACAGTATATAGCCTCACGCTCCTACAGCCTAAAATACCACTTGAAACGTCATCATCATTGACGTCTGAAATGAGACTTCACCTTCTTTGATCCCTCCACTAACAGTGGGTAAACAATGGACCGTATCTTGCTGTTACACGTTATGTATTTAATAATGTAAATACGCTTTGTGGTTAATACTCGATATTCGTGCTAATAGCAACGTTTAACGATCTGAACAACGTGATTTAATAATATTTGTCTGCTGGTATTTTAGGACGCATACCGAATTGCTGCATAAAATTTCGCATACTGTTTGACATTGATAACTTTTTAGGTGACCAGAGTTGTTGTTATTTGTCTGTTAAAATATATTCTATTTGCGTTTCTCCAAAGTAATTTGATATAAAGCGATAAAAATTGGAAAACCCATGAAAAATGATGGACCAAAAATATCATAAGGTTTTAATATTGATGAAGTTTGAAAATCTATGGAAAGTCCTGATAGTTCCAGTAATAAAAAATGGTGATATATATATTTATGATTTGTTACTATTTATGCGATGAAAATTTTCGTTATAAAAATATTGTTGTTATATATTAACATGAAGCCTAAGTCTAGGGATTTATTTTGCATTGGTATTTCCAACATTTAACTTATTTTGTTATTTATTTCCTACTTTAGATGTTCATGAAGCTTTTACATTATATAAAGTGGTTATATTTTTCAAACGAGTTATATTAATAAAAATAAAAATATTTGATTCAATGGGAATTTTTACCCGCTAAGCCACCGCGAGTGGCCTGGTCAGCATTAATAAAAATAATCGCACAGATAGTAGCGCATTGATAGAACAATATAGGTGTATGTAGTTCAAAAAAGATATGTAAAAAAATTGAAACATCAGAAAAGATTTGTTATAGTGTTAAGAGACTACAATTACACAATACTAATTAAATAATATTAAAAAAATATGAAGATATCAGGAAGAATCACACAAGTTTATAGATACAAAAACAGTAGTACAGTTTTGTTACAGTAAGAATAGACTCTTAATATGATAGCAGATCAGTGAGAATTTCGTCGATAGAGCAGTTGTTTTTAAATTCGTATGGCAACTTGTTAAATATAAACGGAATAATGTATTCAAGGGTTCGTTGACTATATTTATTTTGAAACATTGTTACTATCATTCCTATATTTGGTATGAATGGTGTATTGTGTACATGATCCACCACTGCCTTATACGTACTGTCAGATATAAATTTGTAAAAAAAAATTGCAAACAATTATTGACTTAAGAGTCAGTAATAAAAAAAAGTGGCAAACAATAATTAGTTACAATGGTAAATATTACAGTGTTTTACAAATTAGATTTTAGTATTGAATTTTTCATATTAAAAATGTCGATATCACTTGTATATTATATAGACGAGGAATTGGGGAGTTCGCTTCATAATTTGTTTGAGAAAGGTGACATTTAAAAGGTCCTTATGCCAGTGTCCTATAGGTACCCTTATGTTGACAAGTTATATCATTAATAGCTTACAATACTACCGACTAGAAAGTTATCATTGTCAATCTGTATATTATTCACACATTAAAAAAATATGTGAACAAGGGATTAAAAAAAAAAACCTATATCGATCACCAAATTATTGGTACAATTGACACTACCGGTTAAATTAAATTGTTTTTTTTGAGCTTTTTTGAAGCTTTTATAGACCACTCAATGAGGCCTATTTTGTTGTAGACATAATAATGACCTTACAAAATATTGTTTTTTGTCTTATCTTCGTCAATACACCCACCCAATGACCCAACATTTAACATTTTATGTCAATATATAATTTTTCCACACACAAAAAAAGCACTTCTTTCTCGGAATGAAATAGCCCGTACATGAAGATGTTAGCTTTGGCCTCCCACACAATACGAGGGCAAACGATCCATTCTACGTAACACCTTAAATGCCAATCAGTTATACAAATAATATAGACATAGTGTTGAAATAGGTCTTTAGCTGTCTGAAAGAATATTATTACCTGATCCTTTTTTTATGTATTTAATTTAACAACCTAGTAACAAGCAAATTCTTAATAAAGCTTTACGAAATCTAAGATTCAATCAATTTCCAGTTAAAAATATCAGATATTTTAAAATGCTGCCACACTCTTCTAACATAAATACATTTTTTCATCCGATCCATAATAACAATAATATTTGGATGATTTGTATTAAAATTATTTTGTAAAAATCACCACAAGGGCGCTGTTCTATTGTTTTCCATGGCTCTCTATACCATCACTTACTATGGATAATATTCTATAACAGCTGATAACTCAGGACTAACAGATTGCATCCACCGGCTCATCGATCAATAATATAAAACTACATAACCAATGAGTGCAACGCTGCGAACAAATGAATACTAGTTAAAAAATTGATAAGAAATATTTTGTGCACACCACTGTTTAATATATAAATATCAGCATGTTTCGAAAGAGAAGCTTCCATCATCGGGATACACAGTATACTAAAAAATAATGACAAGTATAGACATATAATAAACATGGAAAAATAATAATGTAAGAATATGCAAATTACAAACATAAACAAAAATTAATTAAAAATGTAGAAAATAATTCATAGAAAAAAATTAATAAATGTTCACTTTTGAAATATTAAATAATTAATTTTGGATTATAAATTTTTATTTTAATTTTTTTTTAATATAGATAAAATCGGTAATTTATGTGAAATAATTTTAAGAGACAGCTATTAAAAAAATATTATTAATAATATTTAATTAACTATTAACACTTTTTATAATTTCTAAAATCTCATATCTATCTAATTTTAAACCAGTTGTTATTAATTATTTTTAATTTTACCTTTATTGAAGAAATTAATGCAATGTATTCATTTTATTTATATTATGTAAAGACAAACAACATACGGGACGATACTTATCTAAAGCATAATACATCTTCTAATTTATTTATATTTTGATTTTGTCGGCTATCTAATATAGCCGGGAAATATTAGAATGTTTATTTTAAACTAGAATAAAAAAAACAGATAGCTAGAAAAGTAATAAAAAGTAAGTAGCAGTGGAACTGCATTTCCACATTTCTTTCGATTTACATGTCTTAAATCTTCGATTTAATCTTGAATTTCGTAACATCTTTACAAGAATTTGTTCGCCAGTACCGCATTTGTGGCATTATAAAAACGGTTCAATATTTTAGAGTTCCGCGTAATGCCAGGCTACTCGTGATTTTTTTTCTTACGATTCGCTAAACACCATCGAGTGTTGCCAGAGTGTCTCGGCGGAATTACCCCCTCTACGGGCGCCGAGAGGGGTAAATATGGCAACACCGAGAGGATAATTCAGGGCCCTCGACTGGCAAACTCACCATCCTCTCACCTCCCAACACAATGGCGGCTCGGACGGGAGGGCGGGGAGGTAAAATGCCTCGGGCCCACCCACCCAAATACCCGCCTTTTCAGGTACACCTTCATTTAAATGGAGTCTAGTGATGTGCTTTTTAATTCTTTTACCTTTTTACTCTAACAAACAGGTAAACATTTAGTATAATGATATTAACAATGCTCAACTAAATGTTATTTGAGTACGCTTGGGGTGATTCAAGTACACAATGCCATAATGAAATTGCTCTTAATAAATAAGTACATAGAAAGGGCGCACATCGCAATAACATAAAGCATCATATGACATGTTGACACTTTACTTGATTCTTGGTTATAGGATGATATTTGTTAAACTGTAAAATATATTTTACCACAAGATATCAAATTCATCCGAATAAATGCTTAGGAAGCATTCGGGGTGGCCGCGCAATGCTTTGTAGTGATTGAATTTTAGCTAGTCTCCATGTCTGCAATAATCGTCATCTGAATTGATGTGATTTAGTCTAACAATATTTGGCTACGCTTAAAGTTCGATTCACATCTACCAGCACTGCGCAGTGTCAATGCGGCAAAATTACTTGCTTACATTATCCTACATTTAAACACGATGTAATATGAATGTTCCCTTCTGTACCGTGCCTGCCACTGTACGTGTCTGCACTGCACGGTGCCGGTAGATGTGAATAGACCTTGAGGCGTCACAAAACATTATGTCTTTCGACTTCTCCCGTTTCTCCGCCGGGATGAATAGAGAGGACAGACTGCCAAACAACACGACACCCTTCATGCTTCATTCACATTCATACACCGCTTCATACATTCTCTTCTGTTATTCCGACTTCTGACCCGGCCCGACTCAAGTATTTTATTCACTTGATCGCGCCATGTCTTCCCCGGGCATCCCCGACTTCTTCTTTCATTCACATTCGCGTCATATATTCTCCTTACACTCCCTTTTTCGTTCAATCATTCTACATGCCCAAATCATCCGAGTCTATCATTATTTGTGAATTCCAACATTTTTCACACGATCACATGTGGTTTTATCATACATTCGCCTCAGGGATCACAATAGAAGTCAGCAAAAATTGAGTTTACTTCGGGCAAATAGACACGCTTACAACACAATTCTATCGGTTTACCTCTTCGGTGATCGGTATAACTATATTTCCACCCTGCCCCCAGTGCAATCTTGCCCCATTGGCCCTTCAGGTGAGAGTAGCCCCGGGTCGTTTTTCCCCATCTTCTCCGGATGTTGCGCTCCTGATACTTCGAGTGGACTCCACTGCAGTACTTCACTACAACAGATTTTACCTTCTGTTCACGCCTTCCAAACTTCTTCTACACTTCTTCTACCCGGGTATCGATTATATTTGTATTAGTAAAGCGAGGATGCTCTTTTAGCACTGCAGATTTTTACTTACAACATTTTTAACTACAATATTTTTTTATTTGTCCACACTAAAAACACTCTAACGGTGAGCCCCGGCATCATGAAATTTCCACACCTCTTTCTGTTTGGAATTTCTAGCACCCAAAATACAAATTTGGCAGATTTGCCAATTCAAGAAATACTAGGAATGATTTATCTATAAATTCTATACGGGTAATTAGAAAAAATGTAGATTTCAAAAGACAGTAATCCTCAAACTGTTGTATATATGAAATACGTACTGGAATTTTAGGTACAACGTTCGAAATTGCTTTCATTTGTTTTCAAAATACATATTTTCAGACATTTTTGGATGTAGGTACTTCATATCATTTAAAGATTAGATTTTGAGGATTTTTATTTTTTGAAACATTATATATTTTCCTAACTACCCATACAGAATTTACAAATTAATCATTTGTTATATTGCTTGAGTTAGCAAGCCGCAAAGTGATGTTTACGGTAAAGCGCTGAAAATATGTTCTGCTTACAGTAACGTAATTTCCATCATACACAATGATGCTTTGAAATGTTACATTTTTACCATTAAAAGATAAAATTTTACTAAATCTAAAAAAATCAATTAAGATACATAGCAAACACGACTATATTTTAAGCAATAAGTTTTCTGCTAGGATTCAAATTTACCCAAAGGCGTAAAATTCATACTAAAAAACATGTTTTCGTTTTTATAGTAGACTGAAGAAAAGTGGAAAAAATATGTCAATATTGGATGCTTTTATGCTGTTTAATGTATATGAAAATGTATTATCTTTATCTATGTTACAAAATATCACATAGGAAATAAAGCATGCCTGTCTATTAGTGATGAAAGAAGAAAAAAATTGCTTCGTTCGCTTTTTCAATCAGTGCCTGTGTTCAGTTTGATCTGCATTCCTTTTTCGAACACCGTCCTACCCAGAGACATCTCGCGCCCGCGTTTTAAACTACAATCCCGGCGTTTTCAATTATTATTTTTTTAAACTCTCTTTCCTACCATAAAAAAAGAACTAAAAACTACTAGCAGACACCAACTAGAGGTAGAAGAGGATAGACAGAGAGTGTTCGCAGAATGCAGAAATTAAAATTTGTATTTCAAAGGGCACAATGGCCGCTGTTCCGGCGGATGACAGGTGTCAAACGCATCCGGCGGCGCGCGCAACAATGCTCGGTGTTGCAAGCGTGAAACACATTTAACGGGAAAATAGAGAAAAATAACTTCGGTAGGAACTTGGCCGTGTATGGAGCGGACCTCTCGACGGTAATTGCCACGTTAACTGGACAACTTAATAACTATCTTGCTTGCTTGTTAGCGAGTTAAATATGTACCTTGGGGAGGTTCGAGCCGAGTGAAAAAAGATCCCCTATTTTGTGTACGTTTTGAAAGTCATCCTCCATTGTGTACGGTGGTCAATTGAGCGAGTTGAATTATGTGTTCGTCCGGTTGTCAAAGTGTAACAAAAATCTAAATTTCTTCCTTTTAATTTCCCCTGTTCATAAATTTATTACCATGTAAAATAAAGGCTGTCTAAAATTTTAGTTATCTGTTGCAGTACAGCTTGACATTTAAATGTAGATATTTATTATCTTCAAACTACAAAATGTTATTATTATGGCAATTTACTGTTGGTTGTAAAAAAATCGCGTTAAATTATTTTAACTTAAGTTATTTATTAATAGTTTAGCTTTATTTAAAATGAATAAACCAATAAACAGTGGAACGATGGAAATGTATTTCAGCGGTGTTTAGTAGAATTTCGAGCAAAGAAGCTAGTGTACAACTTGGAAGATGTTTACAAACGATCTGTTAAAATGACTGAAACATAGTACGGTCTGTTAAAAAAATATTATTTGTTTTATTCCTATTTAAACAACATTTTTGTGATTATACTTAACTATGTACATACCTATTTGAGGTCCGGTCTGATCGTTGACATTTGAGCTGACAGTTTATTAGTAAACAAATAACAGTAAGAGAATTTGGTCTGTTTTTATATATATTTTTTTTTATATATTATTTATCTAACATCTAATACATGATTATTTCGATACGTAAATTTCAGAATTACTTAAAAATCTTGCTTGTCTTCCTTGCAAAACGTTAAATGATAAATAAAAAATTAAACATAAAATTATCTTGGATTGTGATGTAGAATCATTTACTTTCAGAAAGTACCAATAAAATAAATTATATGCTCTTGAACCATTGTGCTTTTATCAAATTACTTTAATTTTTCCTTTGAGTCATCTCGGTGTTGCCATTTACAAACCTTTTAAACGATCGCAGCGCTTTCAATTTTTGTCTACTTTTAAATGTCAAGACTGTAAGTTGTTTTAGTACCTACCGATCAAAGGGTTTAACTTATTGAGAGTGTAACGATACTCGACTGCAGCTTGATAGATCTAACGGCCAAAAGACGAACAAAGGAACGATCGGACTAAATAATATATACAGTGGCGAGTGTGGCAACGCCGACTGTCAAGATCAGTTTGTTGGTTGGTAAGTAATTTTTTGTAATACATCTTTCATATAAATGAATATCTTCCTTTTTTTTCTTTACTCCGCACGACCCTCCTTACCAGCGGCGAAATTCACGTAAAAGTGTTGCGCAATATTTGATATTATCGAAAATTTTAGTTATAAATCCTCAAAACATCAGAAAAACAAGTCTACCATCACTGCGTCATAATTAATAGACCTGCCCTGAGTACGGTTTCAACGGCTGACACCCATTTTGGCATCAGCTTAGTTCACTGCCGTCCATGTTTGTTTCGCGTGATTTTGACCGCGTCAAGCAAATTTAAAAAGAACGTTTATAAAAATGGTCAAACTAAATACTCTTACAAAATATTCGGTTTTTGTAACAAGCCTTTTTCATTTAGTTGCTGTTTTACTCAAATTCGGGCCTCGCCTAGCTCGCCCCACTTACGTTGGTTTCTTTCCCTTGCATGTTAGGGCATATCTAAGTATTATTTGCTCTGTGTTTACCATCCATGAATAAAAAAAAATTTCGTTAATTTCTGTGATGAAAATCCAAATGTTTACCTGCCTGATTCGGCTAAGATGTTCGTGATAAGGATCAAATATAAGGTATTAGCTAATAGAAGTAATTAGAAATTGATCAAAACAAATCGATAAGAAATACGTTTCCATATGAGTGCCACAGTTGAATTTCGGATTTTTGGTCGACTTAAAGTCAAGTCTTGGAGTAAACCTAGTAAAGAGGGCCGTTAAAGAGGGAAACGTTGAGGGATAGGTTAGAAATAAATACGTTTACAATATAATCATCATCGGAATTATAACTAAGAGTGGTGAACGGCAAAAATGTATTTAATTTCTCAGTAAAATCTCAACAATCTTTCGATAAGTAAATAAAGCTCGGGCGCCCTCTCGCCGTGTTATTTCAAGTGTCCGAACCATTTAATTTCTTTATCCACGAATAAAAGATATAGACTTTATTCTTTTATAATATTTTTTTATCGTCCATACCTTCACGGCCCACAGGCCAGCCTTATTCTCGGAATTCTGTCAAGGCGAGATGAAAAAGCTATGTAGGTGCGTCGCACTGGTCATTAGGAAAAACTGATGGAAACTATCTATCTAATCACCGGACAGACAATCCCAAGATGTGTGGTGTTACATCCCAATCTGCGTACGAATTTTGCAGCTTCAGATGAACTTATATATTTTCCAAAACAACGGACAAAACTAACCAGCTTCGATGATAATACTTTACTGTCTTCTTGTTAAAAATAAAAGAACTCGAATGTGTAATTTCTTCTGTTCCATTTTTCAAATAGTTTCAAACTAAGTTGTAATGTTTAGGAACCGAATAAATAATATCACGGTAGGAACCAACCATATTTATATTTTAAAATCCATCTTGTGGTCTATATCGATTTGAAAGAGAGCTGATAGATGTTGCCAAATTATGAATGACATTTCTTCCAGATTGGTCAATAAAATTGTATAATCTAATCTGTTAAAGAAAAAATTTCGATTATTGAAAATGTTTGATCAATTTTAATAGAAGTAAAGATTTTTTTATTATGACGTGTATACAAACACGATCACCACACTTTGGTGATTTAAATTCTCATATTCTTAAATTTAAATTACGCACTCCTTATGCAGATGGCGAAAAGGTTGAAATTCCCGCCTTTTAGTACCCGCACGTTTTTATTTATGTAAAAGAACGTTGCCAAAATGCATGTTTTATTTTATTTTGTAAAGCTCAGGTATAAATATAACCAAATCCAAAAAAGAGTTCGAAAGTAGGAGATTTTACGCATAAAGCTGACTTTATTTTTTTCCAGGCTTACAAAAAGCCAACATGTATTCTATTCCCAGTATTTAATTAAACCATAATGTATAATATTTCTAGGTGATCGAATTATCAAACCAAAAACACATGGTTTGCAATACTACACATGCATAATTCAAATGTCATAGGAAACAAATTCTTCTGTTATTCGACTCCACTATTTGATTGACTTGATCGTGTCATATCTTGGAAGAAGGTGGGGAAGAAAGACCCAAACATGACTAAATCCATTTCATGCAATGTTTCGATTCTGAATTGTGGACTTTCAACAGGGTGATTACTAAAAATATTTAACAATCTGGGATATCTAACAATATTATTATTAAAATAATTTCATCATTGTGCGTTTCTTCGACAGCTCTACGATCCGAGACTCGCAGCTCTTGCCTTGTCTTATAAATGTGAGAGAATATTTCAAAATACTCAGAATTCTTATTGCGTTTGAACAAGTGTTTCTGAATTGGTATCTGGTGTGATTCACCATCCGCTGGGCCCGGGCGCCCCCTTCTCGAGATCATGTCAAAGGGATTTTATATTATTCGTTATAAAGGTAGAATCTCAGATTCCCACGGTCTTGTCTTAGGCATATGTTGCTCGGAATGACAATCAGAAAATTTGTCAATGGAGAACTTAAGTCCATTTAAAAAAAATAAAACCAATAATGACGTTCTAACTTAAATACCAGTATATGAATGCATATTTTTCTAAAGTTAGTTTTCAATTTTTTAAAGACAGCCAAAACACTCCAAATCTATCGTCGTTCGGTTTTGAGGTTAGAATATAAAATTTAAAAACAAAGATGAGCCTTACCGTACATAATTATATGTTCTAATAGTTGATCTGTGCCTTGATTAAAATATTTTTAATAAAGATATGAAGTTGTGAATTCTTACTTCTTGTTTAGGTGCCATAATTGATTTGACAGCGAAATTAATGCCTTGTTACGACTATTACTATCTCTAAATAAAGAAACACAAGCCCATTTGACAATTTTATTTCATTCCAAACATTTAAAAAAAATAAATTAATAATAAAGTTCTTAAGTAGGTACCTACTTGTGTTTTCCACTTTAAAAATATTCTACCCAAACAAACCTCCTTCTTTTGAATATGTAATCTGTGGCTAACCAAAGTGGTATATCCATGTGCTAACCTTAATACAACATTTCATACTAATTTTAAACGTCATTCCAACAGTTAAACATATTGGATTTCATTCAAACTATTCTCTAAACTTTCCCGGCACCAATAAGAATAAATTGTGCTATGTTCAGCAAAACCGGTATAGTAATTTTCGAAAAAACCGAGGACAGACAGATAGTCAAATATTCATTTTTGCTGAAAGGACCACAAATCAGAAACGAAACGTTGTATAAAATGTATAAAAGTTACCAGATCAAAATAACCAGGCACTTCCCAACCACAACATACACCAACATTGGGAAGCCATAGTCTCGCCATTTTCGGGCAATTGGAACTCTTGCGCGGAATTCACTTAAAAAAATAAACCCCCTGCTGCTACTGTTTATAAAAATTTACCAATGCTAAATAAACACAATATTCAGTATATAATTGGAATAATAATATGGAAAGACTTGAACATTGGGCCCAATTAGGGTTCCCTGAGACCTCTTAGGGTCAGCTGTGCTCCGGGGACTCGGGGGTCCCAAAACAACACTGCCTACTGCCTTAATAACAGTCTTCCTTGCTTGGCATCACTACATACTGTTCTACCAGCGATAGACTGGGCATAACTCACAGATCCCAAATATATTGTTCCACAATACCTAACTTTACAAAATACTCGTAGATGTACACTGTCAGATCTATTGTTTCTGCATAACATACTAAATAATAAATTAATACGTCCCAAATTGCTATCCCTCATTGATTTAATTCTTTCAACGAGACGTACCAGGCACGCTACGCTTCTTCGTGTAGAAGAGAATAACACTAATGCAACAAATAAAACAAACAACAAATTACAACAATTACGTACACCCACTACGAAAATTTAATTCTCCATTTTTCAATGGATATTTATCACAATTTCTTACTAGCAAATTTATTACAGTTTTTTAGCGTAAAATAAATAAATTTAAAACAACACGTAATTTTTCTTCCGCATAGCTCTTATTCATAGTCAATTACAATTTTTGATTTCATAACTTATCACAATTTCTTACTAGCAAATTTATTACATTTTTTCAGCGTAAAATAAATTAATTTAAAACAACACGTAATTTGTCTTTCACATAGCTTTTATTCATAGTCAATAAAATTTTTTGATTTGATAACTTCTCCACATACTTTCTTTATTTTTAAGTCACACATACTTTCATCAGTTAAGAAGCATTCTCACCACAGACAAAATTACTAATACATTGTATGGATATACATAATAGATACTTTAATATTGTTAATTTTAATGTACCAATAATAAAATGTAGTGTTTGTCTAAATAAATAAATATTTGGATATTGTCGCTAGGCGCATAATACAATAATTTGAATAATTTGTTGTTTTATGGGAAAGCGAAAAAACTTCTTTTCAGCGCGACAAAGAAAGCGAATTCTCAAATAATATTTAGCAATACATCTAGATAAAATCTTCCATTGATTTTCCTGCTTAAAAAAAATAATTTTTTTCGCTCTCACATCAGAGGAATATATTTTTTTCATTCATTTCACGCGCCTAGCGGCAATATTTCATATTGTAACGTCACGATGCGAGTTTTAACAGACCTCTCTGTTGGAGGACTATAGAACTCGTCAGCAGTATTTGTGGGTAAAAATGTATAAAAAAATATGTTATCGGAAGACTTTCTGGAATTTTGGATAAGATAAAAAAAAAAAAAGTTTTTGTAATAAGATAATTAACTTGTTTTGCTTATTTTCTTCTGTTTTCGTAACATTTGTTTCATCCTACATATTTTTCTTCTACACATAAAAATTTTACTAAAATTGATAATGTTTCATTTTCAGTGATCGAACTTATTTCTTGAATGAAAAATCTCTCCTTTTTTTACTTTTTAAAAATATTAATAAAAAAAAAAAAACTGCTCCCAACTGTCTGGAGCCAGCGAGACTACGGCATTCTCAATTGGGGAATGTTGTGAGGCTGAAGGGATTGAAGGGTGGAAGGGGAAGGGGAAGAGGAAGAGGAAGGTGTGGAAATACCTGGCTATTCAGATCTGGTCACCAAACACGGCTAAAAGCCATTTCATGCAACTTTTCAATTCTGAACGGTGGTCTTTCATCAGGGCAATCTTCCACTCTAGAACGTGCGCAAATATACCATATATTATTCTTAAATGAATTAATTGTCAAGCAGCACAAATTAATTAAATAAAATTTACTTGTGCACGCCGGGATTTGAACCTGCGACCTTCAGATTCGTAGTCGAGAGCCTTACCCCTCGACCATGGAGGCCGTCTGCTGGGGCCTAGGAGTTGAAAGTTTTCTTTCATATCAGTATAGATCACTTTTCTTCGGAAAATCTCTTCAATGACTATTATTTTTTTTTAAATAAACACTAGCTTACCTCTACCTAAATCGGTTAGAAGACAAGGAGAAAAAAAAATTGTTACTGTCAACAATATTTTATTTCTTATATTTTTCAAATCCAGAACGGTCAATAAGCTGAACCTGTGTAGGTACCTACCTACGAGTGGCGAGCATTGCTCTATGACCAAATGTAGGCTGCGTGTAGTTTTCAAGTTTGGTTATGAACTGTGCATTGAATATTTGAAAATGTCAATTTTATTGTCATCTGATTGCTGCGGCCAACATAAATGAGCGTATGAGATCCTTACCAAATTCGTGGAAAAAATCCATTTTTTACCAGAATTGCGGCGTTTTTTTAAACTTTGCTATAATTTCTTGATATGGTTTATTTTTCTTAGGGTAGGCCACAGCTTTTCAGCCTACATGGACTGAATTCCACCTGAATGCTACCTACCTATGTGTACCTTCTTAAAAATTATTTCAAAGAGCCAAGAAAAATCTGAGGTGTTTATTTTTTCTATATTAATCTTCTGCAAGAATTTTCTTTAATTCTAAAATACCTTTCTCTAATTTGATTATTAATAATAATGTTTTATTATCTTCTTTTTTTTAGTAGATAATATGTTGTTATACTCTTCTTTCTTTATTAACAATGTTGTATATATATATATAATTAGTGATATAATTAGTGATAGCCTTGATATGAATCACTGTTAACAGACCTAAATAAAATTTAAAATTAAAAAAAAAAGTTTATGCTTATTAATCATATGATCTCCAGTAAAATGATATTTTAATGGTTTAAAATATATTACGTACCTATATCACTTCTTACGTGTTAAAAAGGTAGTTAATTTACTTGGGTAGGTGGGTATCTACGGAAAGAAACTGTGTTTTATGTATTTTTAATTTTTAGTCACAAATGAAAACTTTTCTTTTGAAAACATTTTTTTTTTTATATTTGATTTTTTAACAGTTAGTCTTGGTATTGATACTTTTTTACCCACGTCACGTTATTGTATATAAAAAAAAACACGTTACTGTGAGTATAAAAGCCTCCTATGTGAGAAAGAGACAAAATTATATAACCGCTTCGCGCTAGAAACCAAACAGAATATTTACCCTCGTACAAGCACGGCTATGTACACAACTATTGTTCGCTTAACAAAGTTCCTATATCAGCTAGACCGAGCGCAGTTGTTTTCTGTCATGCTTTAGACATTATATTTCTTTAAATTAGTTAACTATAAAGATCATCACATTGAAAAAAAAGGGTTATTTACGATGACTAAAAAAATTACCTGTAAGTTTGTTGAATCTGGAATACAAGCTGAAAGAGCAAAACTTAATTAGAATGGTATTGTTCATAGTGGACAATGGGAGGTATGCCTCTCTCCCTCCCTGTTTAGTTAACACCCCCCTTGGAGTGTACCCCTCCCCCCCTCTCCGACCATTCCACAGGTGACAAGCCCGACCTATAATTTGCTCCCATCAAATTATACAATTAATCGAATTAAGTGATCAAAGCAATTTTTGTGTATTGTTAAGTTGTCAGTGCGATTGCCAAACTTTTCAAACATTATAACGATAATTTCGTATTTGATTAATTTATAATGTTTTATCAAATTTGATCTTTAATTCAAGTTATTTGATTATGTAATCAAAATTTCTTGACATCTGTTCACCTGTAGCGGCAAAAGCTCTCGAACCATGATCTCCTGCGTAATGTAATTTGCACGGCGTGCGCAAGTAAATTTCATTTATTTAAATTGCGTTATGTCAATTTAATTCTTATAAAATAATATGTAGCATATGGCACGTTCCAAAGTGGTAGATGTTGTCAGTATCGCCCTGGTGAAAGACCACCATTGAGAATTGAAACGTTGTTTGAAATGGCTCCGACTCTTGTGCAGTATTCACATTTTTTTTACGCAGCTTTTAAATTTACGTAGGTATTTAACAGTTTTCAGCGTCCAGCGTTATTTTCAACATGCGTTGAAAATAACGCTGGACACTGAAAACACTTGGACGCGTAACGTAGAAATGTTCAATTAACGGAAAAATATATATGTATATTTGCGGCACGTTCTAGAGTGGTAGATACTCTGAGTATCGCCCTGGTCAAAGACCACCATTCAGAATCGATACGTTGATTGAAATGGCTTTAGCTGTGTTTGGTGACGAGATTTGAATAGACATGTACTTACCCACTTTCCTCTTCCCCATCTTCTTCCCCTCCTCAATACCTTCAGCCTCACAGTATATCCCAATTGGGGATGCCATAGTCTCACCGGCTCCAGACACAAAAATATATAAGAAAAGACACCATATTTATTATTTCATATTTTTCGAATGCTTTGTTCATGTTTATATCGTTTCAAAAGTGGAAAATTACTTAATAATACTAGTAATTTCCTGAAAATTCATATTGTATACTGTCATACCTATGTTTTTACGTAGATAAAAATATTTAAAAAATACATTTAGCATAACAAATATTATATTTTTGTTTACTAATAGGTTAAAAAATACGTTGGGGATCAACACTAGCCTGAATCCAGCAAATACTGTACAAAAACTGATCACTAAAATTATATCAAAAATACCTAGAGATATTTCTCCACAAAAAAACTATTTAACGAACTTACGGTACCAATTTTTAGTGACATATGTATTTAAAAAAAAATTCAATACTTAAAATATGTACTAAAAGAAAAACTAAAATATCAATTCATCACAGAAAATCGCACAAGATTTAAATTCGTATTCTTATCATGTTACGAACTCTCAAATGCAATTAAAAAAACACTTCGAAATAAGCTTTAAGTCGATAATTAAGCAAACTAAAAACAATACACACACACACATCCCTATGAGATTATACCGTTATGCTACACGACCAATTTCCAGCGCCACAGTGTACTTTAATACTACATTATGTTTATTATAACGTTTAATTCAAAACTTATCATTATGTACTCTCTTTTTACCATTAGCCAAACAACCAACCCTGTAACATACCATGTAAACATTTTCAAACATTATTTAAATAATGTAATCGCAATATGTTCACTCCGATTCTCTACACAAGCATTGCTTAAAAGAAAAATGTAGTATTGTAAAATGAATTAAATAAAAAAAAAAGTTCAAGAATTTTGTAAGAGACAAGATTGAGAATGCCCGCTTCAAAGAAAAACAGGCGTTCCCAACTGCCTCGTTGAAAAGTGCCCAGTCATCGAGTTGTTTTGTTATTTGTTATTTGTGTCCGCGGCACCTCGCATATCCAGAGGCAATAATGATAGGAAAATTACTGTTATTGAAGTCCAATGGAATAATTCCACTGATAGGCTCGCCATGGTGGATACGTTTTGTCCCTAATAATGTCAGATTACAGGGTCCGTAATTCCATAATGATACTCGTTTAAATAAATAGAACGAAGCTTTTTCTCTTCAAATTGTTTCCAATGAATGGAACTTTTTGTTTCGAACGATTCAAATTATTTTTGTAATGATTTCTGTTGTTTGGAATGATTTTGAAACGGTTTCACATACTATCCACAAAATTCGTGTTATTTTCACTAAGTACCTACTTATTTGTACTGGTTCCAGTGCCTACTTATTTGATTGTGTCTGTAATTTGTTACATTTTTAAATGTTCGTGGTTTGTAACGAACAGCAAATAAAATAATATAAAATCGTTTAATTTAATGATAACTTTTACAGTAATGACGCATATCTGTTTTTTAGTTATCAAACATAATTTTTTTGCAGCCTTTTTGTCTCGGAATTAGTATTCGCTTAAAATGTTAATTATAAGGAATTTAAGGAATATGAATTATAAATTAAAACACCGAAAACATATTTATCGTAGGATGGAAGAGTTGAATTTATTTTTTTTTACCATAAGGAATTCCAGTCCGTTAAAAAAAAACACAATAATGATCATAATTAGTAAAATTTATTGTTTTCTAAAGTTAGTTTTCATAGTAAAAATAATTTTTAATGTTTCAATTTTTCAAAGCCCGCCAAAACGTTCCAAGTTTATGGCCAGTCGGTTTTGAGGTTTGAATGTCAAATGCCAAAACAAGGATGAGCTTTACCGGACATAATTTTGTGTGATATTCATAGTAACCCATAAACACAATAAAATTATATAATAATAAACGAAATATAAGTAATAAAATCATGTACCTTTATATAAACTTTAACCAGAATATACTTTAACCATTAATAGTATTTATCATTAACATTATCATAATGACAATTGGTTTGCCTATCTATGTTCTTATTTATTTCATTAATGATAGTTTTTTTTATAGTGAACAACAATTGTAGAACTTTAAGTCACTCAAAACTAAAAAAAATACATAACAAAATGACTAATAAAAATGTCCATACTGAATCGCAATACGCGCGGCCGAGACACTTGACATCAAATATTCCCAATGCAATATTATCAATATAACATTGGTACTTTTATGAGATGTTTTTTATTCACTTTTAAATAACGATTTATAAATTCTACGTGTAATTTTATGTATAATACATCTTTTATATTCAGAATCGGCGTTTGCTGATCTATTTGAATACATAAATTTTAAGCTGCAGTATTCCTCACTAGAGTTTCTCATTATACTTCTTCTATTGAAACTTATAATTCGTAATACTGTATGAAATTTATATTACTAGATATATAATTCTCTTATAGTCAGCCAACCAATAGACAGTACAAAGTATGAAGGAGTATTGATTATTTGCAAGTGGCTATTATGAAATCAGATATTGCGTCAATAGCAAAATAAATACCCGACAATTGACACCGCACACCGAACAGGGGCATGTTATCCCAAGAGCTTTTCAAAGCACCAAACTAAAGCACAGGACAGATTATACCTAGTAGAGCAGGAGCAATGATGTCAGTGGACGACACGCTGAAGTGCTCCTTCCGGATCCTGAAGCCGGCCTACAAGCGCCACCTGGCGTACGTGCAGACCAACACCAATCCGTCCCGTCACGTCGCCCAGGGGCGTCACCAAGGCAAGGAAGATTTTGAGGACCCTATGGATCAATTCCCCCGGCCACCATCCTCCCCCGCCGCTCCACCCTTTTAAGAGTATTCTGTGTTATTTATCGTAAAAAATATGGATAATAATTCTTTGTCTTAGCTTAAATACATTCTTGAATATAATGGAAATAATCACTCTATCATTTGTATTAGCGTCTTGCAATATATCGTAAGGAATAAATAAAGTTAGCTTCTTTTTTTTTCAACTTAACATTAAATTTAGTTTTGATAATATAACTGCATCTCTTTATATGGTCTATAAATAATGTGTAATGATAGCCTGTCCAAAAAGAAAAAATAAATGTTAAAAAAAAAAAAATTCGTAGAATAGACGTACCATAATATAAGAATAGGAAGTAATATTTGTACAGCGCCCCTGAGGTGATTTTTCACAAAAGCGGCGCTATATAAATGGTCCGATTATTATTATTATTATTATAAGTTATATCATAGAGCTTAGCAAACTAAAGAATGCTTTTGGCCCTTCGTATTCTGCGCAGCTTTGCCGAAGTTATTCAAAATTCTTCAAGCAAATAGAATGGTGATTTTTTATGGTTGTCCCTGCCTCCTACAAAAAAGCGTTTCTGCGCATCAGCCATCAAGCGCATTCTCCTTTTTGGTGGTTTGCAAGATTTTTTTATAAATTTCATGATGTGCACTGTAAATTGTACAAATTCAAAAAAGGAAAAACCGTAGTGTGATCTAAACCGATTTTAAGATGTCGCCAATTTACATAAAACCTTTCGTCTCCTAGGCCCTACACAGGTCAATGACATTGATTGTATGAAACATAGAAATCGATAGATAGATATAGATTTTTGTTAGATTTATAATTTAAATCGATTTTAAGACGAAATTAGGCTGCCAGAATTACACACGGACGTACCTAATTACACCTACTTAACTAGACCTACTAGAATTACACACTTGAAAAATATCGTTTTTAGTAGGATTAATTACGTGTCCTAAATAAATAATAAATTGGAAAAAAAACAAACTTTAGGTTTGACGGAACACCGATATGTGGGAATAGAAGGTTTTAATTATTATTGTACATATAATTAAAAAAAAAAACGGAATTTTGGTCCAAAACTGAAAATTTATAAAAAACTTGCTAATGGAAAATATCACTGATCCCAATTGGATTCCAAATTACAATAAACTTTTCATTTTACATCCTAAGGAATGTTAAAGGAAAGGGAAATGAATGCCGGTAAAACAATTATTGCTTTGCAGTTATTACAGAATCATACATATAATATTAGGATTTAAATTCTATGATTTCAAATCTTTTTCTTTCCTTGCTTTTATTCTTATTTAAAATTTATTCAGCACACACTTAAATACTCTACCTATTAAAAAATATATATCTTTGAAGTGTATTTCCGGTAGGTACAATTTAAGTAGATCTAATTATCTACATGTTTATTTTCATTCATATGTAATTTCGTCACGTAAGTAACCCTCAGATCTTCGATTGAATATCGTAATTGTAATACTTTTACAAGTATTTGATTGCTAGTGAGGACCGTGCGTGTACATAATGCGAAATCGTATTACATGCTCTTTATAATTGTTAAATCATTTCGTAGATATTATGAATACATGACAAAGTATCATTTGTTGAGATTATTTATTATTTGAGTAGTATTAAACAGATTATGTATAGTAAAAAATCCGTAGTGAATATTTGAAAATATGCTGAAACAAAAATACAATTTCTAACTCAGTTATCTAACGGTAATAAAGGCGGTAAACGAACGATTACCATGTAACGGATAACGGATAGCAGAAACTGGCAGGAAATTGCGTTTAACGGATAACGGCGCACGAGAAATTCGTTAAAGCCACTTGTAATATCGCCAATCATGACTTCACTAGAAATATAACTGATTTAGATCACCGGTAAATACGTTAAAATTGTTACAAAAATGACATTACACATTACACATCATGATTACTCATTTTTGTCTTATCATAAAACCTTTTTTAAGCTCCCATTTTTTAAAAATAACATTACTGCACAATACAGTTCAATTTGAAGTGTGTTGCTTTAGGAAGTAGGGAGGGGAAAGAAATGTGAAAGAGGATGGTTGGGAAGCACCTACCTATCTATCCTACCTAGCTATCAAGTACTAGCCATTTAGATTCACCGGACGATTCCGGGTGAGTAACTTTACACTCTGAAATAGGTATCTGCAATCTGTTTTTTTTTTTTTCATGAAGTCTCTGTTTGTTCAACAATATTCATATACATTTTGAAGAAACACCATGAATTTTTTTCTCCACCAAAAAAAATTATATCATTACAAACACGTTTTAAAAATATAAAAACAAATTTGTACTTCGTTTTATTCAAGAATCAACTCCAAAATCTCAAAAAAACAAACAAAGAAGCAATAATAACATTAATCCATCGACAAATCATCCAGACTCCAAGATTCACATTAAGCAATTATGCAAATGTAACGAGGACATTGTTATTAACTGGTCGACTCTGCGGGCTTCCGCCCACCATTTTTCAAACATTTTTCATACAACTTTCTTACAATTTCCTACAATTTCACACAATTTTCCTGCGAATTCACCAAGGCAGCCATTTGCCACGCATTTTACCATAATTCTCCGATTATCTTCATGCATTATTCAAGTTTATTTCGTAAAACAAATGTCCCGATAAATAAGTTTTCCCCGTCCGCCATTTTATGTGAAAATGAACGCAAAATGGCGGTGGAAAAAATAATCATATTCCCGCCATGTTTGTGTGGATTTAGTTTAGCGGATCTATTGGCCGGGGGAAATGAACGAACATTCGGAGAAATTGATAAAATAACGTTAATTCTGTATTTGCCCAACTGAAACTTTGTACAGGGTGTTACAGCACGTACCCTACACACTAACCAGCGATTCCTGAGCATCTTTGGAATAAAAACGTTGGTTACATTTTGATGTTCTATGACATTTAAAAAAAGTTAAAAATGATCTATCTCCGGAAACGAGACGGATTAAGTGTCATGTGATGCACTAGGTCAGTGGTAGGCAAACTCATTAGGGAACAGAACTAAATGTCAACAGTACAACGATTGAGATTTCTTTTGAGAGTCAAATTTCTTAAGCTTAAACTATGTGGGTAGGTACACTGTTTACGAACATAATAAATTTTAACAATTATTTTTATAAACAATAATTATGAGCCTGAAAACACTCATCCAAATTGAAAAAACCTTCCGAGCAAAGATAAATGTCGCCGGCAGGACTCGAACCCACACCCTTCTAATATCCGGTCAGATGCTCTACCATTGAGCTACGTCGGCTTATCGCAAACCCGCCAAGTTAATCAATATATACTAGTGTTTCATTCAATAATTAGGTTTTTTTATTATATTTCACCTGTAAACAATCAACTTTATTTGTATGAGGAAGGCTTGTAACGGCTAAATCCCTCACTAGGTGGCGTCGAGACAAATTATGTCTTCATTTTATTGGTGAAAAATGTTTGACTTGTCAAATATTTATTAATGTTCGAGTCCTGCCGGCGACATTTATCTTTGCTCGGAAGGTTTTTTCAATTTGGATGAGTGTTTTCAGGCTCATAATTATTGTTTATAAAAATAATTGTTACCCTTTGCGCTATGCACAAAAATCTTGTCTTAAAAACTTTAGTTTATCAATTAATAATAAATTTTATTTAAAGTTTTAAGTCTTAATTAAATTATAGGTATACTGATTGATATCATACTTTATTATGATCTTATTTATTGATATACATTAAATTGTAAGTAAGTATAGATAAAATGAAATCATGAGAATGACTGGCGACGAGTGATGTAATTTAAAAAAAAAAATTACTCCAAATATCCTCAGGAATCGCTACTTAAAATTTATCGGGTTTCGTGCTGTATATTCATAAATTAAGGAATTTGGTACGAACACTGGTAACGAACTCGGTAAAAAATTATGCCACACCTCAGGGCATCAACCACGTGACTGATGAGATGTGTATTTCCTATGAAATATACCGCTTGCAAACTGCAGGGTTTAGATGGACCCAATGATAGCCAAACGTCGATAGGAGGGACACCAGAAGAAGTAGTGGAATGTCGGAAAGTACGTGACTGTTCACAAAATACGGTTTGATCCTTTTCAAGCAACGTTTCGGTTATGAACGGTCGTCTTTCACCAGGGCGATAATGAGGGTATCTACCACTCCGAAGAATATTGTTAGTAAATAGTAAATATAGTATGAAATCACGAATTAACAACATAGAACGGTCAAAAATAGCCATTTCCTCCGAAAGAATGACGATAAACCAAAGACAATAAACTCAACACAGAAATAAACACAAATCTTCAGAATACACAATCCCGGCGTTAAATATTTACACTCCATTGCCCGGAGTCATTTCGGCACTAAACTTCGCTATAACGAGGCACTGAAAGCTCTAAGTAAGCGGGTAAGGAAGCATCCTACGTCCAAAATAATTGCTTATTTATGAATTACTCGAGTAATGCTAACTTAAGTTATACGCTAGGAAAGGGGGAGGGAGGGGGGATAAGATGCTGGAGGAGATGAAGCATATTTGAAGAACGTTTGTTCGGGATCTCGACGGCTTAACGCCCCCGAGTAGGGTGGGCAGAATGGAAAATATTGGGAGATCCATTCGCAAGAAGACAAATGTAAATATGTATAAATAAAATATATATATATGGATATATTCAGTGGACGTTTTCTCAAAGTGAGTTTCTGCATTAAACTCCTCTAAACAAAAAAAAAATAGGAAAAGAAAACAAACTTTTATTATAAAATTTTATCACTCTTTAAACATCGCACCATTAAAATTTCGTGATAAAAAATCTGTCCGTCCGAATGATACTGCTCGAGAGAGCGTCCGAAATGAATCCTATACTTGCGTTATGAATATCAGCACATATGGGAATTTCTGTCATATTTCTTAGGTTCACACAAAACATACTGGTTGGTGCCAGAGCGGCAAACCTGAATATGTTAAGAATCTACTATCTGCTCGGGTGCGCAGAGACTATGAGACACTAAAATAAAGCAAAATTTTACGAAATCGACACTTCAAGAAAACTAGTTTCACGACAAGGGTTTTTTTATTAATTTAACAAATTTTACAAAAAAATATAATTCAAAAAGTCTATTTTTTTGTAGTTTGTCTAACGGGAGCTTGTTATTCAAAACTTTATGCTAAATTTACAATTAATGTTACAAAATATATTTATTAATATAAAATAAAACACATGTAACATACTAAAAGCATAAATATTTCTCTAGAATCTTAATCAAAAACATTCCTACAAAAATATTAAAAAACCGACAACAATAAATAATATTTTCTAATTATCTAATACAAATAGTTTCTTTCAGCTAGCCATGTTTTCAATATATTTATTAACTGTTTAGTTTTAATACATTTTTCATTTTTTTATTTCAGCAGGTAACATATTTAAACAGCCAGGAATCATGTGATCTAAAGTTCTTTGTATGCTTAGGAACCATTAATCTTTCATTAAAATTGAGACGAATATTGTAAGTGTGCTCTAGTCTATTTGTATTTTATACACAGGGTTATTAATGTGCTGAAATATAATTTCGTACCTTAGAATTGCTCTTACTGTAAGAATTTGAGACTCTGATGAAAGTATAAAGAGATATGGTAAGGTGAAATTGAAATGTAATAAAAATCGTAATAGCGGATGAGTTACTACTTCATTTTCACAACCAGTATATAAAAAAAATTACGTCTTTTATCGTAAGTTTTTACATTCCCTTTGCTTCCATTGTCCCCTCTCTCCCTTCCAATGTTAGCACAATCTGCGCCCATTGTAGACAAATTATATTCTTAAAGGAACGAGATATAAAATTAATTGCATGGAAAAAATCTTAAAAGCCAAACTTCCCTTCTCCCTCCACCCCCGCCGGATACGGAGGGCAAGAAAGAGACACAACCAGTAGTCAAAGAAGACGCAGATATCAGAATGTACCTACCTATCCCAGTTTCCTCCCTTGCAAATGTATCTTTTCATGGTGACTGGTGATAATTCGCATTGAGTGGTTTCAAGGGAAGGGAGAAGGACTAGGGGAGGGTTGGCGGAAACGATCAAAGACGTGGGGGTGGGGAGGGTGGGGTTGAATGATGGCGTTTGTTCTACGAGTCGATTAGGTTGAACTGTCTTAATAAGATCGGATCGTGATCGAGAGTATTTATTACTCCGTGGTTAAAATTATGATGTTGAATTACGAATGTATTAATTAGATGCTATGGATCATTCTGGGAATACTACATCCTCTTCGGGGTGGAAACCGCACACGTAAAAATTCTGTTCTCTTTGTATTTATTCATTTTAAGAAATACTTTTAAAAATGTAAATCTCTCTATGGATTGCAAATTCAAAAAAACTTTTAAAAATGGAGGAGAAGTGTATTTCCACGAATTTCTTCACTTGATTGTTTCTTATTAAGACCATGAATTCCTTACGGAAAAAGTGAATCGGAATGAAGAGTCAATTTCTTTCAAAATAGGTTGACATGTAAACTTTTGGTTCTGAAATACCGGAAATATATAATTTTTATTTTATTCAATAAAATATGACCGACTGGTAACAGAAATGTGCTTAGGGTATAAGTATACTGTAATTATCATGAAATACAGAATACAAGAAATCCAATTTAGGGATGCATCGTGAATCAATTTTTTATTTTTATTTAATCATCACTTCATTTCGATCAAATAATGGAATTTCTTATTTTTATTTTTTATTGTATAATACTAATTACATACAATTGGAACTTGTACCCGCTAAGCCCCTGCAAGTAGCTCGTCAGCAGGATTTTAGTTCAACAATATTTTATAATGCAATAATAAATAACAATCATCTCACAAATGTAGCGCAATAATGCAACAATATAAGTGCATGCAAGGTGTGATCAATGTACACAAGTTATTGAAAGAATATTAAAAAAAATATGTAAACACCTTAACAGTTTTATTATAGAGATGCTAGTCTCCAATTACATAATATCGATTTAAATAATATTATAAAAATACCGGAATAACAACAAAGTATTAGTAACAGATTGAGAAATAAAAAATAAATAAATTTTAAAAAAGTAGTACCGCTTTGTTACAGTGAGGATAGACTTAATATAATAGTAGATATCAAGGAGATATACAATAAAGGAGACCATCATATTTGCTCAATAGACAATGTAAGAAAGAGCAAAATAGAGTAAATCCAAAATCAAGGAGCTATACAATCAAGGAGACCGTCATATTTGTTACCATCAATACAAATAGCAATATACAATGCAGGCAGTGTGAGAGGGATAGAGCGCTATATTTTCTGTATTTATATGCCTCTCTCTGGGCTAGAACCAAAAGGTACTAAGTTAAAGGCACGCCGCCTTCCATTTAAATCTACACAGAAGGCACTTCTAGTGTTTATTACCTTTCCGAATTCGGTATGATTCCGTTTTCGTTTCGTTTGATCTGAAGAATAAACAAATTCGCAAGACAAATCTTCATAACTTCTACTTATCGCAAAATATATCAAAATAAAGTCAACCGGTTAGCCTTGGGAGCCCCAAAATGATTGAGGCTTTCAGCTCTGTACTTTCTCTAATTGTAAGAAAAAAAAACCCTCCAATTTAGAACTGTTTTTCTTTTTGTTTACAGAAAAAATACCCCGAATTCGAGATGTTTAATTCTATTGCGCAATCAATTTATATGTAAGTGTTAAATTGAACCCTCTCTGCAAATAACTCGACTCCTAAAGGGTTAATGTTAGAACCCGCCGGGGGTACATTAGTTCCAGTTAAACATATGGAGTGCAATTAATTTGTCGACCGGGCAATGAAGGGTTAGAAAGAAACGTTCAAAGTTGAAAAAAGATACAAATGTATAAGAAAAAGTGTTTTGTTTGGAATAAGGTGGGAGCTTAATTAAATTGGTTTAGTTGCTAGAAGAATGGTTCGATCAACACATTGGTGATTAATAACAGTAAAAAAATAAATATAGAGTGGCAAATACTCTCAGTATCGCCATGGTTACCTACCAACATTCAGAATTCAAACGTTGTTGGAATGGTATCAATCGTGTTTGGCGACTAGATCTCAATAAGCAAGAACCAGGTAAATCAGAATAAAAAGATTCTTGCTTGTATAATAGTGGTGTACCAGATGGATCAAAAATCGATAACCATTCATTTTATGTTTATTATTACTAACTCTGCTATACTATAAACTAACTTTAATATTTTTTTATACCCTTCCGGAAAACATTTGTTTTCTGGCTTAATATAAAACTTCCTCTGTTTGGCTGATCAATGGTTTACCACAACCAGATTTTATTTTTGACTCCGTTTTAAAAGTCCCAACTTAATTTTACCGTGGAATCTACCTCGACTTAATAAAATTTCGACAATATTCGAAGATTATGACAAACGTCGCTACGCACCCAGTATCCAAATATTATCGTTCCAAACTAGCTCCAACCAGTTTGACGCTTGCTCGCGATAATGGCGTCCATACCGATAGCGGTGTGCACAAATACATTTAAACGTGCGCTGTTTAAAAACGATCCCGTTTCCCGTATCCTTTAAATCCCCACCCCGGCAGCCTCACAATATATCTATCGCATTTTGATTGGTATGGCATAGTGCAACTGGCTCCGGCAGTTGGGACTCTTGTGCGGAATTCATGTAAAAAACTCTTATACACTCATTTCCATCTCTATCTCGTATAAGCACATTATTTATATAATAAACATAGTCCCTAACAGATGTACTTGTGGGAGATTTCATTCAGTTTTTATGCTTTAAACGCGAGAACTTTGTTTATCATAACGCGCCAATCAACAGACCGGTTTAACTGTTTAACATTTTTAACATAACTTCCAGACAGTTTATCGACTACCTTTTGATAGATGTCACAAAATAATACAACTCTCTCCTTGTTATGTCTTCCTATCAACCTTTTCCAATTATATATATATATATATATATATATATATCATATCACAAAACATATCACAAAACTTACTTCTACCGCTTGTTTATGTATACTGTACCATTTCTCATTTTCTGTACTTTTTTCTAATTGAGATATTTTCGAAAAATTGGTAAATAACCGTCTTATTGAGACCATGATAAATAAATAAATATGTTAAAATTATTACAATCCGAAGATGCCCGAGGTGAAACCGGTCCGATCTAAAATACAGAAATTAAAAGAATATATCATAGCAGAAGAAACAAATTTATGAAATGAAAAGGGTATTTTTGAAGAGTGATTATTTAGTATCCCGACGCCAAAAGCAATGATGTTATTTGCGTGTTAACCCCTTCTCTGCCGGGGTGGCCGGTTAGCTTAGTGCCGGGCTTAACGCCCCCTTGCGGTCAGTTAAGTGTTAGCTTCCCAACCCGCCCCGGCCTATGGGCCGCTGGGGCTAGTGTGCAGGGGGCGAGTCGTGTGGGGTTGATACAAACGATTGGGTAGAAAAGCGCGTAATATCAATAAAACATAGTTTTATTGCATTATTTATCATAATGTTTTTACCATATTTCTTAAGTGGACAAAGACCTATCGCTTGTGAGTATCAAATGCTAGCATGTACAAATTTAACTTGTTCTTTTCTTGCTACTTTTTGATAAAGAGCACCTTTTTTATTTTTTTTATTAAATACTATGTAATTTAAAGATTTTAAGAAGATATGTACGATACAGATATATGTATTTATATACTTTAATATTTTCTTAGTCTTCCTCACTAGGAGATCCAGTGCTGAGGCGATCTAGGTTTTGGGCAGAATATTTTCAGAGACTTCTATATTTCAACGTCAAGGTTTCTGTAGAGTATTTCAGTCACTTCTATTACGATGTTTTTAAAATACTTCTCAGTCATTTTTCTGATAATTCCTCAAACCATTTTTTTGTGAACTTAATGTAGTTAATAATTGATTTAATTTGTTTGATACTAGGTGGGAGTTTGTTTTATAACTTACAACAAAAAATTTAGATGTTTTTTGTCCAAAGCTATTGAATAATTTTTTTGCTTGTCTATTTGCTTTGCTCTGGTGTTATGATTAAATAAACCAATTCAATTAGTAATTATAACAAACGAAAAAAGACATCGAACTGAATATTAAAAACTTACTACAAAATTACACAAGATGTAGTTTTTGAACATCATTATTTAATCAAAGCCCACCTGTACGGCACGTCAATCAGCAATTGAAAAGATAGCTCGAAATAAACATTATTAGTTTGTAAACTAGTTAGTTTGTAAACCTTGTATCATGTAGCTTCATAATATAACCACCTCCTAAACATCACACTTCTCACCCCATTCTACCATGTAGCAAATAGCAAGTAAGGTCCTACTACTGATAGCTCCGTTTTAACCTCTCTTTCCTTTACATGCATCATTTACGAGAAATATGTAAACGGCACACCGGATCTATCAACGGTATGCCTTTATCAAGTGGCAAAGCCCGAGTCACACGGGTAAGGGAGAGCGGCAAACAAATTATGTCGGTCAATAAAACAGGGCTTGCACTCCGCAGCGACAAACACTACACGTGTAATTGAATAATTTGCAAACTATCGGGTGACACGTGTGCAATTCGGCCCGCACGTGGGGGGCGGAATCTTGGAGCGCGTGGAGCCAGCAGACGTTCTTGACAGATAGATGATGACTTTGTCTGGGAGATGGAAATCGGATCTAGTAAATGATTCATGTAATTGAACAAATATTACGGTTGTGCATTGAGAACTCCAATGTAGCTTTTCTTTTCGATACAAGCGTAGTTTATGAGGAAATGGAATAGGTTACAGAGGTTATGTTTTTTATAATATACTAATGATGTTTGTTTGGGAGGCGATTACTCCTATGATGAAATTGAACAAACCATAAACATTTCTTGATTAGGAAAGCGTCGGAAAGACTTTTATCTCATTTGCATTAATAACTCACCTTCTCTGTCACAACTCATAACATTCCTTGACTTCCTTTTCCTCAATCAAAACTCTACTAATTATGATTACTATTCTCCAATGTTCAGAATTTATTTAACTTAAAATTGAAGTCACGTATACATTATTTACAAGTATCCCAACATGAATATAATATCTACATACAATTAAGAATTACAAATCAAACTTTAAAAATTACAACATTAAAAACTGCACTTTACGAATTCGTCATTTTCATCTTAAATTTTAAAACATTTTTCTCTTATTTTATATTAACCGATATTTCTTGGAAGATCTTCATGGCTCTATATAGTAGTGAGTTTTGCGATTTGGTTTTCTTTCGAAAGGGGAATCTTATGTCATTTCTTCTTCTTGTAGAGTGGTTATGTCTGTGTTGATGTTTATTAATTTTTCTCAAGAATTCAGAATTTTGTTGGCCGTTAAACATTTTAAGGAGAAATACTATTACATTTAATTATATAATTTGCTTTAAAAAAACAGTATGTTAAGATCCCTCAGTATTTTTTAGAGTGTCGAGCATTTTTATTTTTGGTATCAGTCTAAATGATTTTTGTCAACCTATACGAAAATAAACTTCGTAGATTATCATTTAGTATGTCTAAAATCATGGACTCTACCAAAACCTTGTTCAGGCTTTGACTTGAATGTTCTTTCAGGTACATATTTTTGAATTACTTATCGAAGCTTGTAAACTTCATTGTAATGTATTTTTAATCATTGAAGATAATATTCAGAAATCTCAAAATAAAACATGAAAACAAAAAGACACAGAAAATAAAAAAAAAGATATCGGTAGCAATTGGGACTTGATCCTGGGATCTCGTGGTCTCTCCGTGACG
Source organism: Halesus radiatus (assembly GCA_022606495.2). Taxonomy (NCBI): domain Eukaryota; kingdom Metazoa; phylum Arthropoda; class Insecta; order Trichoptera; family Limnephilidae; genus Halesus; species Halesus radiatus. The sequence goes on along the minus strand of JAHDVE020001990.1, from coordinate 208,599 downwards.
TTAGATTAGATTGTTTTTTATTTTAATTTTTTTTATTTATTTAACATCTAATAAATGGGTATTTTGATACATTTACATCATCCTTTTATTTATTATAAATTTATTAATCCAGTTCTAAAAACTCAGTTAAAATACAAAAAAATATAATTACAGAAATTCACTCAATAATACACATCCTTGCAAAGCGTTAAATAATAATAAAAAAAATGTTAATATAAAATTAGAATAGATGTAGCATCAACTCCTTTCGACAAGTACCACTAATTTCTGAAAGCTATTTAGTTAAAATAAAAAAAATAAAAATATGCATTAGGGTCATTTTGCTTTTGTAAATCTTTTTTTAAATTTTCCTATGAGCCATCTTGGTGTCGTAATTTAAAACATTTAAAACTTTTGCAGCGCCCTTAATTTGTGTCTACTTTTAAATGTGAGACTGTAAAACAGGTAACTAAGAAGAATATAATGTTGTGAAAATAGGACCCTTAATTTATTTGGAATGTATTATATGTTTAACTTTTCGCAACCTACCCCCGAATACAAAGAAAACCTCTAACGGTGCACATTTAAATGAAATACAGACTAGGTTTATAAATGAATCAAAAGTTTTTCACCCCTTTTGGCTCTGGGGACATGTAACATTTGGTGCAATTCATTTATTCTGTTTAATGCTGAATCATTTATCGTTTAGTATTCTGTTTTGTTACCTTCCTTGTCCACTTTTATTTTGTCAGAAATATAAGATATCGATAAAACAGTGAGAGTTGGATTGTCAAATGGCTGGTAAATAAATCATTGGTGGAGGTTCCTTTTATTATACCTACCCTTTCCTTGGATATCTAGAGTTTTCTGGGGTAATTTTTAACTCCATTGCGTGTCCAGCCCATGGTCCAAAGGGGTTGGAATTCGGCAATCTGTAATACAAGGGGGCGCTATTTTCCCGTGATGGTGAGAAAATTGTTACTTTTTTGGGTTTTCTCCAACGATAGTAAAGTTGCTCTTAAATAATTTATTCAAAATAGTCACAGAACTTGTGTTTACGAAGATGTAAACCGTGAACTACATATACTAGATATATTCACCATCTCGTACCGTATGTGCATATTAAATTGCAATTCAAATCATTTTTTTATATCAAAACATATTAATTGTATAATAATTTATAAAAAAAGAGCTTCATAAAATAAAGTAAAACACACATGCGGCCGGTGTGAATTTCAACCTTTTCGCCACCTGCATAAGGAGTGGATGATTTCGTACGAATTTTACTAGGCGGGTTAAGTGCCCCCTTAAGTGAGACACGCCATTAGAGACCTAATATTCTTTCAAAATAAAGTAGCAATATATTCTAAACTATTCTAAGGTGTTAATCAAGCATTTATCTTTAATCACTCCCAGTTTTAATTCAGATGTGAAAGGGTTAACGGCCCTCTACACTAGCGACCAAATTATGGAAAAAAGAAGTACAATATATAAGTTTTAACAAATTTAAGCCATAAATCACAAAAAATCTAAAATGCAGCTCCTTACCTTAACATAAATACACTTTTCTATCGATTTCAATGATTGAGAATCAAATTTATAATGTTAGAAATGACTTGTTTGTAAAACATAAACTTTCCTTTTTCTTTTATGAGTCCTCAGAAGCTTTAAAAAATATGAATTTTGCACAACAGTCCCAACGGCTCGAAGCCATTGGAACTACTTCATTCCCATTTTAAGAGGATGTTGAGGCTGGAGGGAGTGGAGTAGGGGAGTGAGAGGAGGTGGAGGATGGCTAAAAAGTACCCGAATTCCAGATTTAGTTTCTAAACATAGCTAAAGTCTTTTCAAGCGACGCTGTAATCCTAAACGGTGGCCTGTCGATAAAATATCATCCAATGTACTACAAATATGTACAAAAATGTCCTATTGAAGCAATTAAAAAATACGGAACCCCACTTGATCACGTATTCATGATACTAGATGGAATCAAAACGACGTAAAACACATACCATGTTATAAAACCACTCTCGGGCAATGAAACTAGATATATTTTGCAACAAAACTCATCAACATCCCTCCCCCAGATACAAAACAAGTAGAAAAGTTTAATGAGTGGAAGTCAAGAATTAAAGTCTGGCTAAAAGAGATCAATGAAATAACCATAAAAACAGCATTGAAAGTGACATCGAAGACGCACCCTATTAGATGACACTAAATTAAATAACCCCAGTCCACCCTTAGAATTATTAATACAGTTGATAAGAAATAAAACACAATTCTGAATTAAATCCAGGTCTATTTACATCTACCAGCACCGCACAGTACAGTGCAGTACATTGCATCTATGGACACATTCATATTACAGGGTACGTAAGCGTAACCTTTCCGCACATGCATGGCTCAGTATCTGCCGAGATTGCCGGTGGCGTCCACGCCTGCGCAGTTAGTATGAACACATACCGTTAGCACCACTATCTTCGTCACTTGGCGTCATTAGACGCAGATATTGCTAGAACCGAGAAGATGGATAACGATAAATTGATTGCATTGATCAGGGAATTTATGTTATAAAATAACAATAAATGCCGGAATAGGATTATGAAATTTCCAAACATGTTAACGCTAACGCTTAGTTGACAGTTCAATTGACAACCGTGCTCGCGTCTGTGCTGTGCTGCACGGTGTAATGTGAATACTCGCGTCTGTGCTGTGCCTGTACTGTACTCTTCTGATGGTTCGTTGTATCGGGAGTTGCTATCATTAGAGCAGTCTTCATTCAGAATGCTTGTAAATTACACCTGAATCGAATACACGAGCTATATCTTAAATTTTTTTAAATTGAACAATAATTGCTATCCAAATCGGGATTAGAACTCGCAGTCTCTCGTAAAGGAACCAAATAGCAAACCGCTCCTCCACTAAGATCTGTTCACGCATCGTTTACAAGAATCGCTTAGTACGGTACTCAAACTAGGCAAGCCTTCTGCTCGTATCTTTAACAGTGCAGAATACTTTAATAAAAAATCATCCCTTTCATTTTATGTTTAAGGGTGTGTTAGGGTCAACTCACCCCGGTCCAACCGGTATTATTCTGCCCGCATCTCCCGTTTATACCCACCTACCCACTGGGAGGGGGTGGTAACACCGCCTGATTGAACTCCTGGCCCGAACAGATGATATGAGGATTGTAAAGAAACATTTTATTTTATTTGCGTTTCTTTGGGTATTGGTATAACTGAGCAATGCAGTGACGGTACTAAAATATAAAAAAAATAACTACTCACATTTAATCTTTTGCTATCAATTTAATTTAAATAAGTCTTTCAGAGCACTGAACAGTGATAATCTCTAGAAGTGATTGATCGAAAGAAAATTGTTATCATAAATTTACAATAGGTCAATAAAAATTAGTAATCTTGGAGTATATTGCCTGTTGTATGCTAATGATGCGGTGCCGATTGAACAGTGTGGAAGATCTACAATAGTCCCTCGTATCTAGGATGAACGAAGAATGTTTGAAGAATGAGCCAATGATGAATGTTAGTAAGTCTAAAGTCATGGTGTTTGAAAGAGAGAGTATGAAAACAGTGTGCAATATAGTTGTGAATGATAAATATTCGGAGCAGGTCTATAAGTTCGTCTATTTTCGAAGTATGTTTACAAGAGATGGAAAGACTGATAGGGATATTGAAAGAAGGGTGAATGCAGGAAACTCCATTAACAGAAGACTGAACGCGGGTAGTGCTATCAAATAATTGCCCAAAGAAGCGAAGCTAGCAGTCCACAATGGAGTGCTGATACCAACCCTGATGTATGGTAGTGAGACATGAAACTGGCAGAGGATGTATGAAAGTAGACTGATTGCTGTGAAAATGAAATCTCTGAAGCGAATGTGTGATAAAACCACGTATGATCGTGTGAAAAATATTGAGATTCGTAAAGAATGCAAGCTTATGTAACCGTAATGAGTAAGATTAGGAAAGGGACGCTTAGATGGTTTAAGCATGTAGAGGGAATGAAGGAATAAAGGAAAGTAAGGAGAATATATGACGAGAATGTAAATAGAAGTAGGAGAAGCCGTGGACCCCCGAGAAAGACATGTCACGATCGAGTGAATCGAATACTTGAGTCGGGCCATGTCAGAAGTCGGAATAACAGAAGAGAATGTATCAGACGATGTATGAATGTGAATGAAGCAATAAGTGTATGCCAATATAGAGTTGTTTTGTCGTCCTCTCTGCCTACCCATGCGGAACGGCGTAATAGCTAGTTAGTTGGTCAATGAAATTGATTTTCGGTTCAAGAAATAATTTCGTCAAAAAGTATATGCACGCCCACCAAACGCTTTTCTTAGATTATTGCTTTAGTGGTAAATTTAACTGTTTGGATTCAATTATCTCCCTAAATATAGTTTTCCAAGCTTTCTTCATATTGTCCAAAGAAAACTTTTATTAAAATCATGATAAATTTATAAATCCACCCTCTGTCACTGTCCGTGACGCGAAAAAATCTATGGATTGGTTACACCAAATACTGCAACGAAACCTTGCGCAAAGTACCAGCGCCTTCCCCTCCCTTAGCATCTACTCCCTCCCCGATACACCCCCTATCGGACATTCCGGCAAAGAGGCGAGATGAGTGGACGGGTGTGTTTTATTTATTCCCTGGCGATCATCGGCAATTCATTACAACTAGGGGATGATAATGTGTGATAAAAATTGTTTAGAAATAAGTAGGTACCCACTTCTAGAAATAGCCTCGGGGTGGATTCGATTAAAGTATGATGAAACTTTAGGATTTTTCGACATTGTTTTTTCTCGCTTACTATCTAATTTTTATGTTGTAATTTAGAATGTTTCACATTTTTTTTTGTATTTTTCACCCGCCATTTGTTGTAGCAGACGATATTAGTAGACAGATATTATGAAAAGCAATACTAGTACTTGTAATATTGAAAAAAAAGCTTATTCAATTTAAAATAAGGGAAGAAGATAAAATTAATTACATTTTATGGAATGTATAAAGGAAATTATACCTCAATATATATTTATACAGAGAGCAAATATTCATATTACATAATAATAATAATAATAATAAATGTTTATTCCGGTATGTGCGGAGGTTAGTGCAGTCCCACACATTCCATACAAAATATACATACAATAGTTATAAAAATATACAAAATATGTACAAAAGTTTAAAAAATAAAAAGATACATGACAAATAAGATAAAAATATGCATTTATATATATTTTTTTAAATGAGTACGTGAGAATAAAGCCTTTAAGGTGCTGCGGCATTTAAATTGTGAGGAGCCAATATCTTTCTCTAGTATGCGTCGATGTAGGAGGCTGGACTGAGGCGGGCCTCCATGGTGAGGATATTCCGGAGCTGTTTATTCTTTCCCTCATTTCAGCCACCCTGGATCTTATAAGGGCTGCAAAACTGGAAACTCGCCCCTCCGTTAACATGCTGGAAGCGCTGCATTATCTGGGGAAGCCAAACATTATGCGGAAGGCGTTATTGTACTGAACACGAAGTCTTTCCATACTACTCTATTTATAGTTTGACCAGAGTTCGCACGTGTACAACCTTGCGCAGAAGGCAAGGAATAAGTAATGAAAGCAAGAAATGCATTATTGTCGTACTTGTAAAAGCTGTGGAAAGACAAAACTTAGAACTAAGGAGTAGAATGTACCTATGCATAATATGATTGAAGTGATTTGGGGATTTTAAAAGGTGCTGAGTTACGGTTTTTAAGTTATAAGGCAGAAGGTTGCAGATTTTAGGATCTAGTTAGATACATTTTCTTTCATCTTTCTTTTAATACTTTTCTTTCATATAATAATGGTGGTCAAATAATAAAGTATTAATAATATTTCAATGTGTTTTGTATGCCAATTTTCTACATCATAATTCAATGCTATCGATGTAAAGTTGTACTTTCTGTTTTATACTGCCCGAAGAAGGCATAGTTATGTCCGAGACCAGTAGGTAAGCCTAAATATAGTGCTGGACATTGTTTTTTTCTGTTATTTTTATTGTTTCGTTTTATAATTAGTTAAATGAGCATATAATTATTAAAGTAGGTACACGACCCGGGAGAGCGTGGTTAGTTTCAGCGGGTGCACATGTGTTTAATGAATTAAATCGTTTCCTCGCTCCGCTGGTCCAGAGCGGGGTACAGGGCACAGGGCACAGGGCACAGTATCCACTTGAGGTTATTGCATCGGGGATTATCAACTGCCAAACTAGAGTATGTAATCATGCCCCGCCGGTCCCTACTCCCGAGGGGAGATCCACGGGGAATTGACGGGAATGTTTTGGGAATTGGGTGGTGTAATGAATAACATTATAAAATTGAATAAATGGTTTTTTTTATTGTTTTGTTTATTATAAAACGATTTTGCACGAAAACGGCGCTAAAAAAATTATCCACAAATATGTTTTATTATTAACAAGCAGTGGCGGAAAGTGCACAGAATTTAGGAATCTATTAGCTGCCCGGGTGTGCAGCCACTACGGGATTTGACAACACCAATTTTTTCCATAGTATTGTGCAAGAATCAATAGATTTTTTTTCTGTGATTGCCGTGTTTTAAGTAAAACTAAAATACGAATTACTGAATATGTTACTTTTTATCTAAAAAAAAACTTCAGTTTCGTTGGTAATTTGTGATATTCGAATATCAAACAATGTTTTTATACCTTACGATATTATATTCATTAGCTACAGACGGTTTAATGAATCGCCAAATTGTATCCTGTTACTAGATCGCTAATCTCTAGTGTAGTTTGATCAAATTCCTTTGGGTCTATGGAAAAATATGTTTGGGCATGTGGAGCAAATGAACGAAGAAAGGAGTGTAAGAAGAATGTATGACGCGAATGTGAATGGAAGAAGAAGCCGAGGACGTCCGAGGAAGACATGGCATGATCAAGTGAATCAAATACTTGAGTCGGGCCATGTCAGAAGTCGGAATAATAGAAGAGAATGTATGAGACGATGTATGAATGTGAATGAAGCAAGTGTATGCCAAGATCGAGTTGTTTGGCGGTCCGTCCTCTCTGCCTACCCCTGCGGGGAAACGGCGTGATGGTTAGTTAGTTAGTTAGTTATGAAATATATGGGTACATACATTGTAATAATACAGTTAAAATTTTAAATAACATACATTTGTACTACTCTTCCATTAAAAGCGTTTGAATGTGGATGAATGAGGAGTGTACATTAATTTTCTAGTACTTAAATAATATTTATGGTACACTTATAAATATTAATTATGTGTAGTCTTAAGTACATTACAGTTTTATTATGAAAAAGTTTATTGCATCGTAACAAAGATAATGTAATTTAAAAAAAAAAAACATAATATGTGCATATTTAGAATATTTTTTTGTTGTGGGGAAAAAATTGAATTTCATATGACTAACGTAAGTGGTAACAACTTTTTTTGTTAAGAATTTTTATTAATATTTCTTGACATATTCCACGAACTGCCACTGTTAACAAGTCGTAATCCATTGAAGACATAAAAATATAGAGCTATGATGGGGGCCTGTCTGGCACACGTAACTTCAAGTTTATCTAACTTAAGTGAAATTGATCGAATGTTTTGAAATATCGACATTATTTGCTAAACATATATATAGCATTGGTCTGTCACGGGCCTACGAGTTGAAACGCCTTATGTTAATTTGATACATCAGTTTTCTGTCAGATCGGTATAGATCACACATATAATATTTATTCTCTGAATATTAAAAAAAAAAAAAATATACTGAATACCTCACTGCTCCCAACCGCCTGGAGCCAGTGAGACTGTGGCATTCCCAATTGGGGAATGTTGTGTGGCTGAAGGTGTTGGGGAGGGGAAGGAGAAGGGAAAGAGGAAGGTGAGGATTACCTGGCTATTCAGATCTGGTCACCAAACACGGCTAAAAGCCATTTCAAGCAACGTTTCAATTCTGAATGGTGGTCTTTTACCAGGGCGATACTGAGAGTATCTTCCAATATATATGTTAATCAATTAAAAAAATTACATCACTTTAATTTTTTTTGCAAATCGCAAGAAATGTCTATGAACTCTACATTTACGTACGTTTTCCGCACTTGACATATTTTCTAAATCAACAGGCATTTTGATATAAAATGCAATTTCAAGTCTTTATCCATCGATAATTAAAAATGTATGAAATTCTTTTAATTTGAGTAATTCCAATAAGATGTGTCGTCATGTATTATTGTTTGTTCTATATTTATCAACATGAATTACCAAAAATATTCCAAAGACAGTGTTATCACTCGAGCGATGCCGATCGATAGTTCGTGTAAAGCGTTCTTTTCGCTAGGTTGCCCAAGACAAAAAACTCAGGAAAACAAAATATGTACTTTAAATATTTTTTTAAATTTTGTTTATTTAATATAAATACATATAAAATATTTAATAGTCCAGATATATCTTGATAGCTAATTACAAAAAAAGTATAAATGTATTTAACAAAAAGTGCCCAACTCAAAAGAGAAAGATTTCTCGGCTTTGAGTTAGGGAGCAGCGCCATCTAGCGACAGTACTGAATAAATAAAAGTAATAGAAATAAAAGTACATCAAAAATGTAATATAGATAATGTTTGTGTTGTTGTACACGATAGTTACTACAAAATAGAAGACTAAAAGTACTTGATACTAGAAATGCAACAATAAGGCGCATACTGACATATCTCTATAAACACAGAGCTCTATTTGACAATGTCTAAACTGTTCGCGATACTACATCTAAAGGGCATTATCTCTTTCTTATCCCTTTAGCTAAAACAACATTTGCCTAAAGAAATTTTAGATACTTTGCAATAAACCAAAATAATGTACTTCCACTGGCCATTAGACAGAATACGAATTACGCTAAATGTAAATTGGACACAAAGATTTGGATCACATATCAAACATCAACGATTTTTTTTAAACCTCCTTACAAGTATTTACCAAAAAAAACTAATAATTTTGAGTATCACATTTTATTAACTCTATTATGGTACAATGTTAAAATACTTTTTATCGTATCTCTTTTCAATATATAAAAAAAATGAATGTTTGCCCGTTTATCCTCGATTTTCTGGAAAATTACTTGATCGGTTTAGCTGAAAATAGCACAGTTTGCTCTTATTAGTGACGGGAAGGTTTAGAGAGTAGTTTGAATGATATCAAATAAGTAAAACTGTTGCTATAATGTTTTAAAATAAGTATGAAAAACATTGAACCCGCCATGTTGCATTGAGATTAGCTCATAGATATACCGCTCTGGTTACCCACAGATTACATATTCAAAAGAAGACGGTTTGTTTGAATAGAATTTTTCCAAAATAGAAAACACAAGTAAGTACCTACTTAAGAACTTTATAATTTGATTATGTTTTGAAAAAAAATGATTGTTTGGAATGAAATGAAAAATTTTCAAATGAATGTTTCTTTGTTTGGAGATAGTAATAGCCGTCACAAGGAATGCCTTTCGCTTTTAAATCATTTATAGCACCCAAATGACAAGCAGGCATTCACAACTTAATAACTTTATTACAAAAATAAATAAAAAAAACCCGAGCAAGGCCGGGTACGCATCAGCTAGTTATTAAATAAAAGTAGATGGGTCTTAGTTAAGAATATTAATATATCGGTACCTAATGATAAACAAAGCACGTCTATTCTCATTACGTGCGATTTTCAATTTGGTAATTTTCACACACAAAACAAATTAACTCATGAATTCCCATTTTCCGTAGTTTACCAGTAAACTTCATTAGCCGTAACAGACAAAGGGGAGAGGGGGGTAAAACTGAGATAGGGCAGCTCAACCTGTGGTATCCGAACCACCAGATGTTAAAGTAGAGGTACAATTAATTGGAAGAAATCAGTCCACCATAACTCCACATTAACCAGAAAAGTCTGAATTTTTTTTTGAACTTATTTTAATTGGTTGATAAATACTACACGAGAATCCCAAATTTCCGGAGCCAGTCAGTCAGTGATATCCCCAAATGAAGGATAAGTTGTGGAGGAATAAGTTGAGGAAGAGGGAACAGTTGGGAAGTATCCAACTATTCAGATTTAGTCACCAAACATGGCTAATATCATTTCAAGCAACGTATCAATTTGGAATGGTGGACTTCCACCAGGGCGATATTGAGAGTATCTACCACTCTGAAACGTGCCGCAAATATATACCTATAGTTGTATGTTAAGTATGCAAATATGCAATATAACATATTTTTTTATTGATTTTTTTTTGTTCTGAATTCCACATTTAAAAAAACGTTTGCTTGTCTCTGAACGGGTGGTATTGGGCGGTTCCACCGGGTGAACCTCAGGCTGCTGCAGGGGGTGGTGTAGTAGGAGGTGGGGGTACCACCCAGTAGCTACCTTCACTCGCCCATCGCTGCACACTGGCGCTACGCGGGCAGGGCGGGGGCGGCAAGGAGAGAGAGAACCCCGCAGTTGCTGCCAGTGCTCCATTCAAACAGTTAATTCCTAATTTAATTTGTTAATTAAATTGCATGCCCCGCGTCTCTCTGTTCTCGCGCTACCTCCACACCCGGTACATACGTGTACGAGATCTGCACTGCTCGTAACCAAGCTTTTATGTACCTATAATACGGAATAACTGGGTACGACAAATAAATTTGAATATTACAACTGGAATTAACTTATTGAAACTTTACACTTCAGTGTAATATTAATTATTGAAAATGGCATAAATATGAATTCACAGGTTCTGAGTTCTAGTCTCAGACGCGACCGTATATTTTTATTTTCTTTCTCTTCTTCTGTTTCATATTTTCATTGAATGTTATCGATGTTATTTTCAATAATGAACAAATGCTAACTCTGTGATCGTACAACATTCTATAACCGATATCCGAGAAAAATGACTTGGGCCATAAATTAAATATAAAAAAATTGTTTGCCCGATAAACAAAAGGAAACTTTAGCGATTTTTACAGTTTTTAGTGTCATGAATGCAGCTTTTTTATTGTTCATATTTGTAGTTAAATTGCATTTACCTACAACACACTATTCACACCGATGCGTTGCATGCATTCATCACGGTTTAACTATTTTATTCAATGTAGTTTTTCGAGACTTTTTGTATAGTATTTTTTATTTTTTAAAATATAAATTTAATAAAATGTTTAGACAAGAAAATTACAGTTAAATGAAAAATGTTAATTTTTAATTTAATACAAAATACATTCTGTAAAACTGTTCAAACATCGAGATTGTCTCCTTATTTTGTTTTACTTTTATGAACATGTATTATATTTAAAGAGTATAAAAACAACATAAAGTTGCATGTTGAAATAAAAAGAAAAATATAGATTTAGTATGTAATGTAAGAAAAATCAAATAAAAAAAGATAAGAATAAAATCTTAATTCATATGCATAAACATATATGCAATACGTATTTTAGTTTTAAAAAAATGTATATATGTATGTTTATATTATTAAACAAGTTAATATATTAATAAGAAGAGTAATTAATCATAATTAATTAAAATATTACATAGGACAAAATAGTATTTAACAAAGGAATGTAACTAGGTTGGATGACAATAAAGCAAATACAATGCAAAGATATAACTTAGGCAAACTTCTGTTATAATTCAAAATTCTAATGGCACTAACGGATTCTGCCGCGATACGATGATATCTATTATTATTTTAGTTATTTTATGAACAGTGACATCACCCGCGTATCAACATTTTGACGGCTTGTATCTTCGGTATATTCTGAAAAATCTTATACTAATCGGTATATTCTGAAAAAATTAAAAGTTCTCTTTCAGCATGCTCTAATTAGTGTGATTCATTCGTAAATAACAAGAAATTTTGCTGTAGGAGACATCCTCATTGTAAGAACCTGATAATAAGTTTTATGAAGGTTCTAATTAAATAACGGTCCTCAGTTACTTTTCAAGGATATCACCGTTTAAATATCCTTAAACAACCGCTGTTCATCGAAAGCGTCCATTTATTAACAACGAAGAAATTTAATGCTAAAGTAATCAGTAGATAATATTTAGTGCCGATCTCGCGTGATATATATGTGCATAACAAATGCGGGGATAAAGGGCGCATTAGACATGAACATAATACCTGCATTATTGTTACTGCATTATGGGAATCTCACCCTATTTAACCCCCAAAATGGGCCTTAAGGTATATTCACACCTACCAGCAACGCGCAGTGCAGAACAGTACAGCGCATATACGACAAAAAATAGTTGCTCAGATTATCTATGAACACATTTATATTACGGCGTACGTAAGAGTAACGCATCCGCGCATGCAAAGATTGTCGACTAAAATATTTTGACGGTGCTGGTGGCTGCTGGTGACGTATGCGCTTGCGCAGTTAGTATGAACACATAGCGTTAGCACCGCATTTTGGCATCGCCGTCAGTTAGCGTCAATAGACGCAGATATCGCTGAAACAAAGGAGATGTGCAACAAAAAATTGATTGAATTCGTCGGGTAAAATAGGTTATAAAATAATAATAAATATGTGAATTAGCTTATAAAATCCCCAAACACATTGTGGCGGATGCTTACTCGCGTCTGTGCTGTGCTGCACAGTGTGATGTGAATACTCGCGTCTGTGCCGTGTCTACCACGTTACGGTCTGGCACACACGTGCCGGTAGACGTAAATAGACCTTTAAGGTTAGGACGAAACGACAATTATTATAAAACATGTGATGATGTCATATCAAACAATTTTTTTTCGATATCGCAGTACTGCAAATTAAACAAATCGGGTATCTTGAGATAAAGATCATTCACTTAGAGCTGAGGTCACAACTGCCCAGATCCAATGGGACAATGGTATCCCCTATTGTGATATGTCGTTGGGTTGAAGGAAGAGACAACAGGAAGGAGATGGGAAAGAGAGAGGTTGGAAAGTACACGCTTGGTGAATTAATCATCACGTCATTTTAGATCAATGAGGAGAGTCGATTTTTCAAAACCCGCCAAAACGCTCCAAATCAATGGCTAGTCGGTTTTGATCAGTTTTGAGGTTAGAATGTCAAATGTCAAAACATGGATGAGCTTTACCTGCATAATTTTATATTCTGTTTATGGTAAATCATAACTAAATAAAAGTAATAAAATTTTGCACCTTCTTAGAAACTTTTACCTAAAGAATAATAATAGTATTGAGCATTAACATTAACATAATATCCGTATTGATAATTGGTTTGCTCATGAATACTCCATTTTTAAAATATTAATAATAGTTTTTTTTATATTAAACAACAATTATAGAGCTTAAAGTCACCCAAATTAAGTTTAAATTTCACCAAAACAAAAAAAATACATTTTTAAAATACAAAACAAAATCTAAAAATAAAAATGTCTGTACTAATCCAAAAACAGAATGTGCACGTGACATCAGATGTTCCAAATGCAACGGTACCAACATTATATTTGATTAGATGATTTTTTATTCACTTTTAAATAACGGTTTATAAATTCTACTTATAACTATATTTATTAAAAGTTATATATTCAGAAACGGCGTTTGCTGATCTATATGAATACATATTTTTTTAGAACCATTATATTTTTCACTGGAGCTCCTTATTGAAAAATTACCTGAGGCGGAAAAAAAAGGTCAGTGAAACGTGAAGAGAGAAATACCTCGCTGTTCAAATCTATTTTTTAATTTGTTTAAACACATTTAAAGTAATTTCTAGAAACAATCTTCATAAGGTAACTTTGCCATATTTTGATACCATGAATTTCGAATCCGGAGTAAATGCTCTAACTATTCTGTTACATAGCTTGTCGTATACTACTAAAAGTATCCCATTTTTACTGTTTTAGGTCAAGTCAATGTTTTGATCAGGCTTTAAAAATACTACTCCAGTCATAGAGTACCTATCTAGTTTGAAATGAAATTATAAACCCGTACCGCTTTTACCCTTCGGTGCTGAAACCGATTGGCATATTGCTATAAATTAAAGCGGTGTAAATAAAGATACGTACTACTGATGGCAGAATGAATAGACTTACCTTAACGTACCTTTTCGACGACTGGAGTCAAAGATCACGTGACACCCACTTTGGCACTAAACTAGTTAACTGCCATCCACGTTTGTTTCGTATGATTTTGACTACAGCAAGCAAATTATAAAACATTTATAAAAGAGTCAAACTAAATAATCTGACAAACTATTCGGTTTTTTTTAACATGCCGAACATTTTTTAGTTTTTTACTATTTTACTTAAATTGTCGGCACGCTTTGCTCACCCCAATTATGTTGGTTTCTTCGCCTTGGGTGTTAGGGCATCTTTTACGTTTTTATTTTCTCTCTTTTTCATAAAAATGTTACAATGTGACTATTTTCGAAAAACAGCTCATTTCATCATTACATTAAAAGTACCCGACACGCATTACCTTGTATTAAGGCAGTGTTCCTCGCAACCCTTCCCAACCTCCCTAGCCTAACCGCCCCTGAGCGGGTGGCATGCAATTATCGTATCGAACCACCGCCCCCTCCTATTGTGGCGATAATTGAATCCAGCGTATATCTAACGGCCAGACAAGGGGGGCTTTGTGGACTGGGCAACCACTTTTCAGTTACTCAAGTCGGTACGGTAGATTTATTTAGTTTAATAAAATGTAGGGTAATATTGTTAAATTTTAGGGGCATAAGAAAAACAATAGATAACAGATAATTAATTGTATTATTGACTCACCTTCTTTGTTGTAACTCATCTAGTTCAACATTCCCTGCCGTAGACTCAGAAACAATGAATTGCTATTCCTCAATCAACACTCTACTAGTAAGGGTGCCATTCTCCACTGTCCAAAATGTTAAGACTTGTTAACGTGTTAACTCAAGCCAGGGCCCTTGAAATTTTTGGTACTAGTTAAAATAATTTTTTTCATTCTCTACGAAAACAAATCTCGAAGATTATCATTAAAAATCATGGACTCTACCAAAAGCTTGGTCAGGCTCTTGAATGTTCTCTAAAAAGTACTGTTTTTTTTCTCCGTAAATTCTGTTTATATCATTTCTTGTTGTGTATTTTGTGCAATTGGACAATGGTCAGTCAATAAAAAAATATTAACGAGGGAGATTGATCATGAACTATTTTTTATCAGTTTGTCAATTATTTTTAGTCTTAGTAGACAACATCGTTCACCAATACTACTGCAAATCGCATGTACGTACAGCGGCGCCCCTCCCTATACGCTTATCTTTGGCTTTTCCCCTTCGATAGTCCGTGCATTTTGGTCTTAGTTCAGTAAAAGTCGGCACGCCTCTATGTCGTATCTCTATTTGTTTCTTTTATCTTACAGGATAACACTGAACAGGTAATGCTTTCTTCTATGAAGAAATATGAGTGTAAAATATGTGCTCAAATTACAAATTTTTGTATCAAAATAAATTTGGGATCTGAAAAGTTCAACTGGGGGGGGGGGACATAGGAGTGGGATAAATGTATTTTCAAGAGCTGGCTTTATTTGGTAGTTAGAGCATTCAGTGGATTAGGGTGTCACAATTACACTGAGATTTGTAAGTTGGGCTAGCACTCAAAAAAGTCTCTAAACACCACTTCGTAGGTTGCTAACTCAAACAATACTGTAAATAATATAGGTGTAATTTTTACACGGATAGTTAGGAAAATGTGTAGGGTTTGAAATACAATCATTTTTGAACTGTAATCTTTTAAATTGTAAAAAATACATACCAAAATGTTTGACAACCAGGTGCAGTTTGAAATCCAGTTAAGGCAATTTTGAACATTTCTTATGAAATTCCAGTACGTACATGTATTTCACATAGAAATTAAAAGATTACAGTTTGAGGATTTTTGTCTTTTGAAACCTTATACATTTTCCTAATTACCTACATAGTATTTACAGATAAATCATTAATAGTATTTCTTGCGTTAGCAGACTACAATGTGTGTATTTTTGGGTGCTGAACTTTGAAGAAACATATCTTAAGTTTCGCGGAAGAGTCATTTATCTAGTGCTTGAAAATAAGATAATACGCCATATTGTTTCTCTGGTTGTTCAAACTATCTAAAGGTCTCTTTCCTATACTTAATCGAGATGTCCTTATTCCTATATGCTTACATTATTTTACCTCGCATAAATCAATTTATTTGAAACTTAAAAAAATATATCAATATTATTGCCCCATCGGTAAGAGCTATGAGAAAACTTCTAGACATATGTGAATCGTACGTTATTAGTCACGGGCTAATGTATAATGCAAAAAAATCATCACTGCTGATTTTCAAAGCAAATACGGGTCCTGCTGTCATTCCGCCCATACGTCTCGGCGGAGCCAATCTTGAAATCTGCAGCGAAATCAAATACTTGGGGCATGTCATCACTGATGACCTAAATGATAAAAATGACATAGAACGCCAAAGAAGAGCGCTGTGCGTACGCGCCAACATACTCGCCAGAAGATTTAATAGGTGCAGTTCTCCGGTAAAAAAGCAACTATTCCAGACATACTGCATGAGCTTTTACACCAGCGAACTATGGACTAGATACACACAAGGCGTCATGGACACACTCCGAGTGCAATATAACCATGCTTACAGGGCGCTGTTCGGCCTCCCTTGGAGATGCAGCGCCAGATGTTCGCAGAGGGAAGGGTGCATGGGTTCGCTGCTTTGATGCGCCACAGAATAGCCGGGACGAGTCAGCGCTACCGGAGATCGGAAAACACTCTTGTCCAGGCCGTCGCCCAGTGGCATGGCGCGCCCCTACATCGTAGATGGAGAACTTCCCTCAGGCCATTGTAGCATAAGTGTTAAATATGTTATTTTAATTTAATTTATTTTTTATTTTTTGTTTTATATTATATTTCTACAATGTGTAATTTTCTATTCTTAAAATGTATTCTTTTTATATGGCAGACAGAGTATTGCACTCACCGCTTTGTTCTGCTGAAATAAAACATTATTATTATTATTATTATTATTATTATACTTACCACTTTTCTCGGACTAAATGAAATAATTCCATCAATCCGCCCACCTTCCCTTTATTGCCCATTAGGGGCTGTCAGTAGCATGAAGGGCGGGAATTCCTCTCCCATCCCGCCCTCATTGCGTCACCTCGGGCGGCCACCCCCGCACAGTCCCTCCGACGACCCCTAACTTTAGTTTCTTTACTTGATGTGTTATGCACTCACAATGGCGCCCTAAACATGTTGAATTAATGCAACATTGATAGGTGATCATTATTTTAGGATATTATTTGATTAAACGTGGCTTCGAGCTATATTTCTGTCACTTACAAGTATGCTATGAAAGAAGTCGTATTATATGATGTATGTATGTAAGTCTTTTTGGTGATTGATTCTTTTGTATTTTTAAATGTTGGTAAAACCTGTGTTTGACAGTTTTATAGGTGACTAGGAAAGGCAGTGGCGTACATTGAACCATGTCCAAAGGTAAACCTTTTCTTCTTTTTTATGTGAGTCCCAACTGCTCCCAACCGTTTGGAGCCAGCGAGACTACGGCATCCCTAATTTGGGAATGTTGTTAAGCTGAAGGTAGTGGGGAGTGGAAGGAGAAGGGTAAGAGGAAAATGCTGAAATACCTTGGTATTCAGATCTATATATATTCAGGTTACCAAACACGGCTAAAGCCATTTCAAGCAACGTTTCACTTCTGAATGGTGGTCTTTCACCAGGGTATCTTCCACTCTGGAACGTACGCAAATATACTATATATTATTTTTAATGAATTAATTTTGGCGCAAAAGAACACAATTGTTTTTTATTTAATTACTTGCGCACGTCGGGATTTGAACCCGCTTCCTTCGGATTCTTAGTCAAGAGCCATACTCCTCGACCACGGAGGCCGTCGAGTAAGTTACAGGCTGAGTGAAAATGAATGTGAATATTTAAAAAA
The DNA here is from genome assembly GCA_022606495.2 of Halesus radiatus. Classification (NCBI taxonomy): domain Eukaryota; kingdom Metazoa; phylum Arthropoda; class Insecta; order Trichoptera; family Limnephilidae; genus Halesus; species Halesus radiatus. The sequence goes on along the minus strand of JAHDVE020001990.1, from coordinate 190,675 downwards.
AATGCCAATTTTGTTATTATCTTCTGCCGATTGTTGTAGCCAATTGAATAAATAAGCGTAAATTTCGTACTGAATTCTTGGAAAAAACAAACATTTTGATAAATAAATATAGTATGGTGCAATTTTCTCAGGGGAGGCACAGCTCTCCAGCCTTTGTGAACTACACCCCAATGAGAAAAGAGTTATTGAATGTTATATCGATTTTATTTCCGAAAAACGCTGTTACAAAATTGATGCTTTCTAAAAGGAAATAAAGACTTCTTTTCTCACTAGATTTCAATAAAATTTTAAAAAAAAATTATATCTATATAATAATATAAAATGATATCTGAAAAATACAACGTCCTTTTTTAACACCTGGATTTCAGATTTTTTCCACCCTATCTAGAGCGAATATAAATTGTGGATTTTCGTTTTCCAGTTGTAGGCATTACTAGCTTTGCGCGTTTTTTTATTATTGTATTTTAGGTACTCGTTCAGTCGGGTTCCATGTTTATACTTTTTTAAAATTATTTCGGAATTTTTGAATTTTAAATAATAAGGCGTTGTCAATGATTTGTCATTTTAAGTGGAACACGCCCTTAAAGACCCGTTGTTATTTTTAATGTTTTATTTACAATAACTTCTAAAGTATAAAAAAGAACGAAAGCATCAAATATGTTTTATCTCTAGCAATTTTAATTCAGGTCTGAAAGGGTAAATTGATATTATTGAAATGAAGTGATGAGCTAAACATAGTTTCGTTGGTCTGAATATTGCTTTTACCCGTCAGAGCAGTATCTCTATCGTTTTTTTATACGTTATACCGGCAATCAAACAGCTCGTCATTAGATATGCTGTAAACTAACCCAAGTCTCGCTAATTAAGATTACGTCGAATCTTATAACATGCTTTACTGAATGTTATAACATGGTTTTGCCTTTTCTGTATCATATATTATGCTTTATGTTATATTTCCCTAATGACTTTGAATTATTTAATATCTCTCTATCAAGTGATAACTAAACCAAAAACAATGCATCCTGTCAACATATTTAATTGGACTATTTATTTATTATATTATATACGCCCTACGTGGGCTTTTACATGTTTTATTACTAGATATTTAATTTGTCTCACGAACAAATTCAGCAATAACATCGTGTAAGTACCATTCCAAATAATTAGCAACAGAGGCGAATATTCAAAACATACCTTACATTCACCGATATTTATTATTAATACTCTAGACACATTTCTCAATAATTGTTGAGAATGTATGCAATAATCGTCTGTTTGTATTTGTATTCCGTGCAGTTGAACATATCTACTATGTTTGAAACTTCACTTCTGCGTGAAGTCTAGGTACAAGCGAAATTTTGAATGACTCAGTCCTGAAATTATTGTTACAATTGAATTATTTTTATTACGTACTTACGCACTTCGCAATGCTAATCTTATAAATATGATCATGTTAATACTCTATAAATATTCAAAAACAATAAATAAATATTAAAAAAAACATGACAATATGAACTTTTTTTAAATTTTACAATGTGTAGTTTTTGTAGCTATTATATCGTCCGGCCAATGCCAAAGTCGCGAATCTGTCAAAAACATCACTTGGAGATATTGAGGTTTGAAGTCTCTAAACTGGCATAAAAAGTCAATTTTATATTGTTACTAAACCATCAGATTTATGCGTTAATATCTATCAAATCCATAGATTTGATGTATATTACAATAAACTGATTTTTTATACCAGTTCAAAAATATCAAACATGATGCTTTTGCAGATTCGCAACTTTGGTATTGGCCCGACGATGTATTATATAATTTGTTTACATCTGCGATTGAATCTCAGATCTGCTAATATTTTTACGTGAAGTAATCGCTGTTGTGGAGGACTGTTAAGACGACTTCGCCCACATAATACGTCAGCCACTAAAGTCTATCTACTTTGTTATCATAATCTGATCCCACTGATTTTCACAAACCAATAACGTAAAGGCTAAACAGTTAATTTCCCCTTTGGTCCTGTTAGGTAAAGTCCGACAGTGCGGGTGGTAATCTGTTGGCTTCGACGGCCTAGTAGTCGGGCCGCCTGTCACAGGGGTCCGGAGTCTAATCACTCAGACCTAGCTCCATTATACAATGCAATTAGTAGATTTGCTTCGATGTGACTGAGATTGCAATTCGATCGCGCTAACATAGACTGTGACAATATTAGGTGAGAAATCGATGACACGAAACGGGTTCAAATCACGCCCTCTAGATTAACATATTTCAAATTAACTAAATGATTTAAAAATATATTTGATGTTTGATTTTTTTTAAAGAAAGTAACATTGTTAAGCTGCAAAGGGGTTGTATCCACGACGCCTGGGTAGCATTCCAACGCCTTTGACCACCCGTCTACACAGCTGTTCAATTAATTATTTTTTTAGGTAATCAGCTTCGTTACGCTATCTCCTCCTTTTCAAACAAATGTATCAAACAAACTTGAAGTGTCCTTCATCAGGGAAGATGTGTATAGAATAGAGAAAAGTGTGTTTATTTTTGTATGTCAATTAATGTTTCAATATGTCTCAGTTTCTATTACAAGCTATTAAATAATCACCACTTGTGAAATTAACTGCTACAAACAGACTTAATTCGAAGCCCTGCAGTATCTACTGATACCTACAGTTTAGATTTAAATACACCATAAAGGTAATATCTGTCCTTCACAGCCCTTTACTGATCGTTCCAAAAACTATATCTGAATAGCCTGCGACCTTTTCTTCTACATTCTCGGGTTTCATTCATCCTGTAACGTTGTACATCATTGTGGATGTAAGTAATAAAAAACCACTGATATAAAAATTACAGTAGAAACTTTTTTTTACAGTAACACCACACAGGATGACATAGGCCCTGAGGGAAATTATTTCCCCCAAGGTCTATGTCATCTTTGGGGATGCTGTGTTGAAGATGTTTTGGAGGATAGAAAGGAGAGAATTTGGGTTTTGAAGAAACCCATGTTTTAGGAGGGGGGAAACACAGACAGAAGATCATTCCACAGCCGTAATCAACGCAAAAATGAGTCGTAAAAGCTACCCGTTCTCGTATGACAAATGTCAACCGTGTACAAATGTTGGACTCACATTTGACGTATTTCCCGACTGTGCACCGGTGCCGAAGGGATCAATGACGCCAATTCCTCAGAGCATCTTTCATTGAAATATCAGTAAAACAAGAACAGCATTCCAATCTGACGTATGTTCTCCAAAGATACAATCCGTTTGTACAGGGTCAGCAGCTGTGTGCTATCTGCAGTATCTGCGAGCCCCGTACAGTACGCCCAGCTTCTGAGAGGCTAACTTTACTCTGGGTTCTGGATTCTAGCTGGTCACTCAGCGTTACACCACCCATACCAATGGAGGGCTTGTTGGAAAGATTGATGCCGTTAAAGGAGACTAGATTGTCATGTCGATACCTACCCACAAGTGACGTGCATTGCTCTGTTGCCGAGTTTCATTATTATCTTGTCATGGTAGTGGCCAGATTAACAATGAGTGTAAGAGTTGCTTACCTGAAAATATATTCTAATTCAATTTGTCTTTCTTTTTTCAAACAACTAATGCATTAAATCATAAAAAGAACTCGCACCATTTTTTTAACGTAGGCGCAGTGTTTCGGCCTTTATACACTGGGACCCCTGCTACATACCTACTGTACATAAAAGATGTATTAATTTAACTACATTATCAAAACTAGACTAATTTATCTATTGACAAAAACTTTAGAATCATTAATTCTATTTCCCCCCATCCGGCCGAGTTTGTAACTCGATCTCGACCGTCCCCAATTCCCGATCTCCGTCGCGGCTTCAGTTGCCAAAAGTGACTGTAAGTTTAATTTGTCAACTGGTACAACATCTAAGATGCCAACTTCCGCCATAAATCCCGGCCTGCGGTTAACTCGCCCCCGGGCAGTTGGGATAAACAACCAGGCAGAGAATAAAACCCCGTCTATGTTCGTTTGTTGGAAAATACGATTAAATTAGAAACAGACGGATTAGAAAAACAGTTGTGCGTGAATTAGGGGATTGCATTTTATTTAGGTACCTACCTAATTGACTTTTTAAATCCTGTTACAGTTTGACATTTAAATGTAGCCAAACATTGATGGCGCTGTAGTCGTTTAAAATTTTTCAAATGGCAACACTGATATGGCCCATGGGCATAATGGTCCAAGTAAATATTTTGTATTTTTAATTTAAAATGATGCCACAAAGTGAATTTACAGTTATTGAAGATGTATATTTTTACTTTATACAAACGGTGTTTATAAATGTGAATAGGAAGATGGAATGAGGAAAATATTAAATAAATATTTAATTTGTAGTAATTTTAAAAATATTTATTAAAACAAAAAATGTTACTAAGAGAAAGAGTAAGTAAGAGTGTACTAAGTAAAGAGTCACACCAGAACACCAGGGTCCAGGGGGCACTGATTAAGCTAGAATTTGGAGCACAAGCTCTAAGGATGAGGAGGATAGAATTCTATCGGTATACATGGAAACCTAGATCCAATTTGGAATGTAGGATAGGAATAAAGGAATGGATTGAGCGTTATTTTTAATTTCTTGCTTCCTGCTTGTTTCTATTTCCCGCTTCTCCTTGTTTCAGTTTCTAGCTTCCCGCATTTATGTTGTGGTTTTTTTCTTCTCACCGCTTCTCGCTTCTTCTTCTCGATTCTCTGGTCCCTCTGGTCTCTGGGCACTGAAAAACATTTTGAAAATTTATAGAAATTTAAAAAATATTTATATTAAAAAAAAACATTTAGTTACTAAGAGAAAGTGTAAGTGAGAGACTAAGTAACTGTGCACTAAGTAATAAAGTCCCGCCAGGGGGTACTGATGAAAATTCTGATAATTTGGAGTAATTAAAAAATATATTTTTAATAATAAATGTTTTTTCTTCTCGCCGCTTCTCGCTATTTCTTCTTACTTCTCATTTCCAGCTTCCCGATGTTTCATGCTTCCCGCTTCCAGCTCAAAAAAAATATTAACGATCTAAATTATGTTTAAAAAAAAAAAAATTGACTTGAGTCGTTATTCCTCTGGACGTGTTTGTTTACAATAAACTGTCAAATGAATTCTAACCCCAAATATGAATGTACATTGCAATTGCTTAAACATCAGGATAAATCCACAAAAATATTATTTAAATACGTACGAAATTGACGAAATTTGTCAACAGACCATTATAACTTACCAGTCATTTCAGCATTGGGTTTGTAAACGTCTTCAACGTAAGACTCTTAGCGTCTTCGTGAATTTAAGCTAAACAACCACGGAATACACAGTAAATTACCTCCCTCGTTCCACTGCCTATTGGTCTATTCATTTTAAATGATTTGTAACTATTGATAAATAACTAAAGTAAACAGTAGTGATAAATTATGCTTAGATGAATTGTAATGTCATTGAGGTTATGGTACTTTTTGAAAAATGACAATGAAATGTCAAAGGCCTTGGTGTTGCCATAGAAATCACATGCTTAGTTCCAAAATTATTATTTGTCAAGAATATTCTGCCAGGCTGTATATCTTGACACGGTCTTCGCAAGCGATAAAGGGAGGAACTGACCAACGAACGAATCTTTTTAAACCACGGATTTTTGTGTTTTCTCAAATTCTAGGGATAATAATAATAATAATAATTGGATGATTTGTATAGCGCCGTTTTTGTAAAAAATCACCTCAAGGGCGCTGTACAAATATTTATTAACTGATTATTTAAAAACAGATACCGAAAAACACACCCACCTGGCAGGTCGCTTCAGATGAACACAGTTTTATTAGAAAATCGAAGTATAGAGATGATAGTTTTAAAGTTTGCTATTTGTTGCTCCTTTTCTATCGATGTTACATTTATTAGAAGATTGGTGGCACAGGAAGAGTTGGCATTTATTGAAATACTTATTATCTTTAGGACTGGAATATAATTAGAAAATGAATTTTAGGACTGGAAAATATCTATAAAATGACCCTAAAAAGCGTAAGAAGCTCTCAATAGCTATTAGCATTTTTATAAAAAAATTTTACACTTTAGTTATTTACAGTGTTGCGTGCCGTGGGCGCATTTGCGCACCGATTCGTAAATCTTTAAAAAAATATTTAATGACTTTAGGTAAGCACTAACCGGCTAGCCTAGCTAAGCAATTTACGGGTGCATTTCTTCAATTTACGGATTGTCTGAAAAGATGTGTTATAAGTTTAGTGGATGTCATCGACATGTGGTATTTAACCTATCGAATGCCGGCCATCAATTTAATGTTTTTATCACCGATTTCGTTCGTTTATTATATTATGTGAACAAATTAATTCATTGAAGTGTTGTAATAACTATTGACATAACTTGGTAATTAAATGTAGACTTTTAATAAATTGGAACAATTTTTTTTTATTACTACGGTACCACCAAGCTACTCACTTTGTATTTGAAATTTATTTTTCACATAAATTTATTTTTTTAAGAAACAGTGCAAAACAAACTCGATAATATTTACGTCTATATATATATAAATCAATGTAAGTTTGTTCGTCCTCGATGTTTTTGAAAATCACTGATAGTAGTTTGAATGATATACAATATGTAAAACTGTTGCTATAACGTTTTAAAATTAGTATCAAAAACATTGAACCCGCCATGTTTTAATTAGGTCAGCCCATAGATATAACATTACAGATTGCACATTCGAAAGAAGGTTTTTTTGGGTAGAATATTTTCAAAATGGAAAACACGAGTAGGTACCTACTCGTGTTTACCTTAAGAACTACATGATTTAGATATATTTTGAAAAATAAATATTTGGAACGAAATAAAATATTCAAATGAATTTTTCTTTATCGCTGTCAAATCAATTATGGCATCCTAATAACAAGCAAAAATTCACAACTTCACAACTTTATTCCGAATCCCGAGAAATGCCGGGTACACATGAGCTAGTTCTTTATATTTTTGATCTTTGAATTAGATATTGATTTATTTTGATGAACATCTAATAAATTAGTATTTTGATATGTACATTTCAGTAATACAAGAAAATCGCCTTTCCATATAATTATCTTTCCGGAAAGCATTAAATAATTTAAATAAAAAAAATGTAAAGGTAATTAGAATATGATTTAGAATTATCTCTTTTCGGAAAGTAGTATAAAATATGCATTTGGACGATTGTGCTTTTTAAACTTAGTTTATTTTTCCTATGAGCCATCTTGGTGTAGTCATTTAAAACCTTTTAAATGATTGCAATGCCCTGAAATAATACAAAAACAAAAATAAAATAAACTAATAAGGGGATACTTAGATATTAATTGTGTTCTAGCTTAATTTGTTGAACTCCACTTTTATTAAAGTTTTTTAAATTTACTGTTTTTTAAACTGAATAATAATAGTTATTAGTAAATTTTTAAAAACTTAAAATAAAACAGGATACTCCAATTGAATATATAGAGCAGAAGGATGAAGAAATGAATGTCAGGAAAATATGTAATTCTCTGGTGGATGGAAGACGTAAAGGACGACTCAAGGAGAGAAAATAATCTATCCTTCCTGAAGAAAAATCTTTTATTACTTTTTGGTCCATATTCCTCACCCATGACTATTGTTATTTTCTTATCACATAGTTTAATTTAATCTCTCCTTTTATAACAATTTGAAGATGACGGTTTAATTTTGAGAAAGAGAGGCAAAGCCGCAGTAGTAGTTTTTCTCATTTTGATTATGAGAGTTAAGTTGCACTAGAAGTTTTTCTCATATTGATTATGAAGAATTAAGTTGCAGTTGTCGTTTTTCTTATCTTGATTATGAAGACTTTAGTTAAAGTTACCTTTATAATGATATTAATTATGGTTTTTGTTCCAGGTGTGGTTCCAGAACAGGCGGGCCAAGTGGCGGAAAACGGAAAAGTGCTGGGGGCGATCCACCATCATGGCGGAATATGGACTATACGGAGCCATGGTGCGCCACTCGTTGCCGCTGCCGGAGACGATACTGAAGAGTGCCAAGGAGAACGAGAGTGTGGCTCCGTGGCTGCTAGGTAAATATTACAAATCTTATACCAATTTGGAAGAGGGAATCCAAAATAGATCGTCTACAAATTATCCCAAGTCCTCAGATACTTTGGATACGTTGCTCGCCAAAATGAGAACTCAAACCTGGGGGAATTCAGGATTACTGGCAAAATGGACGGCAGAAGAAGCGGAGGAAGATCATCGATGTGTTGGACTAATCAAGCATCACAGACGTCCGGAACGTCAGTGTTTGCTGCTCTCCATGAAGCCCAGGATTGTGAGCTTGAGTGTTAGTTAAGTGGAAGAGTGGAAGATACTCTCAGTATCGCCCTAGTGAAAGACCACCATTCAGAATTGAAACGTTGCTTTAAATGGCTTTTAGCCGTGTTTGGTGACCAGATCTGAATAGCCAGGTATTTCCCCACCTTCCACTTCCCCTTCTCCTTCCTCTCCCCAAAACCTTCAGCCTCACAACATTCTCCAATTGGGGATGCCATAGTCTCACTGGCTCCAGACGGTTGGGAGCAGTTGGGACTCTTGTGGGGTATTCATGTAAAAAAAAAGTTAGCCTGAACGTAGCTTAGCACTGGTTTGAAGAGTGTTTTATAAAAAAATGATCGGTTTGGTCTTCTCGAGAGGAGTCTCAGTCTCTACATTATGGCAATTTGATTTTGAGCCGAAAGGTTTTTATTTCGATTCTCATTGACATTATAATTTATTAATTTTATTCCATTTCGTTACAAGTTTATTTATTTCTCCTTACTTTTTATTTGTTTTTTTTTCAAAGCCGACGGCAACCCCTTTTCACGTAACAAATACTCAGTGAAAAACAAAATAAAAATATTGAATTACTTCTCAAGATAGACTAAATCACTGTGTGTAAACCAATTTTAAAATTATTTCATATTCCTTGACTCGAGACGGGAGAGCAATTTTTTGTACTTCCAAGAACGTTTTCTTTGTGTTACTGTGGGTTAGTAGGTAGGTGCCTACTCGCCCGTTTTTTGGAAACTCCTCTCCCAACATTTTTATGATTCTAATTACTTATCGTATCTCGCGCATTAGTGTCACCCACAAACAGGTAAATACCGGGACAATGGAGCTCAGCCATTTCACATCCCGCCATAATGTCAAAACCCCCTCCCCCCTTCGCAGCGACCTCCGACCCCGAACAACAGAGAAAAAAACGGAATGGCTTCCCTCAAATAAGAGGCCGAGCGGGAGAAAAAACAAAACATGGATTATAATTACTCGCCGGGTAGGTACTCGGTCTTAATAACCACAAATACAGCCGAATAAACCTAGCAGCGGCCATGTTTGAATGTACATATTATCAAAACAGTCATAACCCCAATACAAATCATAACCATTCAAATCGCGTATAAAATCACGCTATTCTGTGCCTTACGTACTGAGGTATTAGTAGACAAATTGGTGTGTTTAATTTTTGTGATTTACGACGTTTTATTTTCGCGCGCCGGCCGACGTTCTTCATTTGAAATATGTACACTTCAATAACCGGCCCCTTTCTTTCAACGGGAAGAAAAACAAGGGACACCATCTACACGCCGTTTCTGGAAACACGTCTACTGCTTTCCCGCTCTATTTTACAGCTGCAGCGCGCAAGGAAATTCCGGCAAAATATGCTGTCCCCTCATAAAAAAATCATTATCGTAAGTGGGCTCCCGCTTAAAATGTTCACGCAAATAAATGACCTTTTGCGAAGTTTCTCTCGGGATTTTCCGGTGAGTTTTCGCTGTTCGGTTACTTTCTGGGGGGAATGTGAGGTTATGAATATTATAATAACTGCATATTTAATGAAATAGCAAAATGACATTTCAGTGTTGCCTGAAACATAAATGCATACTCATATATGTAAGATAAAATGCATTCATTTCAGTACCTACTATTAATACCAGAGCAACTACTGGTTTGCGTAAAATAGTTGCCTTTAAAATAAGACAAATGACTTAAAAATCTACGTGAAAATGATTAGAATACTTTTATAGCTTGTGGAACTTGAAAGTAACAATTCACGATTTCTTCGAGAAAGCCGATTGAATTGTGTGTTTGGCCAGAAATGGCCCTTTACATCACTTTGCAGATTGCTAACTCAAGCAATACCATTTATGTGTAAATTTCTTACGAATAGTTAGATAAGTGTATAAGGTTTCAAAAGACAAATATCCCCAAACAATAATCTTTAAATTCTACGTACATCCCAAAAAGTCTTAAAATAGGTGAAGTTTGAAAACCAGTGAAAGCAATAAATTTTAAATGTTTTACCTAAAATTTCAGTACGTATAGAATTTAAAAGATTGCAGTTTGAGGATTATTGTCTTTTGGAATCTAATACATTAATAAATCATCGGTAGTATTCCTAGAATTAGCAAAGTGTGTATTTTTGGGTGCCGACCGTTAAAACGCGAAAATCAATAGTAAAATGTAGTTATTTATAAGCGAGTAGCAGAGCAAAGCTGCATTTTTGGTTCATTTGCGATTTATAGCTTAGATATTTGATTGAATCTTAGAAATAGTAACACTTTTTTGTGAATTTGTTCGCTAATGTGACGGGTTATTCAAGGATTAACCACTCTCTACCGCCAGAAAAAGCAGCCCGATTTTTACATTTCTTTAAGGCTTATATAGCGAATGGAATACGAAATCTTTTTAATATACATACTTTTAATATATTAACAAAAATTTTAAGACATTTCTTTGTATAAATTCGACAGATACTTCAAAATACAAAACAAAATAACCTTCTAAGATAACGTTTTTCTCCTGTTTTGGCTTTCTGTCTGATTCTAAGGACATCCTAGTTATTTTTCCAGCGTTATGCCAGGCAGGGATCGGTCCTAAATCTGGATGCAGTGCTCGTTAGCCTTCGCACATATATTAATAGAATAAGCATATAAAAACATTTTCCCCTATGTATCTATCTCTAAGAATATAAAACTTATCTCTAAGACTCTGAGGCACCATATAAGCAAAATAAAATAAATTCCACTTCTCCGAAGGAGTTACATTACCCTTTGTCTATTACTCTCAAATAATAGTAGCTATATAATTGAAAATAATTCCCAGACGCGATAAATGTCTTGTAATTATTTACCACTTTAGAAAACATGAAAAACAAAAGATTTTCCTTTTGTCTATATTTCGCATCACGCCCATTGTCCATAGTTAAATCATCCAACTAAATTGCGCTTAAGAGCTTAAAAACTAAGTAATCGACATTTAGTGCATAATTCACCTCACATCAAACGGATGCATTTTCTCTTTATGTCTCCACCAAAGGACGGTCATAAAGATCTCCCGCTAAAACGTGCGTCAAAAAACCGCCGATGATAAAATGCCATCTATCGGAACGCGCGAACACTAAACTCAAACCAAATTACTTCCAAATTGCTGATTCCCGCTGCAAACACTAGTCGCAAATCTCAAAGTGCTGCAGCGGTGTTAAAAGCGAGGAAATAAGTACGCAAAGCCGCTTAAATCAAAGGGATTTATTTCCCGCGCTTGTAATTTGAACTTACACTCGGGTACTGACTACAGAGACAGAGGCGCTATCTGTCGGCGAGCAATTGTATTAATGCATTCTGTGTGGGGTGGTAATGGTCCAACTTCTCGCATACATCGTCATGAGAGACAGTTGCCGCTTAGTTTAAAATGTAATTTGGGAAGCCCACTTAGGTTGCCTCCCCCAGTACAGTATCGGGAGTACAAGAATGGAAGGAGTGATGGACGCAAATGATCCTGTTTGGTATTTATTGCAAGAGCCCCTCATACGCTCGGGGCAAAGGGCAATTAACAGCGTGCATTCGGCAATACACTGCGCTGCATCGGAATGCAAGCCAAAATTTCAATTACCAAGTCTAGTAGAAGGTGTTTTCAAATATTTTTACCCAATCTTAGGACACCAATCGCTTAAAGAAACAGTTGAGAGACGAAGTAAGTATTTATTTCGTCTTCTGATTTAGTGGAAAACTAAGTGGTATGCATTGATGATGGGTCAGTGTAAGGCTGTCTGAACCGGTGGCTCAAGATGGCGGAGGTGGGGCAACGTACCTTGCTAATCATGAACATTGACTTTAAACATTATTAGCAATGATATTACAAACACACAATTATTAGTGAGTTATTTGTCGAATAACAATGCTATTAAATTAACCGATTTAACGAAATTACGACGTTTATAAAGTACTTATGCCAAAAGCCCGAAATGTCAGATAAAATTTATTTAAATACAAAAATTTATAATAAACTACGCGTGTTAAGTATGTGTGATGCACCCATAATTTTTAATAATACTGTGGTAATTAAACCACAAACTGTTATTGACATGGAATCGGAGTCGCAGTTAAGTAAAATGTGAAAATAAAAATAAAACAATAACTTTGTTTTTAACCACGAGAATTTTATTACGACCGACCGGTTTCGCTTAACATAGGCATATTCAGGGTACAAAAATTAAATAATAATAACGGTCGCCTATGTTTTATTTTTATTTTCACATTTTACTTAACTGCGATTCCGATTCCATGTCAATGACAGTTTGTGGTTTAATTACCACAGTATTATTAAAAATTATGGGTTATAGTTTATTATAAATTTTTGTATTTAAATAAATTTTATCTGACATTTCGGGCTTTTGGCATAGGTACTTTACAAACGTCGTAATTTCGTTAAATCGGTTAATTTAATAGCTTTGTTGTTCGACAAATAACTCACTAATAATTGTGTGTTTGTAATATCATTGCTAATAATGTTTAAAGTCAATGTTCATGATTAGCAGGGTACGTTGCCCCACCTCCGCCATCTTGAGCCACCGGTTCAGACAGCCTTACACTGACCCATCATCAATGCATACCACTTAGTTTTCCACTAAATCAGAAGACGAAATACTTACTTCGTCTCTCAACTGTTTCTTTAAGCGATTGGTGTACTAAGATTGGGTAAAACGTTTAATTTTTGTACCCTGAAGATGCTTATGTTAAGCGAAACCGGTCGGTCGTAATAAAATTAAATAAAATTCTCGTGGTTAAAAACAAAGTTATTGTTTTATTTTTATTAAATATGTCTAACCACAAAGTGACTGCTTTCTATCAAAATAAGTAAAATGTATTTAACCCTTAGGATACGGAAAATGCCTTATCCTTAAAAAGAACCGGATCAGGAAGTATCTGACAGTTCCTAATATAGGTGGCCTTAAGAAGATTTAATGGCAAATAATATTTGTGGCTACAAATATCCTTCCAAAGCCTGAGGGGTTAAGAAGTTATAGTATCTACAATAAGAATGACCTACTTACTACGACCTGATTACTCTATTCGAGGCATCTAGGACTAAAACCGCCTATCTTTTTTCGTCAATTATGTACATCTATAAACATCAATGATTTTAAAACATACCACCACTAACTTGTTGTTTTTGTTCATCTCCAGGCATGCACCGCAAGTCCTTGGAAGCCGCTGAGCACCTGAAGGAGGATGCTGCATCCTCAGACAGAGATGACGCCGGCTCCAGGACGGATACCAGCGAGAGAGGAACCACCACACCTAACCCAGCGCACCTGGTGAGTCTCATGAGTAACCAAATAACAGCCAACTATCGTGTCATTTCTCACAGGGGGAGACAATGAGAAAATAATTTGAATGGCTTATGTCTGTATTTCAAATAGGTACGCTTCTATTTATGTGGAAATTCTTAAATATGAATAGCTTGTTTATTATGTTTCAGTAACCACTTCACCCATCTTCCTTGATATATCTAATTTTGAAACTGTCAATTCATGGTGGAATTCCATATAAATTTTTATTTTTTTATTAAAAACCTTTGTAACTTTTTTCCACTTATTTATTTTTCATTTTATTGGTTTCACCATATCACGGGCATCGTCGGGACCCACTCCTGACATAAATACTATATATACCATAGATTTACTTTTAATTGCGCCAGTCTGACGATGCCTGTGATAGGGTGAAACCTGTCCGGTCGAAAATAAACAAGGTAAAAAAGTTACAAAGGTTTTTTTAATAAAAAATAAATCATTTCCATGATATACCTACACATAAATTACTCATCGTTAATTAATGTCTTAACTATTCAATTTTTAGAAAACAGACGGAAAACGAATTAACCTTTTTATTAAAATTATTGAATTTTCAATTTGATTGTTCTGAACTCCTGTATTTAATCAACATATACATACCTAACGAACTACAAGACAAACATTAACATATGTAAATCCCGTTCCAACTACAGTTTGAATTCCCCAATTCAACGCTCACACAGTCTTGGTAACAAATACTTAAATGATATGGATGTATTTGACGATAATCTGAACTTGACAAATTTCAAAAAAGTATGAACGAATTATTTCTACCTAGTTTATAAATAATTGTTAACTACAACTTTTTGCATTATTTATTTATGTGTTATTAATATTAATATTGACTTTGTGAATTTTGTGGATATTGTGGATAGTGTATTATTTTTTATTTCTGTGTATTTTTAGCGTTGGTCCAGTTTATTCTCATTTCAAGTGTTATTAACTTTTGTGGATGTTTTCAATTTTTTTATTTTTTTATTTGATTTAAGAAGATGTACTGATTTGTAAAATCCCACTGGGCCTTTAAATAATAGAAAAAAATTCTATATGACCTAATGGAGTCAAAGATATCTTGTCGCATTCATCAGTCTTGTCTGATTCACTATTTCGATTTCATTGTTAACACGGACGGGTTCTAGTATACACGCATTACCGCTAATATCAGTAGATTCGTCCATATTTAAAGACAAGTTTGTCGGTAGGTAAGCGGTTATTTTATAACACATGTTACCGGAACACTTGTACCGGCAAAGAACCACAGTTCTAAATGATTTTTCAAAATGTTTCACGGACTCCCTGCGTAATCATATTGAATACGTTCCAGAGAATGTGCCTTTTTACATTTTTATGCAATACTGGTTCATTTTTACAAACATGGTAGAACCATGATTACTAATAGTACAACGAGGCGGTTTCCACATCGCAGTCCCACAGCCATGCTGTTTTTGCAACTGCTGTTTACTTCCGAATATGAGTGTCTTTCTAGCCATACTTTCAGGTTGCTCCTTCCTTTCCTCAAAAAGACCAACCACACAGCATCCTCAAATATGAAATAGGCCCAGAGGAAAACAATTTCCCTCGTGGCATACTGTGTGGAGTTAATATATAAGTGTTAGTATCTCTTGATAGATAATGCTGCATGAAACATGAAATGCGTCATTATTGCCATATTGGTAATCCTCAAGTTTTTATTATATTTTCCTAACATGCACTAGTGCATTGCACATGATCTCTTCCTTACATCAACCTACAATAACTTATTAATTTCAGACGCCGCCCGGTAAATCGGCACCGCAACAACAGCTAGGTGCCTCCACACCCGACCGCTCCGCCCCCTCGCGATCGCCTCCGCAGCCACCGCCCCCCGAGGGGCCCCGTACCCCTGTCCGCGACCAGGCCTACCCGGAAGACCCGGAGGCTTTCAGGAACAACTCCATTGCGTGTCTCAGGGCCAAGGCGCAGGAACATCAAGCCAGGATATTGGGATCTGGATTATTGCTACAGGTTAATAGAAAAACTTTTTTGTTTGTTTTTAATTTGTATATATACCCTAAGACTTTGGTATAGTGCAGACCTTTTCACTAAGAAAAACTTTTGTCAGGTTGCTGGTTGTGTTTGTTGAATTCGATCCATCCGGCTGCTAGCCGATCGTCTTACCCAACGGACCATCAACCACCTCATTAAATGATTCACTAATAACTTTCTTTATTATCATTGAATGTCTTATCTGATATTTACATTTTCTTTCCATTAGCAGGTTCGCACACTCGCCAATCTCCAATCATCCGGCATCAGTCCTCCCGGGGGCCTCTGTGACGCCAATGCCAACAGTCTCCACCACCACATGGCCGTTGCCCATCATCAGCAAGAAGCCATGCTCATCAACAACCACCGGGAAGCCATCGCTAACCTTAACAACCATCGAGAAGCTATGGCAAACCTCAACAGTCACAGAGAAGCTATCAACCTCAACAATAGAGATCCCATGAATTTAAACAATAGAGATCCCATGAATCTTAATAATAGAGATATTATGAATCTAAACAATAGAGATGCAGCCATGAATCTCAACAATAGAGAGGCAATGAACTTAAATAACAGAGATGCAATGAACCTTAATAACAGAGATCCTATGAATTTAAATAACAGAGATGCTATGAACCTAAATAACAGAGATGCTATGAACCTAAATAACAGAGATGCTATGAACCTAAATAACAGAGATGCTATGAATCTAAATAATAGAGATGCTATGAACTTGAACAATAGAGATGCTATCAACCTCAACAACCGAGAAGCTATGAACCTCAACAGAGACGCGATCAATCTCAATAACCACAGAGAAGCTATGGCAAATCTGAACAATCACAGAGAAGCTATGGCGAATCTTAACAACCATCGCGATGTCTTATCTAGCTTGAATAGTCATCGAGAAGCTATGACTAATTTGAACAATCACAGAGAAGCCATGGCTAACTTGAGTAGTGGACATCGAGACGCCTTGGCTGGTCTCGCCGCTTCTAGAATGGCTCATAGTAGGGAGCAATCTCCCGATGATACCCATATTGACGTCTGCGCAGATAGTCAGCAAGCACCTTCTTCGGTTACTGCGGCGGAGATGTTCTGACAGCAAGTCAAATCGGATGCAAATGACGTTCTCACTACAAGCTAAATAGACATCATTGTGTGGTCTCGATTGCAGCTCAATGACACTGAGCTTAACCAAATTCCTAATAATCTAATCCATCGAATTATTCCAACAAGAACAAGTTATAATAACAGACGTTACATGCCACAAAAAGCTTTTGTATTTACAGAGTTATCATAAATCCTTTGCAGTCTCTGTTTGTAGTTTCTAAAAACAGTCTAAAATTGGAAACTACCTACGCACCTTTTATAAATACTTAAACAAAAGTTTTAGAATATATGTTTTGGGTATATAATGTGCCACAAGTCAAAATAATACTAAAACAATAACTAATAGTGATGATTCCTGAACTTAATTAATACTTGTTTAAACAGTGACGAGTTTCGACATATGTATAAACACTTTGACTTTAGAACAAAATCTATAGATTTGTCATCTGTTAATATTGGAAAATGATAGTAGTTTGTGAACATTATTAAATTATGATAAAACATTGTAAATACGAGTCTGAGATAAAATGTTATGCATCGATCGTTGTACTTAAATCAGTGTTGTATTTTGTGAATTTTGAAAATGCTTATTTTTATTTATTTGACGCGGTGAATAAATTGTGAAAGTATTTGTAAATTATTTGAGTTTGGAGGCTTACTGCTTCCAGCCAAATGAATATTTATTTTTTATTTAAGTAATAACTTGGTGACGCTATCTTCCAATATAGTAGGTTTTCTTTTATTTGGTCTGTAGATTTAATTTCCGTACCCATCCAATGTGTCGGAATACACGGTTAAAAAATATGCTTCTTCAGTTTCCATACTTATGTTGTATTTTCTTAAATCGCGTCGCACATTATACATATTCTTGCCTAGCATCAATGCCTATGTATTTTATCATCCAGCGGGTTTCCGGAAACCCATTGGAAAAAACACTTTCCGGAAATCTGTGTGAATAAATTTCCTTTCACTTCGCAAGAATATCTTTACGTTTTGTCAATTGTAAATGAAATATTTTTATATTTTCAATTAAAATAGTTGGTAAAGATTTTTTTAGTTCTCCGCGGGGAAAACAAACATTCAATTGTTCCTTTATCACCCCCAAAATAAACTATGTTATAACGGTTTTTATACAACCTTAACGACCACAAAAACATTTATAACAAATTTAACCCAATGAGAACATCTTCGAGCATCATCCGTAAAAAACTGATTTCCCTGTATTCTCAGATATTATTATAGTACCCGGTACGTAATTCAAATATTTAAAATCAACAAAATTATTTTCTAATTTCATGTCTTTGTATGCTTTTAATCGATTCATGGAATTGTAGAATATAAAATTTTATTTTGCTTTGTTAGAAATTGGTTTTTACGGAAATTGAATGACACCAATTTTTGCCTCTAAAAACTAGGGATTTGTTAAAATTCGTTTAAGCCTAAATTTTAACTGCTTTTTTCTGTTGCTGATAGAAAAGCAAAACCGAACTCACTAATTTGTATGTACTAAACGATGATAGCAGTATGGTATATATATATATATCTTACCAACTCACCTACAGATTGTGAATATTTATAGGAGCCTCATGATATAATGAAAATCATCGAAATTCCATGGATAATAATTTGTGAAATCAGCATCGATAAAATTTATAACTATACATACCTAATTAAATTATATATATTAACATTCCAAAATAATAATAATAAAGTTCCTGTTATTCAACTAATGATCTACAACTATTTGTAAAATTAACATAGTCAACGAAAACGTAAATAGTTTAAGATTTTATTTACTCAAATATAAATTACTGACTACATGAAAAAGTCTTTAAAAGGAGGACCTAGCCCGTATGCGATTTTATAATTCAGTGGCAAACTATCACAATTCAACTCGACACGTTCCAAAATTAAAGAAATTGTGGGAAATTTGACATCTATGTAAAATATGATAGAACCGTCTTTATTGTGACGAGATGATCAGCCAATCAGCTATCTTGCTAATTTTGTCATATTATTTTTTGCCATTCGGCCGGATAAAAAGGATTCCGGAAATCGTTCTATCAAAGTTTTTTTACGAAAAGCGGATTTTAAATATCAAATTAATAGAATTTCGCTTTCCAGCGATGTTTATATAAAGTGCAGTATATATTGGAAGATTTTTTCCTTCAGAAATCCGTTTTTACGAAAAATATACACCACCTATTTAGCAAAAAACAATCAAAGCATTTTTTATGAGATTAGATTGTTTGCCAATTCGATTATGTACTTATTACACTGATTTAAAAAAAAAATATTTTGGTCTTGCTATTATTTAATGTTCACGTAAATTCCACATCGAAAATATATTAGTTTCCATCCATTCAGCATTTTTTTAAATAGTAAAATGATGTTACATTATGGCAGGTTTACAAACAATGACTTTGAGAAATAAAAATAAATAAATGTGTATATACTCGTATGTGAAAATTCTTCTGGCCTAATAATGGTACGTCATTATTTACAATCACCGTGAAAACATTTAATATATTATGGTAATAAACCTGCGTATTGTGTAGCAGTAATAAAAATGTATATTTAAATATTGTAAATAATATGTTTAATATAATTTAATTATTATAGGTAGAAGGTAACTCTTTGTGCAAACAAGAAAAAACTAATAAAATAAATAACGGTTTCATTTTAATCGTAGATTTAGTTAAGTCACTATGAATAAGTGCAATATTGGTTATGTTAATAAATTAAAATGTTATAAATAACTTAAAATGCAATGTAATAGGTTCATATTGTGATTCTTCGGATAATATCTATTAATTATATTGTATATTGTATAGCCTGTCATGTCCCGAAAATCAGTATGTATTTGTAAAGTTTAGTTTACTTAAAAATCACTACCTACTTACTTATGCGGATGCGTTCTTTTTACAGAATATACGTAAAATAGAATCAGTCTATTGATGGAATGCGTTCTATTTTTCAGAAAATACTTAAAATAGAACCAGTCTAAAGGTGGAAAGCGTTATCTTTACAGAATGTACGAGTACTTACTTAAAATAGAATCAATCTAAAAATGGAATGCGTTATTTTTATAGAATGTACTTAAAATAGAATCAGTCTAATGGTGGAATGCGTTCTATTTTTCAGAATGTACTTAAAATAGAATCAGTTTAAAGATGAAATACGTTATCATTACAGAATGAACTTAAAATGGATACAGTTTAAATATGGAATGCGTTATCATTACAGAATGTACTTAAAATGGATACAGTTTAAATATGGAATGCGTTATCATTACAGAATGTACTTAAAATAGAATCAGTCTAAAGATGAATTGCGTATTATAAAATAAAGTACTAACAGCCCTTCTTGATTATAATTGCATTGAATTCATATGACTATTGCCTATTGGTTATATGTAATTTACATTACAATAACACAAATTTAATTATTTATTATAATTATTAATCGAGTTTACCTTTTTACTCGTATTTTAATGTGACTCAAGTTTCACACAAGCCTAATATTTGTTCAACCCACTTATTTAATGAATTATACATATTTTGGAAACAAGACAAACATCGACTCAATTTCGCAATTAGTTCGCTCTGACGCTGGGCGCTTCAAATATATATCATAATATTGCAATTTAATAGATAGAAGTGCAATAGAAAATATGTTAAGGTACAAACGCATGTTCTTTTATTTAAACAATAATCTGACACATTTAGTTGCGTTAATGTCAATAAAGATAGTTTTCGCTTGAACCTATCAGAAGCTGTCATGTTGTGAATTATTTCTGTGACAAATATTATGTGTACGAATGTAGAAACTTAGAGTTAATTAATTTAATTGTAATGGAAAACTTCAATATTAATACAATATAAATATTTACAAAAATTACACGATCTTTTATTTTGTTTTGCCCAAAAATAACATTTTTTCACAGGAAAACTTATTAAAACCATATTCACTTGCAACTCTCAAAATACTATAATATTCTATTTAATAAAATTCACCTATAGCCAAGCGAATACTCCGCATTCTCTGTTCAGATCGTGGGTAAAAAAGCTTTAAAAAAAGTCTTTATTAACCAATAAAAGCTCCAAAAAAAATTTTACCTTGTAACTACAGCAGTTGTTATTGGCTGTAAATAAACGTTTTCCGGGAGCTTTTGACTGCCGAGTGTGAACAGCCCATAGAAGCATCAGAAATGATCACAAACCTGCGGCCTAAGTCTAGTTATTTTTAAGAATAAGGCATTGTCCCTATCTTAGATTTAAACACATTTTGCTTAACCGCTATTCCGATTACATGTTAATGACAATACATTTTTAAGGAGTTGGTGATTTAATTATGACAGAATTATTAAAAATTATAAGTGCTTCAGATATACTTAACACGTGTAGTTTATAATTACTTACTTTGTAATGTATAATAATGTTAGGATTTAAATAACATCTGACATTTCGGGTTTTTGGATAAGGTACTTTACAAACATCGCAATTTCGTTAATTCGGTTCATTTAATGGCATCAATATGCGACAAATTACTCAAGTCAATAACTTAGATAAACAATTAGTTTTTCTCTTTGTTAAAACTACGCAAATATGTATATTCTTAAAGAATGTTATTCGCAGAATGACAGCTGTCATCTGAGAGAACCGGAACCGCAGTTAAACAAAAGTCTTTAATCCTAAGGATAATGCCTTATCCAAATACAACCGGAATCAGTCCCCCGAACACATATTGCATTCTCAATAACAATTCACAAGAAATACCATCGATACATAACCAATCTACGTATAATATGGATGTTAAACACATATTTACATAATATTATATTGTATGCACCGAAAGGATACGCTAGAAGTGTGATTTCCGACCCCAAACAGGGCAATGAAATTGATTTTCTGATCAAGAAGGAGTTTCGGCATTTGACAATACGAGTATGTAATCAATTTCAAAAGTCAGATAAATTGAATTTAAAACACCCTTCTTCTGTTGGTTTACCGATTGTGGTTGTGGGTGGAAAAGAGGTTGGGAAATAAAATAAAATAAAGTCGCCACTGTCCTTTTGGTTCATATTGCTGGAGGATTCCAGTACTTCATCACCGGTAGAATATCTCTGGTGAGTCATTGAGCACACACGTGAGGTGATGTTAAAACGTATACTTGAACAAGATATGGTAAACACAACGATGGATGCAGATTGAAAAGTTGCACCCTTTTCTTTGGGGTTCTAGAAGAGCAGCTCTAGAGTTTTAATAATAATAATATTTGAGCGATTTACATGGCACCGCTTTTGTGAAAAATCACCCCAAGGGCTCCTGTGCAAATATATTTTTTTCTTCAATAAATGTATAATCATTTCTTGACGTCATTATTAATAAGAAATACTTTCTTTACACCACTGTTTAATATTTAAATATCAATATGTTCGGAAGCGGAGCTTCCCTAATCAGGATGCACAGTATATACACAGTATTTGACGGCCTACATGGTCGAGGGGTAAGGCTCTCGACTACAAATCCGAAGGTCGCGGGTTCAAATCCCGACGTGCGCAAGTAAATTTTATTTAATTAATTTGTGCTGTATCACAATTAATTAATTAAAAAATATATATAGTACATTTGCGCACGTTCCAGAGTAGAATATACTCTCAGTATCGCCCTGTGAAAGACCACCATTCAGAATTGAAACGTCGCTTGTAATAGCTTTTAGCCGTGTTTGGTGACCAGATCTGAATAGCCTGGTATCTCCCCACCTTCCTCTTCCCCTTCTCCGTCCTCTCCCCAATACCTTCAGCTACACAACATTCCCCAATTGGGGATGCCATAGTCTCACTGGCTCCAAACGGTTGGGACGATTGTGGGAATCTTGACCAATAATAAACATAGAAAAATTGTAATGTAAGAATAGACAAATTACAAACATAAACAAAAATTATCAATTTTTAATCATTTATTGTTAATTTTTGTTAATGTTTGTAATTTGTCTATTCTTATTTATTTTTCTATTCTTATTCTATTTTTCGGCGGATAATATTATACAGGACCATACTTACCTGACGGAGATAAACACTGTTCATTAGCGAAATCTATAAACGGTTCTGGACGCAGAGGACGTAATATTGGAAAACACATGTTATTGGAGATACTATTTAATCCTGGTATTTATTTTAATAATTATTTATGTTCTTGCTCGTTTTTATGGTAGGAAAGCCATATTTTATGATTAGCGGCACAGTACAGGGGATTTGATTAGAAGGTATCTTCCTAAATGTGATTCGTCCTTCGATAAGAAACGAATTGAAGTGTGAGGCTTCGAATAATGTTAAAATGAGACAAATGTAATTAGGATATATCAATGATGCATCTTGAAACACTTAATTTGTAATATCATTGGATGCACTGAACAAAATAATTTTGGCATAAAACACACGCATTGAAAAATCATAACATATGTTCTAGAAATTTAATTAGAAATGATTGTCACAAGGCAATACAAAATTTTAACTTCAACATGTACGAGTACATATCGACGGTTAAATGATGAAGTTACACAGGCGTGAATTTCCCTATCAATATTACACTTCTAGAATTACCCATGGACAAAATTACATATGGAGGAAATTACACCTACAAAAACGTCTTTACCCTTCAAAATAAATTTAAAAAACATATTTTTTATTTATTTATTTATTATATTATATACGCCCTATATGGGCTTTTACATATTTAGTTATAGTAGTCAAACAGGTGCAAAACACATCACAGTATTTACATAGACAATACAACGAACAAATACAGGAATAACATACTGTAAGTACCATTCCAAGTAATTAGCTACAGAGGGGAATATTCAAAACATGCCTCACATTCACTGATACCTATACTCTAGACACATACTCGTATATTAATAATTGTTGAGGATGTATTCAATAATCGACTGTTTGTATTTGTATTCCGAGCAGTTGAACATAGAAAATGTACCGATTGGAAATCGGACCGGATTTACGAATAAAGTTATTAAGTTTTCATTCAAACCTGATAAATGTTATATACCTACGTATTCATCGAGAAACAGCGTCACACTTCTGGGTAATGAATTGATTGTTATGGTTTGTTTTCTGTGCGTTTTTATAACAGTAAATAATGTTTACATTAAAACTGTTTTGACATTCTAATTCACATTATTTTACCTGTAGGTGTATAAAAGCAAAACCGCGAGCACCGAACAGTAACCACTTCGTAATGTGATCTTTACCGATTTGAATGAAGACGATATCGCCAATTTAATGAAACTTTCGACTCCTCGGCGCCAGACAGGCAGGTTAAATAGATCTTCTGTTAAAAATGCCTATATTTTAATTTTTGAACCAATTTTGGAACATACACCCACAGCACATTTATACAGGTTTATATCTTCAATGGCCACGATGGAAAAAAAGTTTGGGAAACGCTGCTTACGACGTTAAGTGGTCAATTTGTATACAAATCGTTTCCGAAGAAAACAACAAGATTGTAATGGAATTTTCTCGCAAATCTCACCCTTTGCGGGGAGGAACTTTCCGTTCATCCATCGGAATTCCATTCCCTTTTTATAAATCATCGCATTTCCATCCCATTGCGGCCAGATCAGCAAACATTTATTCATGGGTTCGGTATTAAATGGTAATTTCACATCTTGCAGTCGGCCGGGATTAAGTACTTCGGTAAACGGTGAAAAAACACGAGCTGCTGCTCCTGGTGTCTTCTGCTGAATGATTCATAAAGGAAGTGTGAAGAAAGTAATGTATTCCACCGCCGCAAGTTGCGGCAATAAACGCGTTATAATCCATTACTATTTTATGACGAATTTTAACTAAGTACACAACTAAATTCTTCACTTTGGTTGAACAGGGTTCTAACTTCACCTTACCTAGTTCTGAGATATATGACGTGACAAAATTTAAATCTCAATATTTATGTTTTTTTTTTAAATGGTGTAAACAAAGTACATTTCTAAATTAATAATTTTTTTTTTAATTATTAACAATTTTTTTGATACATACATTTATATAAACATAGGTACATTTTTTATGATTTATTTTTATATTCAATTATATATATATTTGAATACATGTATATTAATTTATGTGTATTGTTTAAATAGCAGAAAAATCCCATAGGCAAGGCCAGTGCGTGGGTATACTTAGTATTAGTTTGTGGCAGTAAAAAAATATATATTGTTTCTTTTTGCATGGAATTTATTTTTTTCATATTTGTTTATATATATATTTACTCATATATATATATATATATATATATATATATATATATATATATATATATATATATATATATATATATATATCTATATCTTTACAAGTTTACAAATTAAGCGAGTTTTTACTTAAAAATAATAACTATAATACTAATAAGATTTTGAAAGAAAACCACATAAAAAAAAAAATAAAAAAAAATTGGTTGTTTATTGTAATAATTCTTTTGTTGGGAGAAAAAAGTACATTTTTATTAATACGTGGATGTTGAAGGTAAAAGTTAAATAAAAATTAT
The DNA here is from genome assembly GCA_022606495.2 of Halesus radiatus. Taxonomy (NCBI): domain Eukaryota; kingdom Metazoa; phylum Arthropoda; class Insecta; order Trichoptera; family Limnephilidae; genus Halesus; species Halesus radiatus. Next base: position 165,322 of record JAHDVE020001990.1, on the reverse strand, counting down.
AAGTTAAATAGGAAAAAAATAATTAAAAAATGGGGATAGTAGAAAAGGGTTTTTATCTTTGGTTTTTACCCAGTGTTTAACAACATTTTTGCATGTATTTAAAGATGATATATTTGGACACTTATATTCTGTAGACAGTAAATTATTTTAGGAGCAATAAAAAAAGGATTTCTCTGCGCAAGCCTAGTTTTACACAAAGGTACTTCAAGTACACCATTTATTCTGTTACCGTTACTAAAGCGATTTTCATTTGTTGGGAAGAGTTTTTTTTTAAATATATATATTTTAGGCACTGTAGATAAATTTTTCTTATATCTAACAGTTCAGCCTCATGGAATAATTGTATGAAGGGGAAGGTACTTTCTTTATGCAACATTATTTTTAGTATTAATTTTTAAAATGTTTCAAGTTGTTTAATGTAAGTATTATAAATCCCCCCCATCCGATTATTCCATAAGATACTGATGATTGAACCAGTGCATGGTATACCATTTTCATTATTTTGATATCAACTATGTTATCCAAACGTTTAAATATGTAAGTTAAATACGTTGATTTACTTACAAGCTTTTCTACATGATATGTCCATTTGAGTTGGCTATCTGTTATAATTCCGAAATATTTAACTGTATTCCCTGAACTCATTTCTGTACAATTATGGCACGTAACAGGGCTGCAGGTATTGTTGTGGAACCTTTAGGTTGGTTAGAGGTGCCATCCTTTTGGTATTATATAGAAAGGAATGTAAATAGTTTTTTTCACAGTTCAGAGTTAAAAGGTTGTTAGTTTAAAGTTGAGCCATTCTTTGACAATGGAGGTTCATTTATTGGCATTTTCAGTGACTTCGTTCCGGGATTTACCATGAACTGTGATTGCAGTATCATCAGCATATGAGAAAAGTTTTCCCAGAATGTTAATGTTACATAGATCATTAATATAAACGAGGAACAATAGCGGGCCGATAATTGTTCCTTGAGGAACCTCATGCTTCACAGATTCTTGTTTACTAATTTTAGCACCAATTTTTTTTATATAATCGGCGATCAAGTAGATAATTTTTTTAATAAGGACAAAGAATTATTTTTTAATTCCTATATTATTAAGTTTTCTAATCAGTATATTATGATTAATGGTATTGAACGCCTTTTTTAAATCTAAGAAAATTGTTGGACTTTTCATATTTAGGTCAAGGGTAGTATATATATTTCTTGTACAATTAAATAAGCCATCATCTGTTCTAAGACCTGATCTAAAACCATATTGATTTGAGAACAAAAGTGCATTAGACTCTAGAAACTCCGGGATTTGTATCTTTATTATTTTTTTCTATTATATTTGCAATTTGGAATATCAGCGATATTGGTCTGTAATTGTCTATTTTAGAGATTGATCCAGATTTATGGATTGGTACAATATTTGAGAGTTTAAACGCGTTTGGGAAAGTGTTTTTTTCAAAGCAGGTATTAAATATTTGTTGCAGAGGTAAGGATGTATGTTGTTTAATTGACTTGATTGTAGTGCAGCTCAATTCGTCTGGATCATTGGCTCTAGTTGTGTTGAGATTAGCAGTGTGTTTTAAAATTTCTGATTCAGTTACACGTTTAAATTGATATAAAACAGGGGTATTTTTAGTGTTAATTTCCATTTGAATGGGTATGGATGTATTGTGTCTAAATGAAGGATTATTATTTAGTAAATCTGATGTAAAATTTATAAAAAAAATCATCAAATTTATTTCCAATTTTTTCCATATCTGTTAATACTATTTTATGTACTGTTACAATTTTTTCAGAGAAAGTTTGTACTTTATGCTTTCTATTTGTGATTTCGTTTATGACTTGCCCTGTTTTTTTAGAATTATTATCAGCTAATTGTAATTGTTCGGTATAGTAATCTTGTTTACATTTCTTTATAAGAATATTTAAAAAATTCCTGTAAATAATATATTGCTGATGTAAATTTCCATTAGGTGCTATATTCTTTGTTGTACAGTATTTCTCATATTTTTTGTAAATTTTGTACAGTTTGTTCCTGTGTTGGCTTGCGATTATTAGTAATGCCTCTTATACTACGCTATAAAAATGAATAGATTTATGTTACACAAAATTGACATTATTTTCATGATTTGTCGTTTAAGTTTGCCTTAAAGTTGTTGCTGGTATTGATAGCACCAAAGTAAAAAAGTAACATAATCTGACTGTTCAGCAAATTTGGCTTATTGGTGGTTTCATATGGTCATCGCATCAATCATTTTAGTTCTTCCCAAAATGAAACTTGCCTGTCGTTTGAACAAATTAACTTCAAACGTACGAATTACGATATATACCATGAAGCCATTTGACCCATTGTATTTTTTGCATATTTACCGTTTCAGGTAAAAATCCTCTGTGAGTTAATATAGATCATGGCGATTAAGCAAAATGTCCTTTATTTTATTTTTTTGACAAAACTGGTACTTCAGTCATTTACTCTTATAAGCGATGGCGTTACGATCAGTTAAAAACTGCTTACTTCAAAAGTCAAGTGGCTTCTAAGTCATTGGGTTCAAAACGCAGGAGTCGATCCACGCGGTATTTGTAAATACTACTGTTCGTGGCAATGTCGTTTCAGTCATGCATCGTGCCTACACTTTTGGTAACAAAAATTAGTGCATCCGAAAATCTTTACAATCCTTGCGCCTTTAGGATCGTCCGACCACTGCCTCCCCTCAAAATGACAATCTAGTCTCCTTTAATGGAAGCATTATTCTCAACAAGTCCTCCATTGATATTCTTGGAATAACCCTAAGTCAATAGCTCTGGTATGGGGCTCCATCGAAGTCAGAGTAAAGTTAGCCTCTCAGAAGCTGGCGTACTGTACAGAGCCCGCAGATACTTTAGTAGCACACAGCTGCTGACCCTGTACAAATCGCCAGTACGCCCCACTGTAGCATTTGGCTACCACCTCTGGTCGCCAGCCCCAAAATATCTTAAAAAACCCTTGACTTTGTGCAGAAACGGGCGGTCCGTTTGATAGACTCGCCTATCTTAACAAACGGATTGCAATCTTGGGAGCACAGATGACAGGTGGGATTGCTGTCCTTGTTCTACCGGTATTTCAGTGGAAGATGCTCTAATAAATTAGCATCATTGATCCCTTTGGCACCGGTGCACAGTCAAGAAACATGCCAAACGTTCGCCCAACATTTGTACACGGTTGATATTTGTCACATGAGAACGGTCGCTTCTACAACTCGTTCTTGCGTTCAACAGCTCGGCTGTGGAATGATCTTCCGGCCTCTGTGTTTCCTCCCTCCTAAAACATGGGTTTCTTCAAGACTCAGGTTCACTCCTTCCTATCCTCCACACAACATACCAAAAGATGACATAGGCCTTAAGGAAAATTATTTCCCTCAGGCCCTCCTGCGTGGATGAACTGTAAAAAAAATAAAATAATAATACTACATAATGTAACAAACTAGAATAAAATATGACACACTTGAAAATATTTGTATCATATTTAAAGTATAAACATTCACAAAACAAATTATACTTGAAATATTTTATAACCAGCCCAAGAGCCGCGTTCACCAATCATCGTTGATCGATGTTACCAACACGATAGAGCAACATTTTTGCTCAACAGTATAGGTTCGAAGCTAACAGTCCACAATGGAGTTCTGATACCAACCTTGCGTGAGGCATGGAACTGGCAGAGGAAGGATGAAAGTAGACTGAATGCTATAGAAATGAGATCTCTGAGGCATATGTGTCATAAAACTATGTATGACCTTGTGAAAAATGTTGAGATTTGCAAAGAATGAAAGGCATATTTTTGATGTGAGCATAATAAGTAAGATTAAGAAAGGGACACTTATATGGTTTGGGAATGTAGAGCGAAAAAACAAATAAAGGAGTGTTATGAGAACATATTACGAGAATGTGAATGGAGAAGAAGCCGTGGACACGCAAGGAAAACAAGGCACGATTAAGTGAACCAAATACTTAAGTCGGGCCATGTCAAGTGTTAGAATAACAGAAGAGAATGAATTAGATGATGTATGAATGTGAATAAAGCAAGGAGTTTATGCCAAGACCAAGTTTATTTTATTTATTCTTAAATTTAAATATAAAAACCAAAACATTAGCCACTCATTTCACTAGGACAATCCTGTGTTGAGATGAGCGGCTTTACAATTTAATAATAATCAGTAAATAGTAATAAGTAAATAACAATACTTGAATAAAAATTAGTAAATATTAATCAGTAAATAATAATAAATAAATAATAAATAGTTTAGCGATCTGTCCTCGCTGCCTACCCCTGTGGAGAAACAGCGTGATGGTAAGTTAGTTAATCAGGTATTAGTTCATTAATAGTCTTTAGTTGTCCATTTCCGCTTGGAAGTTAAAACAACTATCAATGTCCAAGTGACATCTGCATAGTTCGTGTTTGCATTTCTTAAAAATAATGACTACCTACAATGATTACTTACTGCACAAGTACGGCCTCCATGGTTGAATGGTTACAATCCTTGGTTACGAATCCGGAGTACGCGGATTCAAATAATTCACAATTCATTAATACAAAATAAAATTCAGCATATTTGCGGCAGGTTCCAGATTGCTAGATTCTTTCAGTATTGCCCTGGTGAAAGATCATTATTCAGAATCGAAACATTGCTTGAAATGGCTTTAGCCATGTTTGGTGATCAGATCTGAATAACTTTCCGTACTAACTTTCCGTACTACCTCCAGTCTCACAACATACCCCAATTGGGGATGCCATAACCTCACTGGCTCCAGACGGTTGAGAGCAGTTGGGATTGTTGTGCGCCACTGCTGTAGATTTTGTGGGTTCAAAAAATCTATTTATTAATATATTAGTTCCCCTTTTGGCAGCCTGCACTAAAAATAAATTGGTGAGTCTGAGTACATCGTAAATATTATCTACTTTAGTGTCCTTTTTCTTTATGAATTATGCATATATTTTATTTTAGTTATTTTTAGCTAACTTTAAGAATATTGTTATTATTTTTTGTTTATTTAATTTCAAATATTAGTAAAAATACACAATTTTCATCGTAATACTAAAGAAAATACTGGGAGACCAAGCAAATTAACTAATACTCAAGTCCATAATCTTTCGCCCTCATTTTGATATTGCGTGTGTCCACTTTTTGAAAATGGAACATTTTTGCATTCTAAACAAATTCCAAAGCTTTTCTGTATTTTCCCGGGAAGAGAGTACTTACTGAAAAACAAGACTGTCCCATTCAAAAGGGACGTATGGTCAACCTAGAATAAGGAACTCCAGTGAAAAATATTATGACTTAAAAATATATATTCGTACAGATCAGTGTTCCCAAACTTATTATGTCCATGGACCTCTTCTCATATCAAAAACATGTCCATAAACCTCCAAGTGAAATAACGATACACAACTGCTTAATAGAAAAATTATAAATTAAAATTTGATTCTGTATTAAAATTGTGACGTAAAAATTAGATATATCCAAATAAAACATTTTGTCAACCTTTTAGCCGCGGGAAGCGCACCCCTGCGCCGCACTATAAATGACCTGTATTCGGGCAGCTCACTCGTGCGCCGCAAAGTTATTAGAGTTTAATGAGGCCCGCGTGTGGCAGAAGACATACATATTTTTGATGTGTAGAAATGGTTAAAGTAGTATTTATTCAATGAGTTGCTCCTGTATTAGTATGGATTCATCAGAGTTTGAGAGTCTACTTGTAAAATGGTCCAACACCCAATCGGGAATGCCCAAGTTAAGAATGTCTTCAAATCTTTGGCTGAAGTCAAATGAACAACGGTTAAGTGTTGAAAAATAAGCAAGCAAATTTTCATCTCATTTTTGCAATTTTGAAAGATTTGGAAATCGAGAGCATTCTCCGCTCCCCAAATTTTTTGTGTGGAAAAAGCTTTGCAACGAATGTAGAAATTATATACTCACGGTTTAAAAATGGCTACCTATTTATTTTTGTTACCTTCATAACGAAAATGGGTCACAAATATTTTACTTTATATTAAACCTTTCGCGAACCCCCTAACGTTATCCACGCACCCCCAAATTAATTTTAATTTACCACAGACCTCCTCAGCGTTTACAAGGACCCCTGGGGGTCTATACGAACCACTTTGGGAACCTATGATATATATCAACAAACGCTGATTCAAAATACGTAAGTTTTATTGTACAATATAATTATATGTAGAAATAATAAAACATTATATAAAAATGATTAAAACCATAAGAGACTTAAACGCCCAGTGATTGATCAACAGATTCTGACAAAACTTAGACTGCTCCCCCGTGGGTCAGTTAACTGAGTGCATGAATGGAGGCAATTTTGTCGATTTCGCGCAATGTCGTACTGTGTGGACTCGCTCACCACCACTGCTGTATACAAATTATTTCAAAGGTATTCATATAATTTATTTATTTTGGGAATTGTTTATTTCATACCAACCCGTGTGGTAGGGACCTTACTGTTAAACGACGTAACAATGCAAGTATGACATCACGCTTACCCTGCCAGATTTGAATCATTTTGTCGGGCTTTGGAAAAATCAAACTTTAAAAATTATTTTAGCCATGAAAACGACATTAAAAAAAAAGATTTCAAGTATATTGAAGGTTATTAATAAATAAATAAAATTACTGGAGTTCCTTATTCCGTGTTCTTTATAGAAACATGTCCAAAATGCGTTGAACATATAAGGTGTGATCAAAAACACAGTGAATAATTTAATTACGAACAAAGTAATAAGCTTACATCAAATTTGAATTAAATACTCTCCTTGGCTAGTGATGTACTTATTCAACGCAGATTCCATGATTGGAAGCATTTCTGGAAGGCTTCTTCAGGAAGGGCCTTCAGCTGGTCGGTTGTGACCCTCTCAATGTTGGAAACAGTGTCAACGTTTTCTTTTTAGCACAGTTTTTATTTCTGTGAAGAGCCAGAAGTTGCATGGTGCTAAATCCAGTGAGAAAGGCGGATCTGGACAGACAGGATCCTTTTTATTGGCCAAAAACTTTTTTTTTTTTCATTAAAAAACTGGCGGAACAGAACCGAGGTGTGACACGGCGCATTGTTGTGATGAAGAAGGAAGCCATTGGCTCATTTTTCTGGTCTCTTTCTACGTACGTCGTCTCGCAAACGTTGCAGTAAGCCCTTGTAATATTCGGAGTTTACAGTTATTCCCTTTTGAACAAACTCTGAATTACCTAAACAATGAGCATGATCTTGGCATTCGACTTTGATGTACCTTCTTAGGGCGAGGAGAGCCACTTTTTCCAATGGGAATTCTCGTCTCAGGGTCACATCCATACATCCAACTCTCATCTCCAGTAATAATTATGGCCATGATTAAGTCCGGATCTGGTTTAAGATGATCCTTCAATTCCGTGCAAACTGACACACGATTTTACTTCTGTTCGTTAGTTAAAAATTTGGGAACAAATTTCACATTTACTTGTCTCATTTGCAAATTATCGGTTAAAATACTTTGCACGGATCCATGTTCAGTTCTTCTGTAAACTTCCGAATAGCCAATCGCAACGCATTGTTCGAAATCCATGATGCAGACATGGTAAACACACTTTTCGGGCTCTGGATGCCGACTTACAAGTCACAACTTCTTCAAATTTGATCTCAAAGGATCAGGCTTATTACTTCAAATGGATTTAACGCCAGCAGTTGGTGCTATAAAAATTCATTTACCGTATTTTTAGTTCACACCTCATATAAGTGCATCGGCAATGTTCATGGAGCAACGAACTAACAGATTCGCCGGCCTGATGAGACACCGGGTCACAGGAGCCAGGACGTGGGTAATGACCTCCTACGACAAGGTGATGACTGCAGCCTTACACCACCAAGCACCATACCTGAGTGAGCACTGGGACCGAACTGACTCAGGACCACGCCCGACATAACTGTCACTTTTGCTTTTTTTTTAAATATTATTTTGTTAGCGCATTGTCTTTAAAATTTTATTTGATTTTCTTCTTATGTGCAATATGTACGAGTATGTATATGGGATGTGCGGAATGGCACCAACCTCCCTACATCCTGAAATGAAAAACTTACTGCTTATAGTTTTATTATTCTTTTGACAATTTTTGCACTGCAAAAGTAAACACAATTAGTCATTATCTCACGCAGAGTGTTGAATATATTTATTTAATTATAATGAAACATTGAAGTATTTTTTAATATTGTATTTCACTAAATATGTGATTAACATGTATATTCCTACTATATTAAAAATATTTACAAAAATACAAAAGCCAACCACACTTCCATAATATAAAATTATAAAATGTATGAAACATCGAAAGTTACTTGAGAGTAAATTCAATCCAAAACTGTGCGAATATATTCCAATTCAATAAGTCAGTCTAATCTTAGATTATGCTCCAAACTGTAAATTACATATATTGGTGTCCAAAACTGTAAATTACATGTACCTATTGGTGTTGAACATTGTAAATTAAACATATTGGTGTCCAAAACTGTAAATTGCAAATATCAGTGTGCAAAACTGCAAATTAGATATATTGGTCTCAAAAATTGCATATTACATACATTTACCGATTTACAAATATGTTGATTAGATATTACAGTGGTTTACAAAACTGTAAATTACATATAGTGGTGTCCAAAACTGTAAATTACATATATTGGTGTCCAAAACTGTAAATTACATATAGTGGTGTCCAAAACTGTAAATTACATATATTGGTGTCCAAAACTGTAAATTACATGTACCTATTGGTGTTGAACATTGTAAATTAAACATAAAATTGCAAATATTGGTGTCCAAAACTGTAAATTAGATATATTGGTCTCTAAAATTGCATATTACATACATTTACTGATTAACAAATCTGTTGATTAAATATTATAGTGGTTAAAAAACTGTAAATGAGAAATATTGGTATCCAAGGCTTCGGATTCAGTTTGGGTTTTTACACAATTTGGAGCAGAAATGCATTTTTTCAAAAGATCGTTGTAGTTGTGAAATTGTGATTTGCATTATGTATTAAAAGTCTTTGTTATTACAATTAATTATTTAACTTAGTTAACCAGACTTATTTGTTATTTCATATTAAACAATTCCACTGTAGAGGATTCGTTGGAATAAATAAAAAAATTACAATTGTTATAATCTATCATTGTTAATTAAATCCTGATTAAATGTGTTTTTTAAATATAGGATCATTAGCAAATATAAATGGATGGAAGTTACAAACCCGCTAATTCAGTATACATTTGTGATCTTGGGTCAAAGGGATATTTCTCAGGTAAACAGTTTACACGAGTAGCTACATTTTTGCTAAAATTTTCGTTCTGGGATCCACAATTAACATTTTTATAAGAAAGATGACAATGTGAAATGAAAATCATAGGTGTCGATTATTTAATATATTAACTGCAATTATATTTGCGGTTTGAACCTGCGATGCCTGGATGTAAACCCAATACTTTAGATGACTCATCCACAAAAATCCATTAACAATCTGTCGACTGATGTTTCGATTTTAACCCTTACGACGCTGGCCATTTTATTGCAATCTCTCTCATCACGCGGTACATTTTAACACAATGTATGTGTTTTAGTGAAATTTCGTGGATTACATATATGACATCCGCGTACAGTGATAGCCACCGATGGATCACAGCCGCGTAAATCAGGTTAATAAATTATTATTTTTAACACGGTATGATTGGATGATGCAAAAGAAAATAGAAAATAATTAAAACATAGTTTCAAAAGTAGGTGTAGCATTATAACATTTTCACCCATTCGTGTAAAACTCTTTCACACATAAATCTATACATTTACATTATATGTTATATTATAAAGAACGGTACAGATAATATTTGATTTTAAGCAATTTTTGCAGCTTTGTTCAGTAATAGAAAGAACTTTATTAGCTTAAGATATATATTTTGAATTGAACTACTTATTTAATGATAAAAAAAATTTAATATCTTTTATGTATATAACCCAAACCTTGCCAAGCCTCTAACCTTTATGTTTACGCTTTTGTCTAACTACTCACATGTTCAGCCTAAAAAGATGTGCTTAAAAATGTTCCCGGAAAATAGATTTCACTAAAAAATCATGTATCATTCATTTAGCTGTAGAGCAGCAACGAATAGTCCAGTTATTTAAATTTGTTTTTGTTTGTAAGATCATTTCAACAGCAAGTCCTCGGTTAACAATAGACATGGGTTGTATCGTAGAATATGAATGAATTACAAGAGATGACAAGCACCACTTGAAAAATACAATATTGCCACTTTACTGACCCTGGACATTTATGTCACTTTACTGTTTTATGGCATTGATTGTAAAAGTGGTTAAAAGTCCCGTACAAACATTGGGGTCCACGGAATCAGATGTCTTAATTTTCCCTATGTGCAATAGATGTACATGGCATCGGAAAGGTTAACATAAATTTCAATAATACATAATGATATAATTTATCATTAAAAAAAATAATTAAAGAAGAGAAGACTTAAAAAATGTGTTGGAATTAGGTATGCATTCAAAAAATGGTAAAGACGTAAAAGCTAGTTATGCTATGTACCTAAATTGAGTTACTTTATTCTATGAACAACATCTCCTGCATATAAAGGCAACAATTTATTATTCAGCCAATTACTTATAATATTTGTAAATGGTTTGTGCCGTTTGCTATTCATATAAATCCAAATATTACAAAAGTTCTACAATATTATTACTCCTATTAAAAAAATTACGCGAAAAGTCCTTCATTCAATTATTAGACAATGTTTTATATTATTAGGTGTTGATTAAAATTATCTCAGTCACAAAGTTTATTTAAATTGTATATCAAGGATTATTAATTTACTGCATGTGAATAAAATCTATTTTGAAAAAGTGTCCCTGTTGATATATTTTTATTTCTCACCTCTATGTAATTAATAGAAGTAAAGATATTAATGCAATTAATTCTGATAAAATTCAAACAGACTAAAGAAAGCAAATTTTTAGGCGGCTCTATGCATCCTCATACATATTTAAGATTGCTCCCTCATGGGCTGGTAAGGAATCAACATAAACCCAGTGCTGTAAGAATGCGTGATACCGAGAGCGCTTCGTTCCATATTTTTTTATTGGCATCTGTACACGGTGCAGGTGTGGTGTTGCCCACTTCCAGTATTCAGGCAAGCGGTACGTGGATTCAGTAGCTTCTCGATATTAACGTATCACCGCCGAGATCACTTAAAGAACTTTTTTTTAGTTATAAAGCACTTTTAAAACATTCTTTTCAATTTATTAATTAAGCACATTAATAATATCACAAAAGCATGGTGAATAAATGAAAAATTTCACAACCTTTTCGTCACTTGTGTCAATACTCGACGATATGCTAAATGCGGGAAATCTGCATTTTCAATAGTTTAATGGCTATAAATATACTGACATCCGCAGATCGGTATGCGCAATATTACCTGCATTTTTGCTGCACCCGATTTATGTCGATTCCTTACCAGCCCATGAGGGAGCAATCTAAAATATGTATGAAGGATGCATAGGTAACTCTCATTTTCGATTTTCATATTGATACTATGCACCAAAAATTTTGACTGTGGGCGGGAAAGTCTGGGAACTGGAGGCGACTGGCGAAGGACCGTAGCCAGTGGAAAGCATTTGTGGAGAAGGCTAAATCCCACCATGGGTTGTAGCACCGTGAGGATAATGTTGATATTATGATTGTTATTCAATTTTCGGTAACATTGTTTTGTAAATAGAACAAAAGAACTAGAGGAGCAGCATTCAAAATCTTGACTGTAAAAACTTATTTTTATAGTTTAAAAAAACACACATTCTGTTTTAACAGACGCTCTACACATTGATCATTACAGTGATATATTATATAAAATGGAAATCTACCAATACGCTACCAATCTTCACAGTTTGACGACTAATCAATAAAAATTGTGAAAAGCTAATTATCATAATAGATAATATATCAGATACGTAAATATTTAAAAAATTAATATTAGTACAACATTATGGCAACATTTCCTAGAACAAACTATCTTTAAATGTAGAATTATTTTATTTTACCGCCATTCTACGCTTTCCAAATTCAATATTATTTTACTGCTGGTGACCCAGAAAATGTTTTCAAATTTTATCAATAATTATACAATACTAATTTATTTCATTATGAGATATTTTATATGTATTCAAAATTGTCATATAACAATCGTTTCACTTTTAGAATGAATTTCTTAATTTTCTTATTACGAGATTCAAAAACATACATAACATGAAACTCTTTTAATCCCAATGGGATATTATGAATTCTTCAATGTTTCATTTTTAATGAATGTTCATCGTTTAAAATAATAATATTGTTTAATTAATTCTCCTTCCTACGACAATAGGAACATAAAATTACAAATTGTGAATCAATTCCAAGTAGACAATTCTCAATGTTTTCAATAAAATACATATTAGCAATATATTAAACTAATTAATCATTTCACATGCAATTTATAAAATAATAATTTTTTTTAAACACCGAGAAATCGGACTGTCAAAAGCAATCGATATAAAAACATTAAGGTTAAGCGAAACGTAAACCACTCACAGATGGCGCTAAATGAAATATTTTAGAAAAAAACACTTTTAGCATGTAATATTTTTGAATATTGAAAGAATTGTTTGTTGGCGAGTGTACATACGGAATATAAAGTGGAATAAATTGTTATTGTAGGTTTAAAGCTCAAGTCCTTCAAGAAACTTATAAAAATACAATTATTGTAACACAAACATATACAGTATTTTTTTAAACTTATAATGACAATGAATTACATCCGCCAACAAACAATTCATCTCAATATTTAAAAGGATTAAGTGCAAAGTTTTTTTTTTTTTTAATTAATTAGCTCCATCTGTGAGCACGTATCACATTTCATTTACCCTTTTATAAGTTACCATACTTCAATTCGTAAGAACAGTGAATGCAAAAATAAACGGATAAAAACTGTATAACTTGCTGTATCAATTTCAATTGGGTTGTTTTGGTTGGATAGGTAAAAATACATAAAATTTCATTGATGACTAAAATGTGTTTAAAAATCTAAGAAATACATTTTTTATTACCACTATTTATCAATAATAGTACATATCGATCAATGCTTTATTATGTAAATTTTGTTCAAGCAATAATAATAATAATAGTATTTATAAATAATATTGTATTTACAGCATCATCATTTTAAACATAATGGTGACTTGGAGTGGTTAGAATCATTTTAATTTCTTCCTCCGACTTGCGCCCGTTCTCTCGAGTCTTCTCTGCAGATGGCTCTTGGCGGGGAGTCTCTTCCCTTTCCGCTGGCTTTGGATCCCTTCCTGGCCCTTTTGAACTTGGCCATATCCTCACCGAAGACATCGCCTGTTCTGAGGGCAGAAATGAGGTCATCGAACTCGCCCTTGGCCTGCCCGTTGGAGCCGGTTGTGTCCTTGCCGCCGTCCCCGTTTACATGTATGGTGGTGGTGCCGTTGGCCGAGCCGTTGGACTGGCTCGAGGACTTGCTGAGCCCGAGGGACTTGGACACGGATGATAAAAGACTAGACGCTTGCTTCCTCTCCATTGTGCGTTTTTTGAGCTGAAAATTTTGGAGATTATCAGTATAGAAACGTATTACAGTAAAACCAATACGTCTCGCAACTACACTGCCATAAATCGAAATTTTTTGTGTTTGACTCAAGTACTACTTTAGATTAATTTTGGTGTTTGAATTAAGTACTACTTTAGATTAATTTTGGTGTTTGAGTTAAGTACTACTTAAGATTAATTTTGGTGTTTGAGTTATGTACTACTTTAGATTAATTTTGGTGTTTGAGTTAAGTACTACTTTAGATTAATTTTGGTGTTTGAGTTAAGTACTACTTTAGATTAATTTTGGTGTTTGAGTTAAGTACTACTTTAGATTAATTTTGGTGTTTGAGTTAAGTACTATAGCTGACAAAATTGCCACACCTCAATTTAATTTTGACATATAAAAATCTTTATACATGTGTATAATAAATTTACATACATAGATAGTGAAGATGCAAAAGTTCAAAGTCCATAATCTCAGTTTAACATATTTTGACTAACAAAGTGTAGTTGTGAGAGAGCGACACGAGATTCCACGAAAGAAGTTTTATTTTTTTGTTCCTAATTTTTTTAAATGTATGTGACTTTTACAGAGATCAAAATAATGAGTGTAGAGGACTAGAACTATTCTGTTGTATTAATGTTGGGTTATCTTTTTGAATACAAGACAAGAATAATTACCTCCTGTTCTTGCTTCAACCTCTTCTCGTCGTCCTCCTGCCTTCTCCTGGTAGCTAGATTCTCTGCGCGCGCCTCGGCCAACGCCGTGAGGAAGGCCTCCAGTGCGCCATAGAACTCCTCGGGCTGGGTGGTGGCCGCGTCCTCGCCAAACAGGCGCACTGCTCCCTCAAAGCGGGACTTCATGTCCTGGGACAGAAAGATTAATAAGATAAAGATGTAGGAATAACACAAAAGAGTTATTAAATATTTCTTAAGTTATTTCTCGGTATAAGTGCAGAATTTGGAATAAGAAGAGTCGAACTAACAAACGAAGTTGTCCTAAGTTAATACACTGAATATAGAAAAATCATTAACAACGGCATCACAATATCACTTCTACTCAAATAAGTATACTTTTTTTTACACTCCACACATTTGTTTTGATCAGATCATAGAACATAAAGAGATTTGCTGTGAGGAGCGCCCGACTGATGGCCGATGATGTTTTATCAGGCATCATTCTTAATTTGCAAGGAACCCGCTTCTTAGTTGCTTTTGCATTGTTTAAGTGTGTTGATCTTCCTGGTTTTATTTAAAATGCAGTGTTTTGTGTTTACTTTATAGAAATATATTTTATTAAATCTTTTATTACTGTTACTTAAAAAAAAAATGCGGATTAAAGTCCCGGCGTGCGCAAATTAATTTAATTTAATTAATTTGCATAGTTTCAATTTGCGGCCTGTTCCAGAGTGGAACATACTGTCAGTATGTAAAATGTCGGTGAAAGACCACCATTCAGAATTGAAACGTTGATTGAAATGGTTTTATTTTTATTTATAACTTCATAATAACATTATTAAATTTGATTTACCTTAATTTTTTTTTTTAAACTGACTATTTTGCTTTCGATATCCACATATCTTTATCGGTGACAACATCACTAATTACGCCATGTCATGGCCATTCCACCCATTGCAAGGCTACAAATATATTTTTAGGTATGGTGTAGTATTTGCTATACAACCTGAGCATCACCAGAGATTTTTGAAATTAAGATTCGCTCTTTTGTGGGGCGTATAGTGGGAAAGGCTCGAATTCGAAGTTTCAAATTTGGTCTTTCGTATTTTTGTTTTAAGTTTTGAGAATAGCAATGGAGGGTTAAGGCAAAAATCCTGTAGATTTTTTTTTGTTCCTTTCTGACCATAGATTTATTGACAACTGAATTATTAGGTCCCTACCTTCCATATTTGTGTTTTCCAAAATATATAACATAATATTCTCTATTTGTGCGATTTAAAGCGATTTTTCTTTCAGTGAACTTAATTATTTAAATTTTGGTGTCTTTAAGTTTGCATTTTCTGTCTTCTTACAATTTTGATTTGTTCTATTCATAACCGCAAGCAGTTAGTTAGCTATGTTATATTTTTTATTGTAATTATTATTTTTAATCAGATGTAGGTACTTTTTCACTCTAACAAGACCACAAACAACAAAGCTGCTGAAAGTTGATGTAATATTTATTTCCGGTGAATTAAACAGGTGTTTATGCAATATATCAAAGCGATGTAACATTTCTTGTTCTCAAAAACAAAAAAAATGTAGACATGAAATTTTTAACACTAGTGCAAAGTTTCCATTTTGCACTTTCAAAAATATGGTTCATCGGTACCGACGATATTATTTTGGAATCTATCCATCATACGAATCAATGTTTTTTTCGATGGCTGAAAGATGTACTCTGACAAAGAATATACTGTTTGTGTATATCCCTTACCTGGAACTGATCCTCCAGCTCCGCGAACCTGGAACTGGCTCCGGAGTAGAAGTCCTCCATGACGGGCAGGAACCTGTCCTGCTGCAAGCTCTGCTGCGAGCGCTGGTGCTCCATCTCGCGGCGGATATCTGCCAGGCCGGCCCGCAATGTGGCCATGTCCTTCTCCAGCTGACCCAGGGACACCTTCGAGGCCTCTCGGCAGTGGGGGAGGTCCTCTTCTAACAGGAGCACGTCCTTGAACTGTGATTTTAAGAGGTCAGAAAAGCAAGGTGATGTGGAGTATGGTAATATTTTGAAAGAATTGAAAGGATTTCGATAGATTATTGAAAAATCAAGTAAAACAAAATAATATTTTTTCTTGGTGGTTTTGACATACTGTCAACATATTTGTCGGAACACGCATTATAATATGAAATAGCCCTCTGTACTAATGACCAGATTCTTGAAAAAGTAATACCAGTTCAATGATTCATTCAAAGATCTAGGCTATAAATGGCAAAAATTAAAAATACATGTTATAAACTGTCTTAACCTTTGGAATTCTGAGCTCCCATGATCTAATACTTCGGTAGTGTGCCGAAATTAAATTTGCAGGCAGCCCACCTGAGTCTATTTTCATAATAACTTTGCAAATTGTACTGTCCTACCAGATAATATGTTTATATATTTATTATTTTTTTAGTAGTTTTCTCAGAGTAGCAACTTATATTCATAGAAAAGATTTTTTGTCATTGCTGATCGGATACACCGGCGTTTAACATATACAAATTTTGCATATCCGATGGGTATTTCGGCACACTAAAAGTTAAACATAGTTAAATGTAATGAGCGTCTCTGCTACTACTACTACTACTGTCTACTGACGTCTTGTATGAGAGAGACGGCATGAAAGCAAGACAATTGTAGCTATATAAAGAGTATGCATGGTTGTCCGGTCTCTCTTCATTATAGTCTGTTATCCAAAATAATACATTGTGTTAATTACAGTCTATTGACTATTATTCCGCCATCCAAATATCACAGTGAAACCTTAATGTAAAGGGTCATTATACAAAAGGCAAAGACATAGCATTAAGTGAATTAATAAAATTATCAAAGCAACATAATAATTACCCTGCTCTCCAGTATCTGCACTAGGTAGTGCAGCAGCGTGGTGTTGCGCGCCTGACTGGACTTGGTATCGGCCAATCGGTTGAGTGAGGCTAGGCGGAATCCTGAGGCATTACCGCGAGCACCTCTGGAAACAGATAAGTCATATCTCGGTTAGAAATGTAAAATCATAGCAGATACGCGTATAGGTGGAGAGATACTCATTAAGGATAGAAACTCAGTGAGGGGACTAGTGGAACAATTATAACAGGACACTGCCATTATAACCCCCAGTGAGGTGCATTGACCGGTGGCAAGTTAGTTGGGGCATTCAATCCATAGAGACTGTAAAGCTGTGAACGACCATCTTGACCATATGTCCCATTTTGAACAGGACCATCCTGCTTTTTAGTGATCTAGTGTTGTCCCCAAAAAAAGCTTTAAAGCTTTAAAACGCCTAGTTTTTAGAAACCAGGCCAACTCAACATCAAATTGAGAGCAAAAGTTTGTCGGAAGTATTATTTAAGACGACACATGGTTAAGCTCTACTGCCGTAGTGAGCGTGTTTGAGAGAAAACAACTATAATACGAGGTGCGTTCAAAAGAAAAGGTGAATTTTGAATTTTCGCAGGCTGTGTAAATTCGATTATTGATTTTTTTTTTTGTTATGTTGGTACACATATATTTATCATATGTTAGCATTATCAGCCATTTTGGATTAGTGGTTTGTTTTTGACAACTGGAAAGATTAGTCACGTTTTTGTGTGTTCTTCGATTTTTTACTTTTGAAAAAAATGGATCAAAGAATATGTATTATATTTTGCGTTAAAAATGGAATAAAGTGCTCCAACGCACTTAAAATGTTGACTGTGGTATTCCGCGAGTCTACTTTGTCTCAAAAAAGTGTTTATATGTGGTACAAGCACTTTACAGAAGGCCGAGAAGATGTTAATGACGATGAGCGTCCTGGAGTTGCAAAAACGTCAACAAATGAAGAAAACATCGAAACAGTGAAGAAAATGGTTTTGGAAAATCGTCGAAACACTATTAGGGAAGTTGCAGAGGATGTTGGCATATCAATCGGCTCATGCCATGCATTTTTCTCGGATGTTTTGGGCATGAAACGTGTGGCAGCGAAGTTTTTTCCGAAATTGCTAAATTTTGAGCAAAAGCAACGTCGCATTAGTATCACTCAGGAGTTGTTGAATGACATCAACGACGTTCCAGATTTGCTCAAAAGGGTCATAACTGGTGATGAAACGTGGGATATGGTTATGACGTCAAACCCAAGGCCCAATCATCCCAATGGAAGCGGCCAGAAGAGCCAAGACCGCAAAAAGCACGCCAAGTTCGATCAAATGTGAAGGTTTTGCTCACTGTTTTCTTCCATTACAATGGCGTGGTGCATAATGAGTTCTTGCCAACAGGTCGTACGGTTAATAAGGAATACTACAAGGAAGTTATGCAACGTTTGCGTGAAGCAATACGGCTCAAACAATCGGAATTGTGGAAAAACAAATCATGGATTTTGCATCACAATAATGCACCAGCTCACACATCAATGCTTGTTCGTGATTATTTGGCCAAAAACAACACCGTAATCATGCCTCAACCACCGTATTCACCAGATTTGGCTCCCTGTGACGTTTTCCTATACCCGAAACTGAAGAGACCAATGAAAGGAAAGCGTTTTGCGACAATTGATGAGATAAAGTCAGAATCGAAGAACGAGCTGATGGCCATACCGAAAAGCGCAATCCAGAAGTGCTTCGAGGATTGGAAGAAGCGCTGGCATAAGTGCATTATATCTGAGGGGGATTACTTTGAAGGGGAGAAAATGGATATTGATGAATAAATAAATACTTTTCGAAATTCACCCTTTCTTTTGAACACACCTCGTAGGTGTATTCTACACATATTATTAAAATGAAAACTGTTTTTTCCTGTACCTTTTCTTGCGATAATTTTACCATTTAGTTTAAATTTCGTATCAGCATTGTCTATTAGAAAAATCAGTTTGCGACAAGACATTCATTTTTCTTAGGCGGTTGTATGTAGTACCCTCCAGAAGCAATCACCATCTCCCGGCGTACCATTTTAAGGTACAAAAATAAGGAAAATATCTTCCTGGAAATTAACACTCTGTGGTTTATAAATAAGGTGAGTGCCCACCTGTTCATGTAGTTGCCCAGCGCCAACACTATCTCCAGCAGCCTGCGCAGCCGGCGTGAGCGTGCCACCTGCCGCGAGGCCCTCAGCACTGCGGCTGCTCGTGCTGCCACCTCAGCGCTGCTTGCTCCCCAGCGTTTCTTGAAGAGGAGGGATCTTACGCGCTCTCGGTAGTGGGGGATTCTGAAGAAGAAACAGGTTAATATTTGTATTAAAATCAGTAAAATATATAATTACTTATTATTGTAAAATTAAATATTCTGTAATTGGATTTGTTTGATATTAGTTCAGTAATTTACTCAGTTTTCAATGGTGAATGCGACTGTGAGACACGCAGATGACAGAAAGCATTGTCCTAATTCAAACAGCAACAATAATTGAATCGATATTGTTTGAAGTAAAAAAATGTGTGAAACGTAAATATTATAATTTCCGTAAATATGACAAAAAATAGATTTTTCAGGAGAGATAAAACCATAACGCACATGCTACCGTATGTATTATCCTTGGAAATGGTGTGAAAAAAAATAATATTTTAACAAATATTTGGCATTCTGTGGATGAAAATACTCGAGAAAATGATTACGAATCGAATGGCATTAATATCACTTTTGAAAAAATTGTTAGATTGACGGAATTGCATGCCGAACGATGATATCATTTAGTCCATGTGATTCTATATCCACTACAAAACAATGCAACCAATGGTCTCTGAAATATTTTTCTGAAACGCATTTGCAAAGTAGGACAACTTACTTGGATATTTCATACAGGAATCGATCAGCTCTTGCCAAGTTGTCCAGTTCATCCTGGTGCTCCTCGAGTAGTGCTGTCTCCTCAGCACTCGGAGTAAACTTCAGGAGTTGTTCCACCATATCGATGGGGAGCTGTTCACCGCTGTCCATTGACAATATTGCTCTGGAAAAAAACAACAAAGGAATTTGATTTACATTTCACAATGTATATTAATCTTTAAATATTGTCATTTAACCCCTTGAAAGTTGGATTTTCGTCCGACAAATAACTAGAAATCGGAGCGTTGCCGTGTTTACCTTGCTGTGAGCCAGCTGAGTGTAATTTCGTAAGTACTCACATATTTTTTTGTAAAATGATGTTTTCGTAAATGGTATCCTCTTACCAGATAATGTAAGAGCACTGAGGCAAAGCGAGAAAGACGTGCAGGTAATGGATCTACTTATCCTAAGAGTTTGCCGTTTGAACTCACTAAGAAATAAAGTTAGGTTAGGAATACCTTTAGTAGCATTACCAAAGCATTATCCAAAATGTATATTCAAGACCTTTACATGAAATAGAACAGAAGATTTAAGCAGAGAAATTCGTCATTAGACTAAGTCCTTGTTGATAAATTAAGATATGTAATACTACATACCTGCAAATTTCCTCATCAGTCATCTTGAGCTTGGAAAGGAGAATGGTGCAGTTCTGTGCTCTCCGTCCATCAATAACTGATAAAATCTTGGAGCGGCTCTTAGTTCCCAGCTGTCTGAGGTCTTCAATGGAACCGTCGTTCTGCGAAAATAATCAATAATCATTCAAAATTTTCCAATTACACGCATATTTAATATGAAAGTTAGATTGTACGTGCTTCCTAGAATTCTAATATACATTTAGTATTTAGCAAATTATCTTTGAAGATGGTATGTTTTAAGGAAAAGTAGGAGTGAACTGCAGTCTTCAAGAAACTCATGTTGAAAAAAGGAGGAAACAGAAAAGGTTTGCAAGTCATTCCACGGCACGGTTTTTACGCGCAAGAAAAGTCGTAAAAATGATGCATTCTCCTGCGACACATGTTAATCATGCACAAATGGTGGGAATGCGTTTAGCGTGTCTCCTGGCTGTGCACTAGTGCCAAAGCCCTTTAAAGTGTCTTTAATTGAAATACCAGTCAAATAAACAGCATTCCCACCTGATGTCTATGTTCTAAAGACTACAAATCATTGGTTAAGAATATATCAAATGGATTACAGGTTTTTGCTGAGACTATTTTTCTGGAACATATCTAGTAGCTTCGTAGTGGTTACCAATCTTAACAGTTGGGTGCACTTGGTCAGCAATTGTATACAATTTAACTCATCCATTTTGAACAAGGTTAAATGTACTGATTTATCGTTGTTTTTTCACTGGTACTTCAAGTCTACTTTACCAAACGGAAGTGGTTTTGTTTTCAGGAGAAAATTGTAATTTAATATTTAAACTTACAGCAACTCCATTCTTCTGGTAAGCGCAGAACATTTTATCGATCGTGTCGAGTTCCATCGCATCGTAAAGTTTCGAATCGTCGATCTCACACCAAATAGTTCCTTGAAGCTTCGCATCGGGCAGTTTACTCCAGTTGAAGCTCTTGAGGGGATTTCCAGGTTGAGGGATGTTCTTCTTGATCTGTTCTCTCGGAGGGGGAGGGGGGCCGCCAGGGGCTGAGAAGGGGGGATTCGGGGGAGGCGGGGGGCCCAGAAGAGGGCCGCCGGGACATAAGGGGGGCGGTGGTGGGGCAAAGGGAGGTGTTGGAGGGGGTGGGGGTGGAGTGAAACATTCTGATTTGAGGGTGGTCATCTGAAATTTAAAATAACATACATCAATTTAATTTTGCTTTTGTACATTTCCCATAATATATCCAAAATATCCTAAAGGTAGTAATTTAGGTATAGAAATACTAAACACATTTTACTTTTTTATTTTATAATTTTTTTTCTCTGTATTCTCTTGGGACTTGTGTACAAACCAGAGGTGTTAAAAACATCTGTTTTCATAGTAATAATGATTTACCTTAGCGTCATCAGGTATACTGCCTTCGCTGACAAGTTTTTCAAATCGTAGTCTCTCAGCACGTTCTTGTGTAACCTAAAAAACGCCACGCAATATCAGCACATATTAGTTTGTTAGGCTCAATGTTGAAACAAAAAATTAGTAGATTTAACTTCTGTTTTTTACATGTTTAGTGAACAAATGGGAATCAGTGAGGAAATGCCCGGTTTGGAGAATGTTTTGAGACTGAAAGTATGGAGGCGAAGGAGATAGGAAAGAGGAAGTTCCTGACTATTCAGATCTGGTTATTAGACAAAGCCAAAGCCATTTAATGCAATGTGTTGTCTCTCAATGGTAGTTAAAAGGATTTGTAGTATGAAGCTTGCATTATGGCATCTTAGGATTGTATATAATAATAACACTCACCCTAATTCAGAAGGTGGATTCTATATTATGTATATTACAATTAACAGTTAAGATCGAGATATTGGATAAACAATACACTAGTAAGCGAGCTAGGTGAAGAGATGTGGCTCGTCCAAGTCGCGAGTCGTGAATGACGTGTTTCATGCTAGTGGCGCTAGTATATTGTAAGTAGTTAGGTGTCTGTTATGTCTGTGACTAGCAGCGGCTACAGAAGCCTATCGTTTTCATCGCTATATTAAACACGGACCAACGAAACCAAGAAGATTAACATGGTTACTATTGTTACCTGGTGCTTAAGTTGTGCAACTCGGTGCTGCGCTGTCCTGGCTTTGGCTGCAGCGTCAGCATGGGCGGCTGATTCTCTCTCCAGTCTCTCCTTCAGTCTCTGGGCGGAGGTCTCCAGGTCTTCCTTCTCCTGGGCTCTTAAATCTAATTCGCGTTCCTGAAATTAGACAGAAATCGTGTGTGTATTTCTTATGGGATCAAAAATTAAACCACTTTTCACAAAATTTTATTTTATTTAAACAAAAAGTTTTTGTGCAATGAAATGGCTAATATTTGGATGAATAGTAATTATTTTAGCCACAAGTGATGGGTCCATTACCTCCAGTGGAGGTTTGTGCAATGAAGCAGGGTGGGCTATGTCTCCTCAAAAAAATACAGGAGAAGAAGACACACTATATACTTAGAAAATACAGTATAAATCTTAAAGTTACGTGAATTAGATTACCAGTTAATAGACTGTAAAAGTCGTAAATTTACTTCATTTTAAATATTAACTACCTATTCATATCTTACTAGGATCGGTTGTCTTTATGAGTAACTTCTCATACCAGTGCAACGCGACAGGCCACACATGGATTTCTGCTCACCCGCTGAGCTACTACACAACGTATTACAATATTACGCTAGGGAGCGCTAGGGACGCAGACATATGGTTCGCCTCAAATAGCCGCTGATTTCATGTAGGCAGAAGGGTGCGAGAAAGACGTTGGAATCGAAATGAACGGTTGGTGACATGGTCACGCGTTCTTGAGGTGGAGGTGCGCCTCAAACAAGGATTTTAGGGGGAAAAATTATTCCCACACAGCTGAATTTTTGTAGACATTTCGATGTTACAAATAAATATTTTAAAAAATACTAAAAATATCAGTCATATTCGAGATAAGTTTAACCTTTTTCGAGATATAGCCCGGAAAGGGGATAAAAATGAATTCGTTGACTCTCTAGTTATCTAGGTGATAATTTTCGAGAGAATTTTGTTAGAATGGATCTGAGTGCGAATCACATGATGCGCTAGGTTGTACCCAGTGGTGAAATATGTGGTAAAAAATATATTTAAAAAATCATTGGACAGTAAAATTACATCTTCTTTTTTTACGCTGGTTAAAGTCTATCGTCTACATAGTGGCATTCCCTGTATCCATAATACTTCACAAACATAACCTCACGAACAACCGCCACTTATTACCTCTCAGGTTCGACCAGTTAGAAAAATAACAAAATATTTCTGACGAAAGAATACAAAACTTAATGTGAATTTCCATTTTAACAAAATAAAATCATTTCGGCTTACCTTTTGCGCAAGTTTCTCATTAACATCTGTGTTCTCCTTCTCCAAGGTCTCCGCCTTTGTCCTGGCAGCCACCAGCTCCTCTTCCTTGGCTAGCAACTGCACAATTTCCGCCACGTTGATGTCGATGGGCGTCACGTCGGGATTGTTCACCTTTCCGTTGCTATTGATGGATCCATTGCCCTTCTCCGATTGGTCGATGGACAGAGTCGATGATTTATCTGTGCCGTTAATATTCTCCTGAGAACTGGTGGAGTTGGAGGTGTTGGTGGTGGACTGGAGGATGATTTGTTGGACTATCCTATCCAGGAGAAGCCAGTGCTGCGAGTGTGGGTTGTATTCCACTGGAAGAATAAATACATAATTTACAAACATTTTTCCAATCTCACAGTACGAGTAAAGAGTTAAAGCCGATCAAAATTTGATCACCATCAAAATCACATCAAAATTGGTAAAATGTGACAAAATTCAAAACGGCTATGGTTGCTCGGACGTACGAGTTGAAATAAATATGCCAAACAGATGACCTTAATATTATTACACGGTGCCAGCACTGTTGGTGTTCACGTGTGGCTTGTCTAACCTAACAGAACACTTCAATATTTTTTTCTGAAAGATATACATTCCCTGGTTATGAATAACCTGACAATGTTTAAAAATCTCCTACTACCATCACAGTAAGTGAAAAATGTTGTTTGTGTCGTGATAGAGAACTTAGCCAGCCGAGGAATTGAACTTCTCATGCCTGGGTGAGACCCAGACGTGATACCAACTCAGCCACTGACCAGTCTAAATATCATAGCATGAGTCTAGTCTCACATGGCAGCAGCAAGCAGTGCTCCAGCAGGGACAGCAGATGCGGGTAGGCAGCCGTGTGTGACAGCTTGCGGCGGATGAGGTCGAACATGGCGCCTGCACTCTTGGTATCCACATGCGGTTTGTCGTAGCGCCGGCCCAGCTCCTTTTCGTCCTCGGCTCGCACCATCTCGAAGAAGTCGATGTGGCGATTCAGGGTCTCGTTCTCGTGCAGACGGAGCTTGTCAATCACTGGAAAGAAAATGAAGATATTGTTAACTATGGTTGAAATATGGAAGGTTTTGAAAAAATTGCTTTATGGTGAAATCTGTTGTAAATAAGATAGAATTGTGGCAGTTCCTCATTTCAAGTTAAAATACAAAAATTATTTAAAAAAACGCTGGCAACACTGAGCCAACACTCCCATTGCCCTTTCTGGGACCAGCCACTACATATTTGTTTCCAGAGCACACTCACGTCAACAGATCTCCTTCAGTGTTATTAGTATTTGCAATCTTTCTGATACTCCGTAAACAACAAAGCTATGTATGGAATTCAATATTACCTGGTTGTATTCCCAGCATCAAGAATTCATATCTCAGGTGAAGTCTGAACTCCAGGCTCTCCTCTCCGGGTCCGTAATTCAGCACTGCGTTGATGAAGGACATGATTGCGGTCTTGAGATTGACCTCATCCCGGTAGACTCCAGTGGAACGGTCCAGATCATTGACGATACCCTGGAATCTCGTTCTCTCGAAGGCGTATTTCTGGTAGTGCAGCATTGATTCTAAGACCTGTAAGTAGTGATAATGGAATTGAGGTTAAGAAGAATTATTATTATTCAGTTAATTTAGTAAATTTATCTAAAATAATGCAGGTTGGGTTAGGTTAGGTTAGGTTAGGTTACATCTTGATGAAGAGATGGCTTAGATATCTGGTAAGATACGTTTTGTAACCAGGAGATAGAGTCGAATATCTAATGACATTCACTTTGAGTCTATTTTGCTTCTTTATCCACTGATCATCACTGACAGCATTACTGACTAATTTGAAGTGAAGAAAAAAGGAATTGTGTATCTAAATAGACGGAGGACATCATATGGTCTGAGGTTACTTACAAAGTAGTGAAGGCTATCGGGTGAGTTTTGTTTGTAACCGGAATTACTACAACCCTACTCCTAACGTTGTTTGGTTGTTATTATTTACCTTTTTGTGTCCCCCCGGCACCAGACAGACGGCCCCGAGTATCTCGAGGGCGGCGATTTTGGTTTTGATGTTGTCCGCGTTGAGTGACTGTGCGATGATGTTGATGCTGGTGGGATGCGCCAATACGTGAGCTCGCCCATTCTGCAAATTTTAATTGACAATGTTATTAGCTAGTATTGCTGTATTTAAAAGAATTGAGTAACTCGATTTCATTTTTGACAGGCTGTGTAGCAAAAGAGTCTGTGTGGTGTATAGTAGACCATGCAGGCTCTATTTTGTAGATATGCATTGCGGTTTAAACGTCAAAAAGTAATTTTTATCGTGTTCATAAAAATGCTGATATTTCAAAGGCAAAATGTTACATATTTTTTAATTGCTGCGGCTTTGAAAATACATTTAAAAAATACTAAATGCCTAAGAAATCCTTCTTGAACAGAAGAAAATCATAAAATTATTGATTGAATATAAGAAATCATAGATAATAGAAACAAAGGGAGATATATCATGAAAGTGTGCCAACTGTCGCCGAGTTACGACCAAACTAGACAAGCACAATACGGCGCAGCCAATGAGTCATAAAAATGGCTTTAAAAATTGCTCTTAAATCAATTATAGAAAGTAATACTTGTCAATCCATTGACGACCCGGGTGAGGATATTTACACCGGAAAATATGGAAAATCAATGTCGTTTGTTCAGTACAGTGTGGAGAAGTCTTCACAGAAAAAGAAATCTCTCTCTGAAAATACTAACTTTAAATATTCACAGTATAAACTGCAATTTTAATAACATTATTGTATTACTTCAAAGGATTCACATAATTTTTGATCTGATTATTCTAACAGGATGCTGTATAAAAGAAACATAGCAACCAAAATATTATCGTAAACTTCACATTAAAAACAATTATAATCACACCGATGGAGTATTCGTTTACGTTTGGAAAAACTACAAATTACAGAAAAAGAACCCAACTTCGCGGAGAAGGAAATTGCTTATTAATAATACATAATAGAAACTGATACTAATATTGCGGCCTTATACCAGTCACCGTCTTTCAGAAATGTCTCTACTTTTTAAAGACCTCTAAATTCAATATTCTCAGAACAAATGACATACACAATGTTTTCATAAGAGGAGATATTACTATAGATTTGCTGAACAATTTTCTACATTCATTTTAATAAATAAAATTAAATGAAAGTTATGCGTTTGGCGTGTAGGTAGATACACAGGCGGGGCACCGCTGCATAGAGATGCGATTTGCAGTAGTATGGGTGAATGGTGTTCGTGACACTTTCATACTTTGTAAGGATCATTGCCCATTTCCATTGTTTCTATTATCTATGTAAAAAATAAATCTTCATTTATCTTACGGAATTGTTCATGAGCGCCTTAAGACACCCAATCAGGCTGGTGTGCAGGCCGGTCTGCGCGGTCTGGTAGTCCATCCGCTCCAGTGCGTCCAGCACGGCAGCCAGCCCCTCCAACTCGATGAAATGCAGCACGAAGGAGTGTGCCGAGGTCCTCAATGCCGTCTTCAGCCCGTCCATCTGGCCGATGCGCTCGCGGAGTTCATCGTCGGGCATGGTCTCGCAGGCAGCCAGGGTCTGGAAAGATTTATTATGTTGAGTTATTGGTAAACGTGATGACAAACAATAATCAGACCATTTGTGCCAGCAAGTTTTTTGTCATAAATGTGGCATAGCTGCTAGAAACAATGCTATTGCACTTAACTTTGTTGCAAATAAAATTACTCTTGAAAAAAAGTTGTGACGGTGTTCATATTTGACAGAATTAAATAATATTCTAAGACAAGTTAATTTGTAAATTTTGATTTTTGTCAACCAATAGTGCCTGTCGTCTAGCATGGTCTCACATGTCACCAGGGTCTGGAAACGTAATTGCGTTGAGTTTGGGATGTTGTAAATGAGGTGATAATTTTTTTTCAAGAGTCCCAACTGCCCGAAGCCAATGGAACTGTGGCATCCCCAATTGGGGTACGTTGTGAGAGTGGCGGGAGTGGAGAGTGGATGGAGATGAGCGAGGGGACAGTTGGGAAAAACAGTTTTAGGATAAGAGTATAATGTTTAACATGGTGGATTAAAGCAACTGTGTCAGCTGTTTTTATCAGAAATGTAATGAGTCCTTGTCCACGTTGTTGCAAGTCACAATATATTGTAGCTGGAAACATTAATATTGCAAAAAATAACATTATTGCAAGAAACATTGTTACTATATGAAACATCTTTCTATTTTTCAACATCAATATTCCTCGTGTCATCAAAAAAATTTTGCAACAACAATGAATCGTACAACAACAATATTTCTTAGGTCAACAAAGATTGTAGCAACAATACATATTCTCTATATTTCTTACGTCAAAAGAGATTCATGCAGCAAAATTCAACCTTCGAACAACCATGTTTCTTTCAACAATGTTTTTTCCAGCAATTTTTTCTTTTTAACAACAATGTGTCTTGCCTCAACAAAGATTAGTGCAACAACAAAGAATCTTACAGCAGCGATAATTCTTTTAACAATTTTTTCTTTCAACATTAGTATAATTATATTCATCTTCAAGTATCATCATCATTAACTCACGTTATAGATCTGCTTGAGGATGAGCACGTAGTCATCGGGAGCCCGGGGCGCCACGACACCCTGAGGTGCAGGCCCAGCCGGCCGCCTGCTGCAGTAGATCTGCCACTTCTTGGCAGCGGGCAGCGCGAGCATGGCGGCCTTGTTCGGGGCCGTGAGGTCGAGCTCCTCCTGGAAACAGAAAAATATATGTATTAATATATTTAGGAATTATACAACAGAAACACCCTAACATGTCAGGCAAGCAATAATAACACTGTAAAAACATTATTTATTAATAAACAAACAACAAAAATGGAATTAGAAATGATTAGTAACAATGTTAAAGTATTTCGATACCTTGGTTCAACAGGGAACTAACTCAAAATACCTCATTTTGTGAAAACTGGATTTGAAAATTTTTCATACAGACATCGCTCCGATGTAAAGTTATTTTGTCCACCTATAACATAACAATAGATGCAATATGTAAGTAATTTATCAACCTATCATAGGTGTAAATGGCTACATTTATTAAGTTCCAAACGGAAACATTTGACATGTTTCTCCATTGAACTAAGAATGTTCTGATTTCATTATAATTCCACAAAGAATTATATGACTACATAATTAGGACGAATTAGACTTATTTTTGTATTGAAATGTGAGAAGGGAGAGTTTCTTTACCATTTTTCATCATTAACTCAAAACCCAGAAATTTTGAGTTATTTCCCTATTGAACTAAGGTATCGATTTAGTTTTACTCTAGCATGGCATTTTTTCAGATTTAAAAAACTTTTTATGTTCATATTTTTATTTTACCGCACAAGAATCCCAACTGCTCCTAACCATCCGGAGTCAGCGAGACTATGGCACCTCCAATTGAGGTATGTTGTGAGACTGTGGGGATTGGGAAGAGTAAAGAGATATAGATAGGAACGTGAGAATACCTGAAGATCTTCGATATAAATAAATTTTATTTGTTAGTTTAATTCGCTATTTTTTCTTCACAAGTACCGTGGCATCTCTATAAAGTCAAAATATAAAATTACTCCATACCTAGTAAGTCTAACGACACTGTGAAGTAATCCACAGAGCTTAATATATAATTTTGGGGGTAGATTAAAAGTTTAGTGTTACAATGCGCCCCTGAGATTAAAATAATTAAACTCTGGGTTTAAAATTCTTCTTTAGACGTCGAAAGCCGTAAAACCCACATTAAAATATCAACCACAAACTTTTTCTCAAAAAAAGTGCGAAATTTCACGCTCTTGAAGAGTCTATAAACTCAAGTATGGCGTAAATTTTTAACCCACTTATTTATAATTTAACATTTAGTTTTAGCACAGAGAATGTAAATCATTGTTCACAATCTCCACTTACGTATTATAAAATAATATACGAAATGGTTATAAGAAAACGAACAAAAAATTACAGATATGGCCCACAGATCAAATGATCGGAATTGTTAACATACGCGATAGGTTCAAAGAATTTATTTTTATTTCCATTGGAGTAGGTACCTAATATTGATCAAATTGAAAACATCAAAGAAGTTTTTTGTTTGTGTTTATCACATTTTTTTGGGTATTTCACAATAATTCGCAAAGGATGGACAGATGCGATGTGTGCAAGTGGAAGCGAGATTTATTATTAAAGTAGCGCATAACGTTGTCAATTAATCTATGACAAAATAAATGTTATGTTTGTATATCTCACGTAATATGGTAGATTTGTTTTGCACCACCCACCCACTCCTGCTGGATTAAAAACATTAAATAAAAATAATAAAAATAATAATTGGATTATTTTTATAGCGCCGTTTTCGTGAGAAAATCACCATTGTTTCAAAGGGTGACCGGATAAATCAACACACGTATGAATCAGCACACTTTTTAAAGTGATATAGGCTCATCAAAAGTACAAAAGAAATAAAAAATTAACTAACCCGAAAGCTTAAACTAACACAACATTAATATTTTATTTTATTTATTATATAAAAAGAGATTAATCAAGTTAGGTTTTCGGGCTAATTTTTTAAAATTATTTTGTACTCTTATAATCACTTATAAAATGTGTGCCTATGAATCGGCGTGTGTTAAATCATCATGGAAACCTTTCAAAGCGATATAATCCGCACTCTCGACTTTTATCGATTCTTAAAGAATATCATGGTTTCAATTATTTGTGATTATACATCACAAGTTTTCTCGACTCAGGCCAACATCCAACAGTGTACGCTTTCAGGTGCAATAAGATACTTGCGCTGTTTTTCAATGACAGCAATTCAATGAAATTTAACTACATTCTACCTATGTATCGGTTTCTTGTACAAGCCATTAGTTAATCATAAAACAATAAAATACGGAGGTATTTGCAGTTTGAAAGTGAATCCGGGCTCTAGAATTACCTGAATTCAATACGTTCCGATGCCATTTCGATAAAATGAAACGTGAATTTTAATTTTATTCAAGTTTTATGCATTTTCCGGTATTTCAAGGTTGCCATTATCAGCCATAAACTTCTGTTTGCAAGTTGATTTACAAATTAATGACGTTAACCCATATCCGATCGGTCGTAAAACCAAGTCGTTTTTTTTATTGTTTATTCGAATTTCTGGTTTTTAGTAGAATAGTAGAATGGTGATAATTAATATGTTGTCTATGGTCTATGAAATGTTGCTTTTTCTGTAAATATTAACATAAATTATTTTTGAGATAAGAATTAATGTCACCATTTTAAATAGAAGTGTGCTAGTCTATATTATAAAAACACTTCTTGTTATCGATATCGATGCGATATGTAAGACAAAAAGTTTAATTCAAAATTTCTGGGTTTTGAGTTAATGATGAAAAATGTTAAAGGAACTCTCCTTTATCATATTTCAATAAAAATAAATTTAATTCGTCCTAATTGTGTAGTGTAATGGTCTAACCATCATCATTTTCTTTTAATAGAACCCTGGAAAATATATTTTTTTATATGCATAACTTTCATGCTAGAAAAGCTTAAGGGAGCGACATCTATCGACTTGTGGAGAGTTTGATTACAGTGAATTATAATCCAATAATTTTGATTCATAAAACTCGTTGCAACATAAAACCACGAGATGGCAGTGAGAAGAAGGCGTTCCCTCTTATAAATAAACATCACAGGATTGGGTGAAATCAACGAAAAAGTTACCAATCAAACGAGCGTTTTACATAAACAACAATTAGTGGTGACAGGACAAAGGAAATATTAATTATTTATGTGAATCGAAAGGGTTCAGATCAACGGCCTATAATGTAAACATTTCACTAGCGGTCGAACAGGACGAGAAGAGGTCGTGAACTTTAAAGGAAACAATGGGAAATGCAGAGATGAATAACCATTGAAAATGGAAGTAGGAAGTAAAAATAATACGCAAAATGTTAATTACAAATAAAAAAACTACAAAGTGAGGATTTATCTTGCACGGGGAAAGGTGTGTTTGCATTAGAATTTAGACAGAGAGGCGTGTCATGTAAGGTTAAGCGGAAAAACAACGAATTAGAGAAAATAATTCAGAGAACAATAGCTTCAACAGATGAAAAAGGGAAGAAACAAGAATTATACAGTATGGAAACTTCGGCAAACTTAAGAGGCGATTTAGGCGAGACTAATGTGAAATAGGAGTACAATTTTCTAATTTCAGGAACGTAGATAATTACAAGGGAGTGAAACTAGGCTGATTTTAGGTGATAAAAGGTATTAATTGAGTAGATTCGGGACATCAGATATTATGAAAATGTAGATGAGAAATGTATCAATCAATTATAAAATTTAAACTGAAGGAATTCAATAGAAATATTGAGATATATGGACTACTACTTTGAATATAGTTCGATACATTTAGGTAAAATTTTGAGGTTGTCAATGACTAATGTAAACAAGGCGACAAGAATTGTTTATTTAAGCGACCAGATGAACATGAAACTCAGGTGATAAAGAGACAAACAAACAATTAAGTTTATACAGGGAAGATAGGAATATTTATTTAAGGAAAAGTAATAAAAAATAATGAGTTTTCGATAAACTCTGATTTATATCGGTTTTTTACAAAAGTAATGGTTATTACCCATAATAATGAGTAAGCTAATGTGATATTGAGTTAGAGTGGAATGGAGAAAGGGGAGTGGCCAGGAAAGAAGTGAACGAACTCATATCTACCAGGTTTGGGGTAGGTAAATCGCAGGTAAAACGCCAATAAATTAATACATAAAATTATTAAAGGTAGTGAAAAATCAATTAAGGATGATATCAATCGACCCGGATGAAAGTATAAGCAGACGACAGGTACATGCAAAAGGTGTAATACAGTTAGACCAGGAAGAAGCAGTGCAACACATTGAAAAATCATTCTGGAAAGGTATATTTATTAACTCAGGCAGGTGAGGTGGGGAAGAAATTATAAAGTGTTTACACCAATATAATGATCAATTGAGAATTGCACGAAAATATGCGTTAATCGAATATTCACATGTTAGATCAGAGAAAAACCATGTTACCATCGGAAAATTCATAAATAAAAAGATATCGCATATCAAGATAACCAGGGACTAAGGGAATTTCTAAAATTGAACGATGTGAAGAAGGCGCTTCTTTAAATAAAATTCAATAATGACATAGTGGCTATGATTACGAGATACCCGAGTTCATAGGCGACCAAAGAATAAGCGATAGATAATATTTTCAGAAAAAAAAACATGAATCGAAATTTCCAATTCTATAATAAGGAACAGCAGGGCGATCTAGAGGAATGAACTAAATTCGATCCTGGCCGGAGTGAGGAAAAGTGATGGATTCAGAGGCGGGCCAGATTTTATCTAAATATTTACATTGAAGAATTACAGTCGAAATTAGTGTTACTTACATATAGGTTTACGAGTTGGTAAAGAACATAATGTAATGTAGGTATGGAATGGAGTTAAATCCTTTTGATTCTAAGCTAGGTATATAAGGAAATGTAATGAGAGAATAGGGGAATTAGTCGCGAAGTACGCCGGGCGAGGAAATAATTAAATTACGTGCTGACCGATATTAAGTAATTGTTTTGTTTTTGGACTTAGGAAGTTTCATTTTGATTTGTTTCTTACAATTAAATAAAGTTTTAAATAAATTCTTTTGAATAGTTGTTGAATTGATTCAACAATAGTTTGATTTAATTCAATAATAGTTTGATAAATATTGAAGTTTCTAAAATTCATTATAATTAAGTTGATACTAAAAATTACTTCTGTGAATTGATTAAAATTGGTGGTTTTAAGTGAAATTATAATAATCGAAAGTGTTTGAATCGAAGTCTTCTAAAATTCATTATATTTAAGTGAAGTGATATAAAAAAGTGACCCAGTAAATAAAGTGTTTTGTGTTCGAATTAATATTGTATTAAAATAAATTCTCTTGTTGATCTAATTTTCTCAAAACTGTTAGAGCAATGTGATAATAATAATAATTTAATAAATATTGAAAATTTCTAAAATTAATAAAGTTATTTGTTTAAAGATTTTTAAAATTAGCTTCTGTGAATTAATTAAAATTGTTTAAATGAAATATGATTTAATTCATATTTTATGTTGAACTGAATTTATTACGAGTTTAAGAAAAATTAAATATAATTGCGTTTAAAATAATTTAGTGAAAGTTTAAAAACAGCTGAGTCTTAGTTTCACATAATTCATTTTTAATACTTAGTGTGGGATTAATTTCGTAAAAGAAAAATAATAAAGCTCTAAAATATTACCAAGCGTTCGGTTTACGGATTTAATTAATAGTTAGTAAAGAGAATTACGTGAGTACAAAGAATAAAATAGGAAAATAAAACAACAAAAATTAAATATTATCTAATAAAATTTGGATTTAGAGATCATTAAATTTGAAGAAATAGTACAAATCGGTAGATCACGAATTGAAATTAGGAAACACTAGATTGTATTAAGTAAATATTTCTAAATTAGATTAAACATACCAGGCAGGGAAGTCCAATATTTTCCCAAACCTCGTAATTGGCGTGTATAACCCGTCTGGAAAAATTATGAAATTTGTCGGGAGTTCAGGTGAGTCAACCATTTAATATAAAAGTTTTCAGGTTCTCCCGGGGAAGGCGAGGACGGAGACATGAATTATATTTCTAATGATTTATAAGTACATGTATTGTATATATGTGTATATATATATGATTATATTTAATGTTTAATATATAGGTCAATACTATACGACCGTTATCTATCATGAGTAAATGTTTTGTATACTTGATCAAAGCCGTTCTAATCAAATAATTATGTTCAAATACATTTTGGGGTACCCGAGCGGTATGTCTAGCTCCATTAAATATTTTACGATAATCCTCTCTTTTCACATTGAATTATAATTAAACGAGTACTAAAGATAATTCAATTGTCTCACTCAATACCAGTACTTGAATTTAAATATTCAGAAATATAATTTTTACATAAATACATCTAGGTATTTATAATAATTTCCGTTAGATACTTACCTGTATAAACCTCTCTTTTCGCATTGAATTATAATTAAACTAGTACTATAGATAATTCAATTGTCTCACTCATTACCAGCACTTGACTTTTAAATATTCAAAAATACCTATTTTTTTTCCATAAATACATTTAAGTATTTATAAAAATTTCCGGTAGATACCTAAGCCTTTACTAAGAGTATATATGTGTGTATGGATATATATATATAAAGAAAGTGTATAATGTATCTATCAAATCTATATGGCCGTTATTTATTTTATGTTTATTTATATACAATGTTTAATATATATATATATAAAACCATTTATTATATTTATGTATATGTCCTATAAAAACTGTTTATTTTATTAGTATATATTTTCCCTAACACTTAAATTCGAAAACTAACGTTACTAATTATAAACATCCCAAACGATTTTTATTAATTCAAAGATCGTTATCATTCTAAAACAAACCAATGAATCCTAATTGTTATGCTTCCTGACGGGGGTCTCTGACACTTAATAACTGTCGCATATCTCAATGACACACTTCCTCGACTGTTATTAAAACTAGGTCAACATTCCAAACCACACCCTCTTTTATCGAAGTATGTAGATACGTATAAGTATATATATATTCGAATTTCAGTACATCTTACGAAGAATAAGTACCTTAACAAACGTCGACATTTAATTGAAAAAGAACTATCATCTTTTGCGATGAACTATCATCTTTTAGAAATCACGTATTTGTAGTTTGCGTACATACATATTTTTATAGCGCCATTTTCGTAGAAAGATTCAATTCAAAGGCGCTCCACTCCCGTTCGAACATATTGATGAATTCAACAGAACAAACAAAAACCCACATTACTAGAAATGTCAAAATAAGCATAATCATTCGTCGACAATACGTTCCCAAGTTATGTTATAAAATTAATTTTATCTTCGACTTAGGTTTTCAAGGTTCAGGCCTTGCGAATTTTGGGCTTTTTGGAGTCCTACCTTTTCTCCAAACAAAAATCAATCTACAGTTAATCTCAAACTACATGAGATAGCAGGGTCTCATTAAAGCAACCTGTCAACCAAACCAAAAGTAATCTATTATATATATTGTATTATCACTTTTACGTATATTCTTATGTAATATGTCTGAATATCTGGCACAGATTCACGACCTGTGTTGGAGATGTCAGATCCACAATTTTCTGGGAAAACTGGAGTATTGTGGATTATAAAAACTCGTATTGTTTACATATATTTATAATTTGTACCTATCGATTGGGCAGAGATAATTGCTGATTTAAGCGTGGTTATCTCTGAACTCTTGATGCGGGGGACGGCCTTTCAACCCGGACTTTGCAAAAATTCGCAAGTATATAATGTTGTTTGACGAGGGGACGGAACCGGTTTGATCTCCTTTAAATGTAACTGTCTGGAGGACGGGAATTCGGAGGGTCTCGGACCCATGGATAAGGAAGGTGCTCTTTCCGTCGCGGTACAGGGGATGACCAATAGCGCACGAACTAAAAGAAGAGGTTACGTATACCGATTTGGTCAGGCTGTGCGTCTGTGAAGAGAGAGTTACTGACCGGAAACGTGGTCATCTGAGTACTTTAGGGGTAGGTCTGGAGCCGAATTGCAGCAAAACAAACTGTATTCGATCTCTCGTCATAACAAAAGCTGTGAAAACTAAAACCTAATCATGTAATTTTCCCAAATTTAGGAGAGGATGGAGATGGCGCCAAAACAAGTAAAACTGTACCTTTTAACCATGAAATTCATTGAAACTAACCCATGTAGAATAACACTTAGTACGATGAGGAAAGACGATAATACTGTGATCATTACATTTATGTATACCAAATTTAAAATTGAAACTACGTCGTATTATATAGATCAGGAATAGTGCAATTAGTATAGCCCAGAAGCTAAGTTTTCCCATTAAAACTCACGATAGAAGAAAAATAGAAAATTTAGGGGTAAAGTTAGGAAAATGCTAGTCTTCCTATAGGAAATTAACGTAGATTGCATAGTAGGATAATAATAGAGAGTTCAGAACACTAAAGTCTAAGATAGGAGAAATGTTAGGAATATGAATTCTGTCAATGGTATGCGAGAGTCTGCCTACGCTACAAAGAATAGGGGTTACCACAAATAAGGCCTTGTTTTTCCAATAGTCTGAAACAAAAAAACAACACAACGTAGACTCGCGAAAAGCTTGGCAAATTGACCACATTGGAGTGCAAAAATACCGTGAAAATTAAGAAAATCGGAAACACTCGAATGTTAGCATAGGGCTAGACGTTACACGCTGGCCAAGGAGGAGAAAAACCTCAAATTGAAAGGAAAACTACAAAGGGTTTTCCGATCACATTAGTTAGGAAAATTTAAGGCAGCAGTAGAGGAGTCATCTTAAACCGGTGGCGCGAACGGAGGTCTATTGCTAAATTAAATCATAAACGAAGGAAGGACGGGCCATCACATCTTTAAAGCCTAGTGGGGGGGGGAGCCATCTCAGCAGTCAGATAATTCTTTATGGAATTATAGTGAAATCAGCACATTCTTAGTTCAATGGAGAAACGTGTCAAATGTTTCCGTTTGGAACTTAATAAATGTAGCCATTTACACTTATGATATGATAGGTTGATAAATTACTTACATGTTGCATCTATTGTTATGTTTATAGGTGGACAAAATAACTTTACATCGGAGCGATGTCTTTATGAAAAAAATTTCAATCCAGTTTTCTCAAAATGAGCTATTTTGAGTTAGTTCCCTATTGAACTAGGGTATCGGTGTGTTAGTGTAATGTATTTTTATAAATTTAAATTGAGCTTTAAATAGCACCTACAATAGCAATTTATTTCATTTCATTTCACATTCCATGCGTACACCCGCCAACCAATAATTCATCTCAGTATTTAAAAGCCTTACGTGTTAAAGGTGTTTTTTGTGAGCGCCTATGACATGCCTGCCCTATTTTTGCGTCTCCTTTCTGTTTTAATATTTTTAGTCCGACCATTATGAACGACGAATTTATGGTTTAGATTAGTTTTTTTTTTAAAGAAAGACAAATATTCCCTGGTTACGGATAACCTGACAATATTTCAAAATCTTCTACTACCAACACATTAAGCGGAGGATGTTTCTTGTGTCGTGATGGAGGACTTAGTCAGCCGAGGAATTGAACTCACGACGCCTGGGTGAGACCCAAACGCGATGTCAACTCAGCCACTGACCGGTTTGTATTATCTAGTTAATGTAAAGAAACGTAGTTTCAATAGTTTGATGATTAGCGAAGTCACGTTGGTGATACCGAAATTGTGCGTCCGAGCTATAATTTAACATAGCAATGGCTCAGTTTGATTGGGTGAGATCAACCAAGTCACGTTGGTGATACCGAAATTGTGCGTCCGAGCTATAATTTAACATAGCAATGGCTCAGTTTGATTGGGTGAGATCAACCAAGTCACGTTGGTGATACCGAAATTGTGCGTCCGAGCTATAATTTAACATAGCAATGGCTCAGTTTGATTGGGTGAGATCAACCAAGTCACGTTGGTGATACCGAAATTGTGCGTCCGAGCTATAATTTAACATAGCAATGGCTCAGTTTGATTGGGTGAGATCAACAAAGTCACGTTGGTGATACCGAAATTGTGCGTCCGAGCTATAATTTAACATAGCAATGGGCTCAGTTTGATTGGGTGAGATCAACAAAGTCACGTTGGTGATACCGAAATTGTGCGTCCGAGCTATAATTTAACATAGCAATGGCTCAGTTTGATTGGGTGAGATCAACAAAGTCACGTTGGTGATACCGAAATTGTGCGTCCGAGCTATAATTTAACATAGCAATGGCTCAGTTTGATTGGGTGAGATCAACAATAGTTCTTCAAATTGAACGCTGTTTTTAATTAACTTTTTAGATAAATAATAGTCAAATGTGCTCAACAAATTCGTTCCGGTCATAAACAAAACAGATAGGCAGGTACTTAGGAAATAGTTTTTTTGTTTCCCCGATTGGAGGTCCGTATACTATAACCTTGCCCGTATTTCAAATTAACCAATTAATACGATTTGTCAATCACGGTTCACAGATTCCTAAGGTTTCGAAAGTTTCTATAAATTGACTCATCACGCCCATTCGTTCTCCAAATTGCAACCCGTTTAAATTGTTCCTGCATTATTTTAGCCTTCCCTTAAAACTATCGATCCGGTGCCTCGCGAGGGAAGCGAAGTTGTGGATGCGGCCTTCCGCAAACGTATTTGAAGCGCCGCAATAACGCGGGAGCCCAAATAGTGATCAAATGTGTTATTGTGAATGGCAAAATTCTTAAAATTGAGACAGTTCCGCTGGCCAGGACTTGTGGCAAGATTGTAAGGGAGCCATAAAGGCTTCTCTGTAATTAGCCTGCAGGACCAAGACCTAAAGATGGCTGGACGGTATGGAACCAAACATTGATATAAGGAACTGGAGGAAGGAAGCGGGAGACTGGTACATGATCTAGAATCTAGACCATTGGTTCCCAAAGTGGTCCGTACCGACCCCTGGGAGTCCATATAGATTTGCAGGTGACCTTGGCAGGAAGAAAAAAGTGGGGTCCACGGATCGGAGTTCATTTAGACTGTACGCATAGTAAAACACCATAGTAAGTTTCGCTCGACAAGCCTACTGCCCACTTAAAGCGAATCCCGTATACTCAGGCACGTTCATGTGCAAATTTTTAGAAATTTTCATATGCATCGCGCGGTGAATAAATACAACTTGTTCGGTATTGTACCAAAGCTTTGGACAGATAGGCTGAGGGGGGGGGGGGGTGGAGTCCACGTAAAGAACGGCAAAGGGGTCCACAGGGAAAAAGTTTGGGAACCTATGATCTAGACCATACCTCACAGGTATGTGCATTTTATTTCCGTATAGGTAAAAGATAGAAACATTATTAGTATGAAATCGCGCGCACAACGCGTTTCGCCAACAATGTTCACCCATACTAATGCATCTACACATGTATCTATATCGAACCCATCTGATCGTACCTACGCGTAGCGACGCCCCGCCTTTGTTTCTACCTACACAGCAAACGCATAACTTTCATTGGCTCTGACACTTTGATACCCCGTTCAGTTTGCTCGGTTTGGTAGTATCGCCCTGGTGAAAGACCACCATTCAGAATTGAAACGTTGTTGAAATGGCTTTTAGCCGTGTTTGGTAACCAGATCTGAATAGCCAGATATTTCCCCACCTTCCTCTTCCCCTTCTCCTTCCCGTCCCCAATATCTTCAGCCTCACAACATTCCCCAATTGGGGATGGCATAGTCTCACTGGCTCCAGACGGTTGGGAGCAGGTGGGACTCTTGTGCGGTATTCATATTAAAAAAAAATAATAAATAAAAGTTCAGCGACAGTTGGCCATATCTATCGTTGTTTCTCTAATCTATGGTTTTATTTTTAATTATTTAAAAAAAGATTACAAAAAATAAGAGAAAAAGTCATAAGTACTTTTTATTTAGTAATTTGACAGTTGTCCTTATATATATATATATATATATATATATAAAATAAAACGTATTTAACAAACTTAACTCATTAAGACAGAAATATTGCATAATAACTAACTAACTAACTAACCATCACGCCGTTTCCCCGCAGGGGTAGGCAGAGAGGACTGACCGCCAAACAACTCGATCTTGGCATATACTTCTTGCTTCATTCACATACATACAACGTCTCATACATTCTCTTCTATTATTCCGACTTCTGACATGGCCCGACTCAAGTATTTGATTCACTTGATCGTGCCATGTCTTCCTCGGGCGTCCCCGGCTTCTTCTTCCATTCACATTCGCTTCATACATTCTTCTTACACTCCTTTCTTCGTTCATTCGCTCCACATGTCCAAACCATCTAAGCGTCCCTTTTTTAATCTTACTCATTTCGCTTACATCAGCCTTGCTTTCTTTACGATAACCCTATGAAAAAATATTTCTACTTACATCTATAAAAAATAAAGCATAAATAACAACAATAAATTTTAAATAAAATAATATTTCCTAATAATCTAATGCAAATAATTTCTTTCAGCTAAGTTTTCAATATAATCAACTGTTAATTTTAATACTATTTTTAATTTCAGCGGGTAACATATTATTTAAACAGCTAAAAATCATGTAATCTAACGTTCTTTGTCCATATTTTTTTTTGCTTAGGAACCTATAATCATTCATTAAAATTGATGCGAGTATTACAAGTGTGCTCTAGTCTATTTACATAAGCAATATATAGGGTTATTAATGTGCAATTTTGTACCGCATAATTGCTCTTAGTAAAAGAATTTGAGACTGATAAATGTATTGAATATTATGCCTTTCAGGTTAGTTTTATACAGAACTAGCTGATGTATACCCGGCCTAGCTCGGGATGTTTTTTTTAATAAAGTTATAAAGTTGTTACTTCTTACTTGTCATTAGGGTGCCATAATTGATTTGACGGCGAAAGTAACTATCTCCAAATAATTAAACATTCATTTGAATATTTTATTTCATTCCAAACGTTTATTTTTTTCAAA
The DNA here is from genome assembly GCA_022606495.2 of Halesus radiatus. NCBI lineage: Eukaryota > Metazoa > Arthropoda > Insecta > Trichoptera > Limnephilidae > Halesus > Halesus radiatus. Next base: position 123,563 of record JAHDVE020001990.1, on the reverse strand, counting down.
ATATATCTAAATTATAAAGTTCTTAAGTAGGTACCCATTTGAAAATATTCTACCCAAAAAAACATTCTTCTTTTGAATATGCAATCTGTGGCTAACCAGAGTGTTATATCTATGGGCTAACCAAAATAAAACATGGCGGGTTCAATGTTTTTCATACTATTTTTAAAACGTTTTAGCAACAATTTTACATATTGGATTTCATTCAAACTACTTTCTAAACCTTCCCGGCACTAATAAAAACAAACTGCGCTATTTTCAGCGAAACCGGTGGAGTAATTTTCGAGAAAATCGAGGACAAACAAACAAACTTACATTGATTTTTATATATATATATGATCAAAATAAAGTAATTTCCATTTCCATACTGCACCGATAAAAACTAAAGAATTATATGATAGCAATTAGCAATTTTAAAATTTTGTTGTTTTCTGACAGCTGGCAAATTGTTCTTTCTTCCCCGGAACCGGAGATATAAAGATCGTGACCACACAAACGCAACATTCGTTCATCTCTCCGGCATCCGGCCAAAATACAACACCACACTGGCAACGTATTCGGATAATTAATCGGGGACCGAATGGCATTTGCTCGCAGCGTTTAATTCGTCTATCGGTCGATTAATCAAAATTATTCAATTTCTTTTCTCAGCGCGTGAAAGGCGTAGAGTTTCTAGAATTCGTCTTGCATTTTTTGTGTACGCTCATTTAGTGAAATGAGGATGTGCGGAAAGCACACAGAGCGAAGAGGCGTGTTTAAAAACACGGAAATTGTAGCTGAAATTCATAGTTGTTTGATGATGTTGGAAGAAAGAAGAAAAAGCCTCACGACTTCTTCCGGTTTATGTGATATACATTATAAACCGGAATTACATTTAAAAAATAATACGAACATTGTGAAGAAGATAAATTGATCGTTTTTAGCCATACCAAAGTCTGCCGGAACCAGGGAGCTTAATTAATACGACGCAAACGTTCGAGAATATATCGAGGGTTAGGAAAGGGATTGGGAAATCCTGACTCTTCGGGGGCTTGATTCCGGTTTTTTTACAGGAAAGGCGTTGTCCTTATCCTTAGGGTTAAAGACATTTTGCTTAACTGCAGTTCCGATTCCATGTGAATGACAATACATTTTTAAAGGAGTTTATATTTTAATTTTCACAGTATTATTAAAAATGATAGATGCACCACAAGTTAAGTATACTTAACACGTGTAATTTATTATTACTCACTTTACAAAACATCGTAATTTCATTAATTCGCTTCATTTAATAGCATTATTATACGACAAATGACTCACTAATAATATTAAAAAAAATCAATACTTAGGATATTATTCGGTTTTTCTTTTGTTAAAACTAGGAAAATATCGATATCTTTGAAAAATGTCATTCGTGGAATGACAGCTGTCATCTGAGAGAACCTGAACTGTCGTTCAGGTCGAACAGGTCTCACTAAAAACTGAATGATGGCCATTCTCCAGGGGATGCTGAACGTATTTTGTACTCTGGCCAACACACACGAGTGAAATTATTTGATATTGGGAAATAAGTGGTGAGTGAATTATTTGATATGGGGAAATAAGTGGTGAGTGAAATTATTGATATGGGGAAATAAGTGGTGAGTGAACTTATTTGATATGGGGAAATAAGTGGTGAGCGGAATTTAAACTCCACCTGTGAAAAATCACAAACCACTTACAGGAAAAATTTCTAAAATTTGTATGTTACCTTGCTGGTATATCCAGGTATATAAATGTTTTAACGGATTCTGATAAAGAATAATAGGACAAATCCCAAAAAAACATCAAATAGTGATAATAATAATTATTACGTTATGAAAATTAGAAAGGGAAACTTTCTGAGAAAGACCTAAATCACACATAGTTTAAAATTTAGAATCACCTATTATTACATGTCTATTCTAAGCAATATACACACCAATCGAGTACAAAGGTATGGCAGGTATGTTTAGTTCTAACCCATTTTCTCTAGACGGTAACAAATGACAGGTGGAACAACCTTTTGGAACTAAAACCGGTCATTAACTCACGCAGCCGAGACCTGCGCGCGCACTTGTCACCTTGTCAATAACGGATAGACGATTTGGCAGGAACAGGAAACATTATAATGTCTCCACTTCTCGCCATATCACGCCATCTGTCAACATGTGATAAATAATAGACGTCAACATTTTCTCTTCGCCTAACATGGTCCGAATTTTCAGAGCCTTTAAATATTTCCCAGAGGCGAATTGGTCCATTGTACAATAATCTTTAAGGCGAATTCACGAAAACGATGACGGTTATGCACAAACTAAAATATTTGTAGAAGAACTGAGTTAGATTACAGTTTAAAAAATACCATTCGACATATTACACAAAACCAAATGACCAAATTTATAAATCAGAAGTAATCTGATTATATGATGCATCAAAAACTATCGAATGGTGACCTTTAATGATACGAAATTTGAATAGCTATTTCTGTCTAGAATTTCTAGGTCAACTGCAACTATTTTAAAATCCCAGAAACATCTTTATCATAAGAAATGGAGCTTTGTTAAATATTGATTTAACATACTGGGATAAAGAAGAATATGAATCCATACTGTTTTTCCCGTGTTTTTATTATTTATTTCTCAGCAAGAATAAGATCAGATTTTTTTAGGTTAACTTAACTATATCGAGTTCACAATGAACTATGAACCTTCGAAATAACAATAAAAATGAGGCAAGACGATAAATTGTTTGTTCCATATTTTATTCACAAAACAAAATATTTTTTGAAAAAAGCGTTGAAATCTCGGGCGAAGCCGGGTATTAAAACATCTATTATGTTGATACAAGCCATAAGTGCGGGAAACACCGATTTATGCTAATCCCTAATACGGTACCCGAGGTCCGTCTACCTGAGGGTAATTTACAAACGCCCGGCTTTAAATCCCGGGAATTTCGCAGTCGCCAGAAAAAGGCAGTTAAAGGGATTAACAGCGAACTAATTAAAAGCCACCGAGCCACAGTTCGTAGTTCGCGAAGGAACCCGAAGAATAGTTCGGATGGGATTAAAAAGGGGGACTTTGGCCGAAGCAAAGTCAGTAGTGGACAGAGACGAGTCAGTAGAGACCGTCCGGCCAGTGGTCGTAGTCGAGACTCCCGTCTCCTACAAAGCAAGCAGGCCGCTTGCATCCCCAGCCTGAGACGCTGCGGAAAACTCGGCAGGAACCGCCGAACCCCAACGCCCACCGTTCGAGTGCAGTCGAGTGCTCTTCGCCTCCTGCCCTCCAACGCCGTGATCCCATCAAGGCACATATCCACCACCGCAGGAATCACCACCGGACAGCAGTCGAGCGCCTCTGGCATCCTGCTGATCATCCTCTTGAACCGTCTGAAACCGGTCGTCAAGTGAAAGCCGAAACGCGTGTCCGCCCAGCACCAAAACCTCCCCCTACCGGAAGTACCACCTGAACATCGAGACGACTGGTAATCTCCCCACTAGACCGTGTGCAGATTACCCGTAAAAACAGTTCGTGTAATTAAGTGACACCCACAATACCTACCAGTTAAGAATATATTTTACATTGTGAATTAATAAAATACTTGGCACTCGAAGAAGTTACCTGTTTCTACTGAACCCCAATGACCCCATCATGTCAATGTATTTGTGAAAAATTAATTGAGTAACCTTTTTGACTTTTTTGCGAGTGGAGTCAAATTTGTGAACAAAAACCAAAGCTTCTACCGACCATCCTAAATAGGCTCGATAAACTACTTTAAATAAGGTTCTGTCATTGTAAAAACCCAAGAAGTAGGTCAGTTCTCGGCTAAAGAGTGCCCTGTCATAGTATCGAATAGTTCAACTACTCTGACAAATAGATGCCATTGCATTACTTCCATTTTAGCGCCATGAGATTTTCAACGGTCCACCAAAACACGAAAAGATTCCACGGAGTACCTACTCCGAGATTAATGCTTGCCTACTTATAAGTAGTTATAATCTCAGTCGGCATTCCAACCTAATTGCAGGAGATTAATGTTAATGTCATGTAGGTACATGGTACAATTTACGCTTGTTTACGAATTCTTTTTAGGAATAACCGAGTTTGGGAAAACATTAACAATTGTTTGCAACGGGGAGATAACAATAAATATATTACTCGTTGTTGTTGTAAACGTGTGCTTGGATGACATGCTTACATTTTATTTAAAAAAATACCTTTTGCTATTACGGAAAAGCGAAAAATTATAGGCTTACATTTCGTTTTTAATAAATTAAACAATTAATGTTTTTAACTGGTAACGTCACCATGTTAATAATATGATTTTTACGGTTGACGTTAAAGCTAGGGATACGTAATTTTAACGTAATTGTATAATAATAGAAACACTTCTTTAATTTTGTGAAATATCACATCAAGGTGTTGAACAAGGATTTCACTAATTTAAAATATTTGGTTTATTTTTTCGATCATTAACCCTACGATATTCATATATATATATTTTTAATAATATTATCTTTATACAATTAGAATGTGTAACCGGTAGGGCAGGAGTTAAGTTCAACAATATTTACAATTTGGTTCTTCGCATATGGAACCATGCTGATAGTGTGTTTGGGACTTTATCAAAATTTAACTCTTAAATAAAACCCGCATAAAAATAAACATCTCGTTGACATGGTAGCAATAATAGATTGTTTATAGTTCGTGAAAAGATAGCGCATTGAAAAAAAACATTTGTACAGCGCTCATGAGGTGATATTGTAACGTAAATACTGACCCCGAGTCTATGATTGGGATAATTGTCTACGGAAGAGATTGGTGAGAGGATGTCTATGGGAGACGGGAGACGCAAGGGAGCAACTCAAGATGGCGGGCGATATAACCTGACTGGAGCGGTCGTGATCGACGTGTGTTTGTTGGGAGAGATTATGTTTTTGATTTTCTATTTTGTTTGACGTCGGAGGGCGTCTACAAAATTTGCCCGAAGTGGGTGTGTTTTTTGTTTTATTGATTGATCGATGGCCGGATTGTGAGGCGATGAAGCCAAACCGCGCGTGCCTGCTGCTTTGGTGAAAATCTCGGAAGAAGTGATGAGCGGACCAAAAAGGACATAAGGTAGCATCTGCATATTCCATTGTCTGGACCCCACGGAAGAGGCTATGGCGGATGGCGCTTCAGAAGAGTCGTCCTAGACTTCTTTTTGGAGATTACTACGATCGGTGAGCATCTGGACCTGGAGAGGCCTTCCATGATGCTGAGGAGAGGAATCGGACCATGAGAGCCATCAATTATTGTTTGAACCTTTTCGTGTTGGGATCAATCCTTCTCTTTACTCTTTTCTTTGCTAAACCATGATAGACGTGGTTATAGAATCATTAAATTTATGTTCTTTCCTTTTACAAGGGTTTTATTTACTGTATCAATCAATACATCCCACTTCCCTGTGCTTCACCATCATTCTCACCCACGAATCTTGAGATGAGAGAACATTAGCCGTCGTATCATTTTTACGCTACATTTTGGCGCCTCAACGTTTTTGTGAATAATATTTAAGATATTATGGACACGGACTCGGGAATTGATGGGTGAAGTTCGTGTGGTGTGATGTATGGATTGATACAGAAATATTATTAATTATATCATAATATTGTTTATGTATATGTGTGCATACATGAGGTCAGCGATCACGCCATTAGAAGGTTGGTAAATATTAATTGTCGTAATTTTTGGCATATTTGTGACATTGTTATTCTTGAAAGAAACGGTAATTATTTTTGCGACACAGGCATTTCCTGGCGTCGGAAACTAAAACTAATGCAAATAAATTTAAATAAGTGAAGTTAAAATGATTCATGATTTTGACAATAGATGGTGTTGCGTGTACACGGTTGTTTGCGTCTCGGATAATTTATAAACACTTATAAGTAATTTAATTCTGTTTACAATGGAGTTCAATAACATAAACAGCTATTCGAAAGAGGAATTGTATCCGCTATTTAAAAAAAAAAAAGAAAAAGAGATAGTACGCGTCTCTTAAAGATGAAGATGACAGTGTGGTTGCATGTGGGACTACCAATCCTTCATGTCGCTCCACTTGTTTCTTCAAATGTGTTATTGTGGTCACATGTACTGGAGTTTGGTACCTTCAATACAGGTGCTCAGAATAAACACAAATTCTAATTTATTGATGATATTTTTGTGACATTTATCCTCGTTAGACTAGAATGGAAACATATTATTTGTTTCTCTGATCTTTTAGATCAGTGGCGCCCTAACAAAACAAAAAAAAAAAAGATGACGATTGATTTTTTTTTTGTTTTGTTGTTTTTATAATAATTTTGATTATTTTTTTACATAGGTACATACCAATAGTGTACCTCGAGAATTAAACTTAAGAATTTTCATGATATATACATATATATCGGATATAATTGTTGTCGCTACGGTATATCGGTTAATTACCTCAAATAATTCCGAATACTCTAAATGAAAGTTAAATCGGTTACCGGTCTGATGGTGTGTTACCTGACAATATGTATATATTTATAGTAGGTATTCTTTGTATTTAATTTGTTTAGCCGTAGGTAAAATTATGCTTTTAGAGTGCACCGGAGTAAAAGTTAAATTAGAATTTTTGGAGATTACTACGACACACTCGAAAAGGATAGTTAATATATTCTGTCTGGGAGATTTTGAGCTACTTTCTTTCACACAGATAATAAAATAGTTTTAATTGTTAATTAGTAACTATAATGTTTAATGTATATTCTAAGTTTATAATTATGTCTAAAGTAAGTTGGTATCTCTTTCCTTAAAGAATATAGTATAGACATTTAGAAAGTATGATTTTTTTTGTAATAATATTAGTATTAAGTATCAAGTGTAGTACTGCTAATGCATGCACACAACAAACAAATATTTACCAATTTGGAGTAAACATCTTCTGCCTCCTTGAACAGGAGAAGATGATTAGCAGATAGTTTAGATCTAGTAATACCACTGTTTATAATATGTTGATAAGTATTTTTTAAGTTGATTTGTCCAATAGGTTTAGTAAATATATACTATTTTTACACTGCTAACACCAGCGTAAATTTATCAAGTATTTTTGTGTAACCACCCGTGTCGATTTTTGATTAAAAAAAATCGAGCACCAATTTGAAAAGATAGGAAGATGTAAAATTTCGAGAGAAATTGTACTTTGCAAGTTTATATATATAGATATTGACAAATGTACTTGTTTGAAACCACACGAATAGATAGGTATTGTAACATGTAAACCCTCATCTTTATACTATTTAGCAATGGCTAAATGACAACCAAATAGTTCTATAACTATACGACGAGGAAAATTTTTGGAGGTGAATACGCAAACTATCCAATGGATATTGGTATACTGTGTCTAATTCTTTAGATACATATATAAAAAAAAAAAAAAAAAAAAAACCCTGTTGAAACTGCATGGTAATTGTAATTTTTGTTAAGAGGAAGAGAGGATTAGTTAAGTAGGGTATTATTAATAATAAAAATAATTTTTTGAAAATTTTGAAGTGGGAGCTTGAGTTCTCCAAACCTCACAAGTGTTAACCTAGAGAAATTGACTCTCATAAAGTGAGGAAGTGTTTGGTTCATGTAACTTGTTTATTTTTATTTATTTTATAAGTTGCTTGAGGATTATAAGTATGAAGTGTTTCCTTGCTTTTCGGTTATGCTTAACCACCAATGTATCACAACTTGATTTTTTTTGTGTATTGTCATACTAAGATATACCATTTTGTTTGTCAATTTTGACTTTTGTTTTATATTGGTTGTTACTTGTTTTCTTTGTTTTCAGTTTTTTCTGTAATTGAAAAGAGTAGAGAGGAAGGTTAGGTCAAATTTTACTTCACTTCGCGGCATAAAATTTTTACGGGGAAGCGGGGAATTGTAACGTAAATACTGACCCCGAGTCTATGATTGGGATAATTGTCTACGGAAGAGATTGGTGAGTGGATGTCTATGGGAGACGGAGACGCAAGGGAGCAACTCAAGATGGCGGGCGATATAACCTGACTGGAGCGGTCGTGATCGACGTGTGTTTGTTGGGAGAGATTATGTTTTTGATTTTCTATTTTGTTTGACGTCGGAGGGCGTCTACAAAATTTGCCCGAAGTGGGTGTGTTTTTTGTTTTATTGATTGATCGATGGCCGGATTGTGAGGCGATGAAGCCAAACCGCGCGTGCCTGCTGCTTTGGTGAAAATCTCGGAAGAAGTGATGAGCGGACCAAAAAAGGACATAAGGTAGCATCTGCATATTCCATTGTCTGGACCCCACGGAAGAGGCTATGGCGGATGGCGCTTCAGAAGAGTCGTCCTAGACTTCTTTTTGGAGATTACTACGATCGGTGAGCATCTGGAGAGGCCTTCCATGATGCTGAGGAGAGGAATCGGACCATAAAGCCATCAATTATTGTTTGAACCTTTTCGTGTTGGGATCAATCCTTCTCTTTACTCTTTTCTTTGCTAAACCATGATAGACGTGGTTATAGAATCATTAAATTTATGTTCTTTCCTTTTACAAGGGTTTTATTTACTGTATCAATCAATACATCCCACTTCCCTGTGCTTCACCATCATTCTCACCCACGAATCTTGAGATGAGAGAACATTAGCCGTCGTATCATTTTTACGCTACAATATTTCAGAAAAACGGCACTATACAAATATTTTTATTATTATTATATAATTCAGCAAAAAAAATCTTGCAAGTGGTAGCGCAATAATATACCGATATGAGTATGTTGTGATCAATGTATACAAGTTGAAGAAATATATTAAAATAGTAGAACAGTTTTGTTATCGTGAGAATAGACTCCAATACAATAATAGTGGAGCCATAAAAATATCAGAATTTATCACACAAATTGACGAATATAAAAACAGTAGTACATTTTAGTTATAGTGAGAACAGACTCTAATTCAATAACAGCAATTAATTAAATATGAAAATCTCCGCAGATATCATACAATTAAGGAGACTACCGTATTTGTTTAAAAGATATAAGAAAGAACAAAATAATATCAATAAATCATAAGGTCACTTCCCAAAAGCCAATACTTTTACGTCAGTTAGAATTTCGTAACAGACAATTGTTTTTAAATTCGTATGGCAACTTGTTACAAATTAATGGTACAATGTATTCAAAGGTTCGTCGATCTTATTTATTTTGAAACATTGGCACTATCATTCCTTTATTTTGTGTTAATCGTGTATTGTGATTATTTACGGGAGTTTACGTTATATGTAGCTGGCACTATTGAAAAAAAAAATTATATGGTTGCTCAAACGACAAAAAATAACTCTTATTATTGATTCAACGATTTACGAAGCATATCTTCATAAAAGTATATATTCATAGGTATTTTAAAACTATAAAATGATTTGCAAAATTACTGCCTCAACACAGGCTAGCCTAGTGAGGCGGGTTATGTAAACCTTCAACTATAACTGTTATTATATTATTTTCTATTTTACTTTATAAGCCACTGTACACTTACATTATTACACTATACATGTCTTTTAGTTATCGTTAAATTTAATTACAATAATGATATTATTATTATTATTATTATTACTATTATTACTTTTCACGATTAATAAAAAAATTCTTCCGCTCAGAAGGTATTAAAAACGGAAAATTTAAAAAAAATGCTGCTAATTTTGAAATTCTAACAAAAAAATTGAAATAAAATTAACATGCCTTAGAAATCCTTCTTCCTAAATTATGGTAAATAATTCACACACGAACATAATATTAGTATGTTGATGCAACGTGAACTTTAACGTAAAATTGCGTGACAGCATCTCCACGCATTAACTGCACGAAGGTACTCAACTAAGTACAGTTAAACGAGGCGGTTGCCTCATTAACACCTGATGAATATGCACTATAGAGATACAGGTACACATCCCATATAGTGACTATTATTGATTGGATTCAATTTCGTGGTAAGTAGGTACTGATTCGCCTAGTTTCCCAGTGATAAATCACCACCTTACAGTGATAGTCATTGCAGTGGAACATGTCTGCTAGGGCCGGCCGACATTTGTAGGGCCGGACCAACGCTGTAGGGCCGGGCCAGTCTTAGGGTCGGGCCATTCCAATGTTCATGTAAGGCTTATGAACGTTGCCATCCCTGCTAAAATTGTGGTCTAAGTTGGGAGTTGTTGCACTTGATAAGTTTTTTCTATAGAGCAGGGACCCAGCATCGCAGGAGGGGGTTGAAACTGTGATATACTCTGAGCAAGCATTTTCGAAGCACTGCAATAGCGAGGGAGCCTAAATAATATTCAGTATGTGCTATTGTAGTATAATAGTCGTAGTATGTAACTTAAGAGGAACGGCTGCGCTGCTTGTTTCACACATAACTTAATTTTGTATTTGAGGCCAAATTACCCATCCAAACTGAATGATACGATTTTTTTTTAAATAAAGGTTTAGTAAATATCTAGTACTGATGAGAAGTATTTTATTTATTTTTATTTTAAATTATGAAGTGTAATGCCATGAGAAAAATCAATTTTCATAATTTTAGAGGCAACTTAGAAAATTATTTGTGGGTTTGTATTTTTTTAAGTTATCGTACTTGCTATGTAAATACGATTACGTAAATAAAAATATAAAAACAAAACATTTAAAAAAGAAAAACGTTTTTTCGTGTCGATATCTTAAATTATGTACGGCAACCATAATGCTTATTTTAATACATTTTTTTAAATTTTATAAAACATTAAATTTTCAAAGCAGATGGCATAAAACTTTTTTTTTAAATAGCCCCCAAATAATTTTTAAAAGAGCCTCTAAAATCGCGAAAAATCAATTTCTTTAATGGTCTATATTTCATAATATAAAACAAAAATAAATAAATTACTTCTAATCCGTACTAGATATTTACTGTACTTTTTGATGAAAAAAAAGATCATTACGTTTAGGTGAGTATTATAGCCTCAAATCCAAAATTAAGTTTTGTATGAAACAGGCTGCGCAGCCGTTCCCTTTAATTGTGTCTAGTGCACTGGTACACTTGTTCATATGGATATAGAAGGATCGAAAATAATAAGGTGATAAAGCTTACATTTCCCAGTCCGCATTGGTTTTTGAGACTCAAAAGCAACAATTTGAGGAGTATCGGGTAGTTTGATCAGTTTCACATTATTATGAGTGGCTAGGCTCGGTGTACCAGCAATTGGACAATGTCCTTGTTCAGGCTGGGCCCTGCAATACCCAACTGTAGGGCCGGCCCGGACCGGCCTTAAAATTGCCGTCCCTAACAGACCTCTAAGGTTGGGTGAAGGGCATTATTTGAATGACCAACTCGTCCCCTTTAAATCCAACAGATGATAATAATATTCAATGGCCTATGGCTATTCCTTCTGATAATTAAAATCCGGTAAAGTGAGACATTAATCAGAGCCGAACATATCTCTGACAGCTGGAAATTGTTTTAGGAATGAATACACGCCATCAGAGAGGACGTCGCGCGAATCAATCATTTAACAATATGTATATCTCGGTACTTGCGTGCATTTACCGCTCTACCAACGAGAAACATTCAAATATTCTTTAAAATCATTAAAAATCATTTTTGTATGTGATATAAATCTGTGAAAACTGACAAATTATGCTGTTAATTTTAAGGTAACTCACAAAATATACACATTTGGATTCGAGATATTTTAAAATCACATACTTAACGACCTTTCACACTAGTGACCAAATTCGTCAAAGTCGAAAATTCACCCCTGCTATCCTAACATAAATTCTTTTTTTTAACCGTTTGTTTAACAGTTTGTTTAACCTTCACGTCGTTTTCCCGCAGGGGTAGACAGATAGGATATACCGCCAAGCAACTCGGTGTTGACACACACTCCTCGCTTCATCCACATTCATACAACGTCCCATACATGCCCTTCTATTATTCTGACTCTTAATATGGTATTTGGTTCAATTGATTGTGAAATGTTTTCCTCGAGCGTCACCGACTTCTTCTACATAGAAAACCAAAAAAACATTTTGTTTTTGTTTTAAGAATTTTTTCGGAAACTTTAGGATTAAGAAACTATTAAAGTTGGCTATACGCTTCGACGCATTTAAAAAAAATACGCTGCTCCGCAGTGACTACAAAATCGACTCCAATTGTGATGTAGAATCACCAGTTTCCCGCTTCTATCGCGAGTTTCCGGACACCGTGTACCTATAACATAAACCTAGCTGAAAAACCACCCCTGTAAATTGCCATCTCAACACAGGCGTTTCACAACTAGAAAATTAAAAAAAATATATATTAGAGGCTTTCCAATACTTTGCAGAGGATTGAATCCAAGACATCCGGGTTCCAACCCCACGCTTTGGACCACACGGCCACTAACAGGAGCCGTCCTCGATTTAAAGATACTTCCGATACTGCTTCCTACGTTCAAAGTAAATTTTCGATATTTTCATTTAACGGTAGGTTTTGATATTTATTACAGACACCAGTATTACACCATATAAATTTTCTTAACGACTTGCAAAATAATTCTTTCGGACACTATATTGCACATGGCAGGATAAATTATTCTAGATCATGTTGTTTATTACGGTTATGAAATCGAAAACCGCTATAAAAATGGTTAATATTGCATTCTGTACTATAAACATTAAATTCATCTTAATTTTGAAACATGTATATAAAATGTCTGTATTTCTATATAATGTATTTTTCTTCAAATGCTATACCTAATTTACATTTACATAGCAAAACAAAAACATTAATACAAAACTAATCGATGCAATCAATAATTGTACCACATTTAACACATCCACGTGAACACCTCAGCACAGGTTCTCAACACTTCATTCCCAGTATCACCTCTTCAACCTACTTTACACCCCACATTATAATACACCATACATAGCACCTTTATTATATTTTAAAACACATATTATTTAAAACGGTACCGTATAATATATAGATATAATTAAATAAAAACATTGAATGAAATAAAACACAACGTAATTTATGAAAAAAAAACATTTGCTTTGCTACCCAGTTTCGCCCTGAAGAAGATCTCAAGATTACAGCATTTTAATTTAGTTAGCCAAAGGTAAATCTCAAAATGTGCATTATTAAGTTATTTGTGAATTTAAATTAGAAATAACAAAAAAAACCTTTAAAAAAAACATATTTATGTTGGAGAGGGGGAAGAATTTTTAGAAAAATTTTGTCACGGGTGTGTAAAGTAAAGACCCTTAAGGGTAGACGAAACGTAATACGCGATCACGATCACAGATGGCACTAATAAAAAAAGACACACACACACACTTTTAGCAAGTAATACTTTTAAATATTGAAATGAATTGTTTATTGGCGGATGTACACGCGGATTATGAAATGGTATTAATTGTATTGTAGGTTTAAAGCTCAAGTCCTTCAAGAAATTTATAACAATACAATAAATTATTTGAAAACTTACAGTATTTTTATAAGTATCTTGAAGGATTTGAGCATTACACTTACAATAAAAATAGGAAAACAATTAATCTCAATATTTAAAAGCGTTAAATGCTAAAAGCGTTTTTTTTCATCTGTAATATTTAAATTAGCGCCATCTATTAGCGTGTATCATGTTTAGTTTACCCTAAAGCCTGCCCTATGTTCGCCTCTCCTTTCTGTTTTAATATTTTTAGTCCGACCTGAAAAAAAAACCTTTAAAAACAAAGATAATTCTGAACGACGAGTTTATGGTTTGGATTCGTTTGTCAATTTCGGCATGATTACTGTAATTACTTTTGGAACAACTAGATCGTGACAAGTTAGCTAAATCGTTGTTTTTACTATCGGGTTTATAATTAAAGGTAAACCTCTCCGAGGTACGCACTTCAAAATGTGAACTTACCAGCAGTAGTCATCGACATCAAATTAATAATGATTGAGGAAGAACCTTGAAACGTCTACTAAACACAAGACAATCGGACTCGTTTAGTTTAGAGTTGAGACAATCAAACGCTGCATTCTTGGCGAGGGAAGTTGGTATCAAATAAACCAGTGTTGCTGTTCTTTAATAAACATATGACTTTTGTACGACTGATCATTTGTTCACGTTTGAATGGTCTAGTTAGTTTATTTTGAAATATCCGGCATTCTTCTACAGATTATACACTATTCAGTCCGGTGAGCAATTTCAGTGAATATTAAACTGCGGACAGGGATTTTTTTTATTCGTCTTTAAATACTAATTCCAAGGCCAAAAGAAGTCGTAGGCATTTGGCGATAGTATCCGTGATTCGAATGATTATTTTAATTACTATTTGCCAAAATCATTGCAAATTTCTAGGATTTCTGAATCTAGAACTAGTAATTGCTATTTTATAACTAACATTGTAATGAGTGGACAATGTATTCAAGTATCATCCAGATCGGCCTTGTGAAAGACGACAGATTGGAACACAGCTCGTAATACGTGTCCCAAAAGACTGGGGATGCAGAGACAGTGGAACCATCGAAATCCACACTTATGGGAAGTTATGAGGCTGATGTTACGAGGGGAAAGAAATAGGGGAAGGGAAGGGTGGTTTGGGTTGGGTTAGGTTGCTGCTCAAATCTGATCACATTTCCTATTTAAACCACAGTTTCATTTACGTGGAATTTTATAATGGTAGCGATTTGAAGAGAATTTCCCCTCTGTAATGAGATGCAAATATACATATTCCAATACACAAAATACTTTGTGCAATAGTCAGGAGACTTTTGAGAATAGGTAGCCACATAAAAAAAAAAAATTTACCTTGTCTTTATCACTCCAGGATCAAAATGGATCAGGATCAACCTGTCTTCGAATGTCGTGATTTCTCTGTACCCCTGATATGCTAAAACATGATTTCTTATTTCTATTAATGATATATAAGTTGAACTCACCACCAGCTCGAGGAACTTGGCGTCCAGTTCCTCCTGCGGAGGCTGTGGCAGCACCGGGGTGACGGGCTGCAAGGACAGGGTGCCTGCATGATCCACCACGCAGTACGTGATCTCCGGAGGTTCGTCATTCTAGAATAAGAGATAACAAATTACATAACATAAAGGATAAAATATCACATTTCATTTTTTAGATTACATGCTGTAGTGAAAAAGAAACGATAAACGTTTAAAGATGATCAGAAGAGATTTCTCCACATGACGGAGTATGACCAGTAGCCAAATCTAGATAATGGATATACTCATATTTCACTCCCAGTAGCTTAGAAGGGAGGTGGTATTCCGCCACACACCTCTTCAAACTGGTGCGGGGTTGTTCCAAGCCATTTTTAAGAGCTTAAGTCTCTTGATCACAGAGAATACTATTAAAGACAAACTAATCATCTTGGTTTTTCTCTGCAGGGGTAGGCAGAGAGGACTGACTGAGAAACAACTCGGTCTTGGCAGACACTCCTCGCTTCACTCACATTCCTACATCTTCTCACACATACTCTTCAGTTATTCTGACTCTTGACATAGCCCGACTCGAGCATTTTTAAAAAATTAACTGTTTTAATTTTTATATTAAATGTCAACTATTTAAGATACATTAATATTTATATATTATTGTTAAGAAAAAGTACATTACAATAGTTTCTTATATTCACAGTCCTCCTTACTAGGGACTCCTGTTCCGAGGCAGACTGTAGATTGTTGTGCTAGTGTTACTGATACTTATGCTGTCTTCATAATTATTGTGATTTCCTCATCTTCGTGTTTACGAAGCCATATTTTGATGTAGTTTTTGAACTTTTGCATATCCGTGGTATTTTTAATATCATTTGTAAGGGCATTATACAATTTTATATCATGGAATTTATAGTTTTTGTTGTCAATGTTTTGTTTACTCGATCGTGCCATGTCCCCGACTTATTCTACCATTCACATTCTCGTCATATATTCTTCTTAAACACCTTTCTACGTTCATCCGCTCTACATGACTCAATATTTTTCACACGATCATACATGGTTTTACCACAAACCTTTTTTTTCACTCTATTTGCTGTATAACTGTACGTATAACGTAGATTATTTCTCATTTTTTAAATATTTTTTTGTGTGCCATAATGCCTATTTGGACTGCATTGCTTTCCACAACCCCTGCATATGACCGGTCAGTGGCTGAGTTGGTATCGCGTCTGAGTCGCACCCAGGCGTCGTGAGTTCAATTCTTCGGCTGGCTGCGTCACGATACAAGCAACATCTTC
The DNA here is from genome assembly GCA_022606495.2 of Halesus radiatus. Taxonomy (NCBI): domain Eukaryota; kingdom Metazoa; phylum Arthropoda; class Insecta; order Trichoptera; family Limnephilidae; genus Halesus; species Halesus radiatus. Next base: position 107,325 of record JAHDVE020001990.1, on the reverse strand, counting down.
CGTTTACTGTGATGGTAGTAGGAGATTTTCAAATATTGTCAGGTTATTCAAGCCTGGGAATGTTTGTCTTGCTTTTAAATTATTTTATTTTTAAATGTAGCCCGAAATAAAAATATAAAAATTACGATCATCACTATTATTTACTATCTAGTCTGCAAAACTACAAGTAACATTTCGATGGGCTCACTTGAAAAGCTGATATTGAGTTGGTGGAGTACAAAGTATGTAATTGCATTTTAATAAATCTTGCAAAGAAGACTTTTGAAGTTTTGTGACCTCTTTCTGAAGCAAATAATTTGCTGACTCATTAAATGGTGCCCTTTATACCGGAATCAAATTACTTATTGATCCAATTTAAATAAATTAGAACGTTTTGCCGAAATCCGGCGTTTCATCCGAGGTTTCATTTTCTTCAATTTTGGCATTGGAAAGTTGTGGTAATGAAATGCCGACAATGAAGATATAAAAATAAACATTTCAAGAGTTTCCAATGAATTTTTACTTTGACCAATCGACCAACGGCCGTGAGTAACGTGGAGGAATTTAACATCTTTATTTTTCCTGTTTTGATTGTCACGTTCATTCAGAAAATAAATAATCTACGTGATTGACCATTGGTACAGCGGTTGGGAAACCACGTGATATTAATCAAAGTTGACCGCTTTTTATGCAGTATTAATTGAATAGTTTTACATAGAACCGCTGAAAGTAAGCGTTCATTGAGAAAATCGATTTAGCTAAATTTCAAATGATGTTGGAAAAGCGGTATGAGAAACCTGCATACAGATTTTTTTTGCTTAGAGTAGTGTGATATTTTGAGATCAAATCCTTTTTGTATCAAACGTGTAGAAAAATGTATCCAAGGACTGTCATATTTGACACCCAATTATCTTTGAGACTTGCGGAAAAGTGATATTTTAAGACAAAAATTTTATTACATATAATTTATTTATTTTAATCATTAACGCCTTCCGGCATTTACATAGTATAACTTTAGATCAATAAAGAGCCCTTATGAGCATGTAAAACAACAAAGGAAAGAAATATGGAAGTTTAGAACATGTGTAAATAAGAAAACAAAAACTGAGATCCTGTGAAGAGGAAATCTATTTATTGTAAAAAATATATTTATTTTCCAGTGAAGAGTCCTTATGGACGTATAAAAAAAACACGTTGAAATTTGGAAATATCTGTAACGAACAAAGCAAGAATAAGCGCACATTGTGGATATATAAAAGTTTGGACTGATGAAAAAAAAAATTATAAGTTATTAAAACAAAATAATTAAAGTTTCAAATAAATTTCAAGTTGGAAGGGTATATAATATTTACATACGTCATTAATTTAATTACTAAGTACATTATTACAATAGGTGGAGATATGTAAAATAATAATGAATTTGGTAAATGGTGTACATGGAACAGTTTTTTGTTGACATCTAATCCTCATTGTATCGTAGAAGTAAAAAATTATTGCGAAGAACCGTGATATTTGACACCCAATCCTCTTTGTATCAAACATGTGGATAACCATATATTGATCCAAAAAAGAAAGATCCCCGGATTATTTATTTTTTATTTTTAAATGAATACCACACAAGAGTCCCAACTGCTCCCAACCGTCTGGAGCCAGTGAGACTATGGCATCCCCAGTTGGGGAATGTTGTGAGGCTGAAGGTATTGGGGAGGGAAAGGAGAAGGGGAATAGGAAGCTGCGGAAATACCTGGCTATTCAGATCTGGTCACCAAACACGGCTAAAAGCCATTACAAGCAACGTTTCAATTCTGAATGGTGGTCTTTCATCAGGGCGATACTGAGAGTATCTGCCACTCTGGAACGTGCGCAAATATACTATATATTATTTTTAAATGAATTAATTGTGAAACAACACAAATTAATTAAATAAAAATTACTTGCGTACGCCGGGATTTGAACCCGCGACCTTCGGATTCGTAGTCGAGAGCCTTACCCCTCGACCATGGAGGCCGTCATGGACACCGGCATTTGATATTCAACTCATTTCATATAATTTTGTCTTAGAGTAATATAATATTGGAAATCCTATCGTCTTTGTAAAGCTACCATAGGATTCTCAAAAGCCGCTTTATGAACTGTGAACCTTCACTATGACTTAATTAAAAATATCTCCGGTGTCAAGACTAACTCTGCTGCGGTTGAATAACTTCACGTATATTTAAAATCATTGGAATTTCTTTCTGCATAAATTAGCACCCCACGTATCGTTATCGCGTAACATCATCCAATATCCATCATTAAAAAGCGTATAAATAGCCCATTGTGAGCTACCTACACGAAAACGAAAGTGAAATGATTTAAGCTTTGTTGTTTGTTGTCGGTTCGGTCAGCGTGCGCATGCGCAATAACAGATATAAATAATGACGGACGATCGCCACCCATTGCTGTCTCCGGGAGAAATCTCAACGGGCCTTAATCGCAGAAATCAATCGATCTCTTAGCATAACAAGGTTCCATCTGACATAACAATGCTATGCGAAATTGAACTCCAGGAAAAGACACAAAGAGTTCATTTTCCTATTTTCAGTAGCCCCACGTTGGGCGCCATTTTGACTCCTTAGAATAACAAGGTTCCATCTTACACGGCAATGCTCTGCGATGATGGGCTCTAGGGCAAGATACTTGAAAGTTTATTTTCCCATAACATTGTTATGTCAGATGGAACTTTTTTTATTCAAGGCGGTTAAAATGGCGCCCAACGAGGGGCTACCGAAAATAACATGGATGGATGAAATTGTAGAGGATTTGTTGCGAACGTGGTCACTAGCGTCAAAGTTTAAAGAACTACTCTTTTTTTTCTCCGGAGTCTATAGGTTCGATAACGTGTTTTAAAAAAAAAAATTACATGATGTGCACGAAGCCAGTAGCGTTATGGCATATCCAAGTTGAGAAATGTTGAGAACATTTCGATTCTGAAAGGTAGTCTCTCAAAAGAGCAATAGTGATGGGTATGTTTCACTCCGAACGAGGCATAAATAGATCATAAATAAGACATAGACAATAAGACATTGACCTTTTCCTTAGGGTCAAATACTTGTCTGCGGTTCTGGTTCTCTCTAGTAAGAGATGTCATTCAGCAAATGACATTCTTTAAAAATATCGATATTAGCGTAGTTTTAAGACAAGAAAAATTCGATACCATCGTAGGTATTGACTTTAAAGATTATTAGTGAGTCATTTGTCGCATAATAATGGTATTAAATTAACCAAATTGCAATGCTTATAAAGTATCTAAGCCAAAAGCACGAAATTTCAAATAATAGTGATATAAATTCTTAAAATTACAATAAACTACACGTGTAAAGTAAGCAATAATAAAGCACGTGTGATGCACCTATAATTTTTAATAATACGTACTGTGATAATTGACATGGAATCGGAACCCCAGTTAAGCAAAATGCCTTTAACCCTACGGATAAGGAGAATGTCCTATACTTAAAAAGAACCGGAATCGGGCCCCTGATTACCATTTTTACATTGCCCACGCAAATACTTAAACCCATAACCTCTAGCTCCAGAACCAAGAAGCTTGCCGCTCTCCCACGGAGGCCAATAAAACAAGATTTTTTAACATTGACACTAGTTGTAAGTTATCATCTACTTTCACATAGCAAAATTACCACCAGTTAAAAAGGCGTATTATATTCCATGGCGCATTTTTACCAACAAACTGTTGCTTTTTCCCCTTATACGTGATTCGTTTCACATACTGTGTGTGGTATATATTTTATATTAAACCACGTTTTAGCAATCAGAAGTTATTAAGTGTGGCTAGTCAAGCACACCTCGTTTTATTAATGGTCAATAAACAGGGAGCTAAGATACCATGGACTAAAATAAGATAATAAATCGGAGATTTTATTGAGTACAGATCTACAGATGTAGTACGTAGTTTATTGCCGACACATTGACGTCCCAAAACCAAAACCAACTGCATTTTTGCCACAGAAATCAGTGGCAAGTGAAAAAATGCTGGCTCTCGCAACTCAAATGAGTTTGCCATCTATGGGTAGAAGAGGTGTAGCAGAAATGGCGAAGCAAGTATCTGCATATTTTGCGCGGAGAGCTATGCGAATCAAGAAGTCCTTTCTATCATCTACAAGACTACCGTTTAAAATATCCGTCAATAAAGCATTGGCCTTGTACATTTTTATTTTTTTTATTGTATAATATTAATTATATACAATGGGAACTTGTACCCGCTAAGCCCCTGCAAGTAGCTTGTCAGCAGGAGTTTAGTTCAACAATAAATAACAATCATAATACAAATGTAGCGCTGTAATAAACTGTTTATATGTGCACATTCTTGAAGAAGCTTGAATCCATCCGAAACCGGTCGAATGCAGAAATATATAAATATATATAAATAAAATAATGTGACTTAAAACAAAAACATTTGTCTATGATATTTGTTTTTCTCATCCCTTCATAAGTACTTAACTATTATAATATACTCAAAATATATGGTATACGTACGCGATTACTGTATACTTATTTTTCTCATCTCATTGAACTTAACTATTATTCTATATTAATTATTATACTATACTCAAATTATCTGGGATACACAATTGTTTTTTTTTCTGTACTATTCTTCACATCTCTTTATACTTTTTTCTATATATATTATATTACCATACTATGTCAATACTAGCCTTTTCCCTTCTATTTTTGTATAATGGCACTTAATATGAACAAAACTTGTCAATTTGACTGTCCTAAAATGGAATTTGTTGTTAGTTGGGTAGTCAAAGAAGTTTTATTGCCAAATAACTACGAAAATAGGCCAGTTAAGTCATCAAAAATTATAACTTTAGTTCAATAAACACAATGGTTTTATGTACAAGTAATAAAAAAGGATATAAGTAAAGCAGATAATAAAATACAATTTGATCTGTCATTGGGATCACAGTGCGAACGAGACAGCAAGAACGATGAAATGCTTTCCACTCTCCTTCTCAAGTCTACCTACATAATCATTTCATGGTTTACAGACGAAGTTTCCGAATTTAAGTTTCACATTCCATATCGATTTTAGACGTGAATTTTCATAATAAGCATTTAATACGAATTTTTATGAAGAATTCGCGTTGCGTAAGAGTAATTTGGAGGGAAAATGTATTCAGAAGAATGGTAACAGATATTTCATTTTAAATTACAACTTTCAAGTTAATTTATATCAAATGATCGATAACGTTAATTTTAATACTAGATGCGTAAATATTGGATTACTTAATGTATTATGTAACATCTTAGAGAGAATGGAATTGTTATGGGGAAAGTAGTATATTTATACACATCTTATGTCCGAGTCTAGTCTCGATTCATAAGCAGACTACATATAATCGAACTATAAGAAACATAAAAAAAATAATAAAATTTATTTGTTTATTTACAGAATTTTATTACAGATATAAAAATAATTTCAATGTCCAACTAGGAAGAATTCCTGTTTTGGGACAATCAAATTAACAAGCAACAAGAAGAAGAACCATAGTGCAATAAATTATAATAATCAAGTGGTAAAGAAAAGCAAAAAAAGAGATATATTACATATTATGTAACAATTAATTTAATTAAAGTGTGATGGCCTCCATGGACGAGGGGTAAGGGTCTCGACTACGAATCCGAAGGTCGCGGGTTCAAATCCCGACGTGTGCAAGCAAATTTTATTTAATTAATTTGTGCTGTTTCACAATTAATTCATTTAAAAATAATATATAGTATATTTGCGCACGTTCCAGAGTGGAAGATACTCTCAGTATCGCCCTGGTGAGAGACCACCATTCAGAATTGAAACATTGCTTGAAATGGCTTTTAGCCGTATTTGGTGACCAGATCTGATTAGCCAGGTATTTCCCCACCTTCCTCTTCCCCTTCTCCTTCCCCTCCCCAATACCTTTAACCTCACAACATTCCCCAATTGGGGATGACATAGTCTCACTGGCTCCAGACGATGGGAACAGTTGGGACTCTTGTGCGGTATTCATATAATTTATTTTTTTAAGTTAGATAAGTGTGGGTTATCGCTACGAAAAAATCAATTTAATATGCAGGTTGTTTCAGCACGTAATAATAATAAAAATTATAATAAAAATAGGATAATTTGTATAGCGCCATTTTTTTGTGAAAAATCACCCCAAGGGCGTTGTTGTACAGATGACCTGACAAACTTTAACCGGTAATTTCTGAGCTCATTTGAAGTAAAAATTGCAATGAATTTTGACCTCCGGTGTATTTGTTTGTTGTTTTTTTTTTTGTTTTAATTTTTTTAATTTAACAAAAAAAAGTATATCTTCCACATGCCGTCACTGGTCACTTAGCCGAGTAATCGCCCAAATTGACCCTAACTGTCCAATACCTGTTTTTTTCGGCTTATAGGTGAAGAAAATGCACCGGAGACCAAAATGCCATCTAAATTATTTACTCAAAATCAGCCCAGGAATCACTAGTTAAAGTTTGTCGTGTACATCCTGATACAACCTGTATAATGTAAAAAATAAATTAAATAAAGCACTATGAGTGCACTACAATTTATAGCTGGTACATAATATTATTAGAGCTCCCCTGCTATTGCAGCGCATTCGCAGCGTTACCTCCCTCCTAAGGCACAGAATACTCAACATACTCATGTGTCGAGCATGATTGATTTGAATTAATCTACTATGACCAACATTTTCATGTTTTTAGTTTTTTTTTGTAATATTTTACTTACAATCTATGCATAAGGTGTGCATATTGCGAACAGTGCATATCAACACTAAATAAAAAAAAGAAATAAGATACTAATAAAAAAAACAGTAATAACACGTTTAAATTTATGAGTGCATGGATAATTATTATGCGAGTTGTAAAAAATATGTCCTACATTTCGGTCCTGATATGTTCCAATTTAATAAAATCAGCAATCCAATAAAGCAAAACCAAAAATATAGTTTCGTAGCAACACTATATTATTACAATAATGCCAAATCATGTTACACATTTTGTGCTATGCCAACACTTTAATAATTGATTAATATTCTATAAAAGGTAGGTCTCGAAAAATCACACATCATAATATCACGGTTAAAAAATGCTCTAAAAAATCTGACGTGACCTACGAAAAAAATATGAAATTAATCACACGTAGTCTCATGTTATTATTACGCTATATCCGCTATTAGACATCTAACGTCATCTGTTGTCAGAAAAAAACAACTGGAATTCTATATTCAGATGTGGTGTGTGTCTATGATAAACTGGTTCAAGTTCCCGAAGGTCGTAAGTCGCATTGTTGCGAGGCAAGGACAGCGTGTCAAGGCCGCAAATTCCATGGTGTTAGGGATTGCGATGTCAGATCGACATCGGGATCGAAACAATCGCAAGAATTTCAAAAATACTCAACAATTTTTTAAAAATGACAATTCCCCACCTTCCTCTTCCCCTTCTCATTCCCCTCCCCAATACCTTCAGCCTCATAACATTCCCCAATTCCGGATGCCATAGTCTCACTGTCTCCAGATGGTTGGGGGCAGTTGAGACTCTTGTGCGGTATTATGTTTTTTTTTTTTTTATTATATTTCAATTTGTTATAAAGCCTATACTAATGGACCATCTATTTTTAATTTTAAAAATACGACAGAAGTAAGGAACACAATAACACAAGTAATACACAAGACATAATGCGATTTTTCAAACTTAATTTATGATAATTAAGTCAATCAAATAACCAAAAATATAGCGTTTTACTGTTTTATTTTCGTCAGTAGTTCCCTTTTATACATGATACCGCACAAAAGTGTCAACTACCCAGAGTCATTGAAACGGAACTATGACATCTCCATTGAGGAATATTGCGAGGATGTAGGAATTGGGGGAAAGAAAGATTTTAAAGTGCATTATTTTATCGAGTGAAATATAAACGGAAATTAAAGTTATTTCACCCGATTTAGTCCTGTGTATGTATTATAATTTCTTGAGACGGCAGCTATAAAACTTTTTTCTAACGAACCTCAACCTACATCAAAATAACATCATAAAAAATAGTGGCATATTATTTTATCGGCATGTCCATAATATAAGTACCTAGTAAATAACTTTCTTGTAAACCTCTTTGTAATATTTAATAAATCTGAAACAGAAAAAGATAGAGAAAGAATCACATTATTGTATTGTCCCTGTAAGACGTAAGTCCTGAGTTCGATTCCCAGACGCGATATACCGGTACCTTTTTTATATTTTATTTGAGATTTGTCAACAAATATAATTTTTTTTTAATTTATTTTACAAAGTAAAAATAATCCCCCAATCACATGCGTAAACCATAACGCCAAAGTGCGTCAATTTTTGTCAAAGGTTTTTAATTCTTAGATATCTTTAATGCCTTCTCCATCCGGGATTCTATCTATTTTCAGAGAAGTGCCATCCCTAATCCCTGGTCTAATACTTCCTACGCTAATACGATTTACTCCACTCTACTATTTGGGTCTACTGTCTTCTCTTTTTCCTTACTGCTCCGAAGCCAGCCACAATAATGAAGCGGCCTATTAAACGCTTTAAAAACAATTATTGAAATCAGTTATGCACGAATTTCCAGTTGAACTTGCGGGCGGTTCCCATTATCGACGGGCATCAAGCTAGCCAAACATTTATAATTATTATTTATATCATTTGGATTCGGATTATGGAGCCATTCTTTGTTTAGTCATGCAATAATCACCAAACAGAATTATTGCAATGGGAGATTTTTTTGTTCTCATCAAACACTGACTTGCGAATAGTGGATAAAACTAAAGAGGTAAGGTTCATGAAACCTTATTCAGAGAAGGAGTTTTTTGATGCGATATAATTTTAAATGTCTTCTCAGATGCGTTTGATGTATAGCATGATGTATCATCTCGATGCGAATCTTATTGTTGTTACAGTTGATCCATTATTTAAGATTTTCCAAACAAACACACAATCCATTACGACAGTCTTCCAAACGAACACTGCGAGCGCCTTTGTGTTCGTGAAAAAATTGATCATCGCCACAAAAATTGATGATCGCTGAGCCGCGCGCCCTCCATACGACAAAATCGCGACACAGTATAAACCAGCGACTTTTTCCGCAAAATCTAAAGTACCTAACCTATAGTATAAAATCAAGTCCGTAAGATATACCACATTATAGAGGTACTCAATATAATTCATTATCCAATGATCTTTAACTACCAGTAGCAAATAATATAAAAGGACAAATGCAGTGACGTCAGACATTTGCTCAATGGACACATTTTTGAAAGCCATGTTATAAAATGCGACTTTTTTACTAATTGTTAATTTTATTTTTATAAATAATATCTATATTCCATGGAATACATTTTTTCAGTTTCAAATTTAGTTAATGATTAAGGGTGTAGCTCTTAAAATGGGTTTATTTTCACTAATATTAAATTGTTTCTTGTTGTGAATTGATTTTGTAATATATATAGTACGTGTGCAAAATAATCTTAAATCATTTGAAATGAACGATTCGTTGAATATGATAATTTTAGTACATCAAAAATCTGCTTAAAAATGCATGAAAAACGTCAACGATGGATTATATATACGGAAACTGAAAATATATGTAGTAAAACAGCGATGAATCCTATTCTCGAAGCCGAACAATTTGCACCCTTGTGAATGAGGCTTTTTGACCTTAATTTTTTCATAATATCTGATAAGCAGACAAGCCGGAGTACCCGGACCCATATCCATGTCAGGAAATGAAACATACGAGCCAGAAAATTAGAAAAAAATTGTAGAGATCTATTAGACCTATATCGTGTTGAATGGGTTGGACAACCAAGAAATAATTAAGTGAACAAAATAAATTATGTATGTACAAAAAGCTGCTGTAGAAATACTTGTCTTATAATTGAGGACCTACATATTAAGTTATTTATAAGAGGCATTTATGTAATTAATCAGGTTTGTAGACAGACATACCTAAGAATTCAAAGCACAAATTAGTTGTGAAACGTATAATTAATTGGTGTAACGTTAATTAAGAAATATGTAAATTTACTGCACGATTCCTAAAACTTAAAAAAACATGTTATTTATTAGTTTTTCTTGTGAATTGGTACTGCACAAGGGACCCAACTGCTCGTAGCCAGTTTGATTATGACATTCCCAACTGAGGTATGTTATGAGGCTGAATGAAGTAAGGAGGGAAACAAGATTGGGAAGAGGAATACTGGGAAGTATCTGGCTATACATATCTGGTCACTAAACACGGCAAATGTTTTGATTATAAATAGTTCTTATTTTTTTTTCCAGCAGTACAAAAAATATACCTTGCCTTGCCTATGTGGGATTTTTTACTTTATATACATATATAAGTGAATGTTTACAACCGTTGCACCTTGTTTGTGTGAATGTATGTATCAAAAAATTAAATAATAAATTCGATAAAATTAATATCGAACTGCTTATGAAGAAGCTATCAAAAATCGGGATTAATTTGCTTAGATGGATCAAAGCAAATATCACAAACAAGTCAAGCAGTTAGAGCTAAAGGTTTCTTAATTATTATAATATACCAGTAGGAATTCCACAAGGATCACATCTTGGATCTCTATTGTTTATTTTAATTAATACCGAATCCCAATTTTTTGCTGATGACACTAATATTTACAAAAAAGTAAAATATTAATGAAATCACAGAATTGCAGTGGAACCTATTATGCGAACAACCATCTCTCCCTTGACCTGGAAAAATGTAAACGATATCTTTCACAAAATCAATGGTGTACATCTGAACAGATGTAGTGAATTAAGATATTTAGGAATAATATTGAACAATAGGATATCTTTCTTCTTACACATAAATTCCATCTGTGACATGGCCTACCTACATGGAATTCGCCTTAAAAGTGACTAAATCATTTAGATCAGCACATATATTTAAAATACTATATATCTCATTTGTTCGCTCAATATTAGATTTTGGATCACTTATTTGGAATCCGCAATACAATGTTAATATCTAAAAAAAAGGCTCCCAAACACTTAGATATCGAGTTCTATCGAACACCCCAAAAGACTCATTGGCATTCCATAAGTTATCATGATTAGAAGATAGCAGGAATAAATCCGACTAAAAATTCCTTCACAAAATCATCACTATATTGACGGCCTCCATGGTCGAGGGGTAAGGCTTTCGACTACGAATCCGAAGGTCACGGGTTCAAATCCCGGCGTGCGCAAATAATTTTTATTTAATTAATTTGTGCTGTTTCACAATTAATTCATTCAAAAATAATATATGGTACATTTGCACACGTTCCAGAGTGAAAGATATTCTCAGTATCACCCTGGTGAAAGACCACCATCCAGAATTGAAACGTTGCTTGAAATGGCTTTTAGCCGTGTTTGGTGACCAGATCTGAATAGCCAGGTATTTCCCCACCTTCCTCTTCCCCTCCTCAATATATTCAGCTTCACAACCTTCCCCAATTGGGGATGCCATAGTCTCACTGGATCCAGACGGTTGGGAGCAGTTGGGACTCTTGTGCGGTATTCATATAAAAAACAACGTTATTGATAATTACTACCTTCTTAAAGCGCCCTTGAGGTGATTTTCTCAAGAAAACGGCGCTATAGAAGTAATCCAATTATTATTATTTTATTCTATAAAACATTAATTTCCATTGTCCAGTACGAAATACCTGTACACGCTCAAATCAACTATTCCACATCCCACACTCAAAAATTGTTAGTAGTTCACACTTAAAGCGCACTTGAAGTGAAACAACACAAAACTGCGCTATATAAATGCATTGTTATTATTATTATTATTCACATAATGCTCACCTTTCAGAAGAACATGCACAAAATACAACATTTTTTTTATATGCTGATACTTTCCATTTATTTTCAGGACAATTTAGTAGTACATACAAAAAAAAAAATGATCACTTGGTTAATTATAACTCCCTACCCCTGTTGTGTGTTACACTTTTTTATGCTTTTTTATATTGTTAGATGAAACTTTATCTATGTATATATTTAAATATGTTTTACTTAGTATTTTTTAGAAACCGGATAAATTATTTTATTATGTTCTTTTTCAATTTTACCACCAAAATGGTTTTTTTCTTTATGCCATCCATTTTATCATTTATAAATAATTATATTGTTATTTTTATATAGCGGAAACTTCGCTGGTTAATGTAACAAAGTAAAAACTTTTTTTTTTAAATATATCTTATATAACTGCATGTTTTCCCAAATAAAAAAGTCATTTATATACTGAAGTACTGAAACCACCATGGAACGGACTACAAATGCCATAGTGCATGTAACTCATTGCCATATCGAAAGAATATAGTATATACATTTTTTTAAAGATAGACAAAATTTGAAAAGCTTCCACTACCATCATTATAAGCTGAAAATGTTTCTGAATATACTTCAAAAATTAAATCTTGCACGATTTAAAAAAAAAAATCAAGGTAACCATAATTACATTGCATTACCCAATATTTTAATAATTACTATTTATTGATGGAATTAAAATTAAAGTACGTAATATTTTATTAAATTTATGACGTCGAGACAATGTCCAACCTTCGATAATACTGATGGCGCATAAACAAAATGAGTGAGTGAGCGATTCGATATGTTATTTATCTTCATACAATACACTTCATCAAGACGTTAAATATTTAAAGTAATAGTGATACTATGACCCTACCATGTTATAAATGTCAAGTGCATGCAATGAATAATATGACTGAAAGAGTCAGGGTCAACGAAGCAATTCGGTTGAATCTACCAAACAGTATATTATAATTAACAGTAATACGTACACGTTGTAAGCATAAGAACGTAAATTAATAATGATTTATTTTTTACTGAAAACAGCCACTGAGAAATAACTAGCACGTAGTTACTACTGAACAAACAATATTTTATCATTTTGTGGACTCCAAAATAATAAAGTTCTGTTCCTCAATCAACACTCTACGCATTTTGGATATCATTATCATGTATCCAGAATGTTAAGTACAAGTCAAAGCAACGAATTTTTGCTGCAAGTCTAAATGGTTTTTGTCAAAAAAATATTTTATACATACGACTCAACTTTTGGACTTTATCGAAAGCGTGTCCAGGCTTTGATTTGACATTATCTTCCTTGCTTTCATTTTTGTGGAAAATATTTGTCATTGCTCTGTTCACGTATATGTGCTCTCTTTTCGCTGTCTTTTCTGTTTTTTTTTCATCGTGTGATGTTATGTTGTAAACTAACAATATTTGTCCGGAAATGAATCAATAAATAAAAATTGGTATAGTCGAACTGACTCAAGTTAGTTGACATTGTTGTGAGGTCATCAGATAAAAGGTTTAGTTTAATGCAAGTAGGCAGCTATGAAAGATCCGCATTTATTTTCAGAACCCAGACTAATAAAGTGTACAATCTAAAGCCGCCGACCTCGGCGAAAGAGTTAAGCTGACAATTGAGATCGTATTGTACCCTCTGTCGCAATTCGCATTCCCTACGCGATATGGCGAAAGTATTATTTTAGTAATGAAAATTCCTCGAGGAATATCGTTGATAAAAAAATAAATTCCCTGGAATAAAACTATTCTTTGAAAAACCCGAATACCTGTGTTTCAAGAAGTCGCAAGCTTTTTTTCTTAGCTTATGAACCAAGTCATTGAATTTTTTGCAATTTGGTAAAAAAATTGATTAACTTAACCACAAAACTATAAAGCATAAATTTGATTATATACGGGAGCTTCAAAAGTATCAAAACCATTCGTATTGTGAGCTTTACCATCTCGAAATTTGTATAGCTGTTTTCTTCTGAGATTTCCAGGTCAACGCAACAATTTCCTGCTTGCAATGTAATTTCCATCACGATCTAAAGAGCCACAAAAATTAATTTTGCTGTCAAAAAATGACAAAGCCATATAGTCTGTTCCATATTTTCCAAATGTTCAAAAAGGAAAGGTTTTGGTAAAAAAATGGTTGAAGTTGTGCTGAACCGAGTAGTAATGCGTAATTAGTATTTTTTTTGTTATGATGCTCTCTACTATCAGAGATTAACTATCATCAGAGCATTCTTCACTTTGCAGCCCGGAACAACCAGTTACATTGTAGATTTCAAAATCATCAGGATTTTTAATTTTTTAAATTATTTATTTATCCATACAAATTATAAGGGTTACGGTAATGTGCCTTTTTCACTAGGAGAACCTGTGTTGGGAGCAGGCAAAGTTTACAGTTTACAATTTACAGATTACAAAAATTTACGTGTAGCGTCTTCATCGAATACGTCACCATAATTGCACTAATATTCATAATTTTATGATATTATACTAGGAAAGCCATGTACTCGTCACACAAGAAATTTTAACCTCTCGGGAGGTGAAGAATTTAATATATATAAATCTTGTAATTGCAAATGGCGCCCGTGTCCGAAGCCTCAAATGGCTTCCATAAACAAATGCGCCAACAACAATAAGAGCGGGAAATTAATGGCATTAACAATATCAACATTACTTTATACGGGTGATAATAACTTTGGAGGATGTTTCATATTGTTCACGGAAGCGCAAAGTATTGGGAGCGACCTTTTTAAGATGGTCGCTGACTTTTGGGTAAGACGATACGTAGAAAAGTGTTCAAAATATTTTCAACTACACTGGACATCTTTTAAGACCTTGGGACGGTTTATCAGTACAATATAAGGGTTTTATGATGAGCTTAGCAAAAATCGGTATATAGTTCATAAGCATAGACAATATAGAAATCACCAATATTACACGTTTTGCCTACAATTTTAATAGAGGAACGTGTTTCTTTTAAAAATGTCATCGCGATACATGAAACATCAACTGCCGCCGTTTATTTATACGCGGGTTTTAAACGAGTTGCTTTTTGATAAAGTCCTCCACACAAAAAATGCATGGTTCAATATGCGAGGAACTTAACTTTAAATAGTATTTTTTTCGCTGGAATCTGTGCATTATTCGTGAAATTATGACTAACTAACCGTTGAAAACTACGTTCTCACATTGAAACTTTAAAAATTCCTCTTTAGAATGATTTAAATTGAAAATCACCTTTATCAATTAATATCATCGACATTCCTCAATCATCGAATTTCGTACTGGTTAAAGTAGTTAATTTATGAATTTACGTAAATTTTAACTAGACGAATAACTATTATTGTAAACAATTATTTGCGTAAATGTCTAATTTGAAAGAAGGGATTCGTCACTAGTAGCTGGTAGTGGTCAAAGTGCCGGAACTAGTTCCAATTATCCGCACGAGCGGCCGAATTAAGAAGCTCAAGTTTTAGCAATGATTTACGTACTTATCCAGTACTGATTAAACGGCCCTTAATCATACTGGTATGTACCTAATTAGGTGGATCGCAGTATCACGTAATTAATATATTTGACATACCTACACAAATAATTTGTTGAACCATAAACATTAAATAAATAAAAATAAAAATTGGACCAGCCCCATGTTACATCAGTGGCGTGCATTACTCTCTAACCATATGAAGGCTGTGTGTAGTTTCTCAAGTTCGGGTATAAATTGGGGGAATATTTGAAAAGGAGTATTTTATTGCCATTTTCTGCTGATTTTTATGGCCAACTGAATAAATGAACATAATAATAATAATAAGAGTAAATTTCTATAGCGCAGTTTTGTGAAGGTTCACCTCAAGTGCGCTCTATAACCTAATATAATTGTAAAATAACAGATGTACTACATAGTATATATGCAAATTAAAACTATAACATAAAATATTCATGAGCAGGTATTATAAAATAACAATTTAGAAGGTAAGAATGTAAATAATCAAATATCACGTAGGTACAAATAACAACAGAGCAAGAGAAGAACATACCTACAAGTTCCCCACTAAATTCACCGGATAAAACATTTCGAACAGATTTGTCGCCTTTTAAAAAAATTCTACAACTTGTTCTTATGTTTAATTTTTCTTGGGGTATGCGCATCTTTTCAGCATGTATGTATGGACTGCACGTCGCTGCTATATAATATATTATATATTATGTCGTTCACAAAAGGTGCAGATTAAATAGAGGTAAATTTGGCAATTATTTGTGATTAAATGAAGCCATTTTTGAAAAATCTCTCTCCGGCTGCATTGGAAACATTAAAACAATCATCCTTTTAATAGTTTGTTAGTA
This sequence comes from Halesus radiatus, assembly GCA_022606495.2. Taxonomy (NCBI): domain Eukaryota; kingdom Metazoa; phylum Arthropoda; class Insecta; order Trichoptera; family Limnephilidae; genus Halesus; species Halesus radiatus. The sequence continues at coordinate 91,101 of JAHDVE020001990.1, read as the reverse complement.
GGTAATGGCGGATATTTTTTTCTTTCATGGTATCCATAAAACAGTTGTCCACCAATATATAATATTATAGTGTTCATGTTGCAATATACAACTCGGGATGAAGGTGTATGATGAGAATAACAAAATCTTGGAAATGAAAAACATTTTTCAGAAAAAATATATTCATAAATGCGCTGCATCTACGAGTTGTATTATCTTAGAAATCAGAGGGTTAATGGGTCAGCTAAAGAATGTCTGGCGGATTAATTTATATGCGGCAGATCGTGGTGCGAAGATTGCGAATATTATTCAAGGGCGTTCTTACAACAGACTTTACTAACCGATATCCACATCTGAAAGGTTAATCTCATCGGCGGGGGCAAGTAATAAAAGCATACGGGTCGTAGTGATAAAGAACTAATTAATTGCCTTAAGAAGATCACTGACTAATTGGTAGAAGCTACATTTTCAAGGTCCATAGCTCGTGATGGAAATGATGGTTTGATTCTAAAATATTTACGTTGTCCTAAAAATTCTAGAAAAAATGCTGTGCATATTTCGTGCCTCCAGAGTACATTGATTGACAAAGGCGTGAATTCCATGGAGGCACATATAATAATATAAATAATAGTAAAATTTATAAAATTATTGCAAGAAATCAATATACACTTTCGAAAATACGCTCGACGTTCCAGCTATGAATCGCGGTGTCGCGCTCGCCTAACCGGCCGCCCTAATATAACGCGTCGAAAGCAGGAACTAACTTTGTAATATGACGCATATATCATATTCACACTTTGACTATATTCTACATAAAAATGTACATGTGGGGGCAGTGCGCATTCAAGGGAAGACTCGTTTGTGTTAGTGTCGAAACGGGTCGTGCCTTTCGATAAAAATCGCAAATGTCGCAACCAGTGCCATCTGTTGGTACCACTACTAATAAGTACAACTTAACTAACAAAAACATGATCATGTTATGTTGGTTTGAGAGTTTGGGGTTATCTCTTGAATAAAGCATATATATATCAAACATAAAAAGATAAGAAACAAATATTGTATAGGTACCTTAATATCATTTGGGTACCATTGTTTTATTGTCCATCTAACGAGAGAACGTTAAAACGTGTTTACTGTCTATTTGTGCCTAGTTAAACACGCATTAATCATCATCAACCGAAGCCATCATCATTAGTGATGATTTTACTAAATTACACTTTTACTTCACAAAGCGGGCATCCGAATTCAGACAAAGATAAACATTCCTAAGAGCATGATCGTAAATCCGAAAAATTACAAGTTTTCTGGCACATGCTTTATTTATTTAACAAACTAACTAACCATCACGCTATTTCCCCGCAGGGGTAGGCAGAGAGGACGGACCGCCAAACAACTCGATCTTGGCATACCCTTGCTTCATTCACATGCATTTTTAAAAAAAAATTTTAAAAGAAAGACAAATATTCCCTGGTTACGAACCTGACAATATTTGAAAATCTCCTACTGCCATCACAGTAAGCGGAAGATGTTGCTTGTGCCGTAATGGAGGACTTATACATCGTCTCATACATTCTCTTCTGTTATTCTCAAGTATTACTACTCAAGTAGTATTACTCAAGTATTTGGTTCATTTATACCATTATGTATTAACACCAAATACAGACTAACACCGAAATACTCAACTGCACTTAAAACACCTCACCTTAGAATATTATTTTTTTCCATCAAGCACATCAATTTAATATAATGTTAAGTTAATATTTTGTAAATGAAATCCTCAGCACGTGAAATCCCAGTGAGGATATCATTATTTGTTTTTTGTTTGTTTTTTGTTTTTTTTTTTTATTTATGGAGAAAATACAGATACAGACAATAGTAATATTGAAACAATATAGAAATATTTGGAGAACTCGCCTGTATCCTAACCTATTTCTCACTGATTAATGTGATAAAGATAAATAAACAAATAATCTTTCAAAATAATATTTACACAAGTTAATGAATTTAATATTGTGTTACACAAAAAATTTATGAAAAGGTGTACAATTTCTGTTATTTGTTATAAAAAAGGGAGATAATAAAACATTATTATTATTATTATTATTAGACCGTGACATGTCTTCCAAGGGCGTCCCCGACTTCTTCTATTCGCATTTGCGTCATATATTCTCCTTACACTCCTTTCTTCGTTCATTTACTATACATGCCCAAACTATCTAAGGGCCCCTTTCTTAATCTTACTCATTACGCTTACATCAGCCTTGCATTCTTCGCTAATCTAATTCTGACAAGCTCTCTCTGTATCTGGTCTCCCAGATCAGAAGACGAGCGAATCACTATGTCACATCGTACCACTCCCTATTTTCCATACTCTGTTATACGGAGAACTTTTCCATCCCATTGTATCACTTTAGGTTTATTTCGGAGTCGGTGGTGTCATAATTAGTTATCATAACTATCCGTAATAATAATTGGATGATTTGTATTGCAGCGTTATTGTGAAAAATCACCTCAAGGGCGCTGTCCGTCTATCCGCTCTTCACTACCATCCATCTAACCATTCCTTTCGTATGATCGTTCGTTCGATGTGAACCATGTATTTTAGATGTTGCTGTTTGTGCACAAAGTGCAAAGTTTTTGTTTAAATATACACACATATATATATATATATATATTTTAAGAAATACTAACATTCGCGGATTACGAATAACCTTCGACGGCCTCCATGGTTGAGGGGTAAGGCTCTCGACTACGAATCCGAAGGTCGCGGGTTCAAATCCCGGCGTGCACAAGTAAATTTTATTTAATTAATTGTGTTGTTTCGCAATTAATTAAATAAAAATAATTTACAGTATATTTGCGCACGTTCCAGAGTGGAAGATACTCTCAGTATCGCCCTGGTGAAAGACCACCATTCAGAATTGAAACGTTGCTTGAAATGGCTTTTAGCCGTGTTTGGTGACCAGATCTGAATAGCCAGGTATTTCCTCACCTTAATCTTCCCCCTCTCCTTTCCCTCCCCAATATCTTCATCCTCACAACATTCCCCAAATGGGAATGCCATAGTCTTACTGGCTCCAGACGGTTGGGAGCAGTTGGGACTCTTGTGCGGTATTCATATAAAAATAAAAAAAACCTGACAATATTTGAAAATCTCCTACTACCACCACAGTAAACGGAAGATGTTGCTTGTGTCGTGATGGACGACTTGAGTCAGTCGAAGAATTGAACTCACGACGCCTGGGTGGGATACAGATGCGATGCCAACTTAGCCACTGACCGGTCAAAATATATATCAATATATTTCTGGTGATTTTTTTTTTAAATTTTTACATTTGGCGCTAAATTTGTTATTATTACATTTGGTGCAAAAGGTTGTTATTTTTATATTTGCTTCAAAAATATGGGGTGATCCATAGATATCATCTATGATCTGAGGGTGTGTTCGGTGCAGGTACTAGCGTGACTCACTCCATGGTAACGTATTAACAATAACACTATGTAGATGGGAGATAAAAAAATTATCTTATCCATAAAAAGCCATGTTACCTAGTCACCTAGTCCTGCCTTGTGCCTTGTGTTGGGTGCTCGGTCAGTAGTTAGCAGTTAGCAGTTAGCCAGGTGATTCTGTTCAGATAGGGAAAGTGATTCTAATGGTACGTGTTTTTTTTTAAAACGAGTTTTAGATAAAGCAGGGTTGCCCAATTACAGGTTGACGATTTTATGACAATACTTAACATAAATATTTTAAAAAATTCAAAAGGAATTTGTACTCACTATCAATTATTAACAACTGGGCCTTTTTAAACGACCATATAAATATGTATCATAATTTCCCTTGCACTACCATCCCCGCATTCCAGAAAAAAAAAACATATTTTTTGTTATCAGGGCGGATCCGTAAAGTACTACACTAATAAGGTTAGGTATACGAAGAAAATAATCAGAGACGAAAATATTTAAATATGGGATGAATCGGGGTTTACCGGAAAAATGTTAATTACTTATAGAGTGGTGGCTTGTGAGATTTGAGCATGCTAGAGTGCTAAGATTGAAAAATCGACGTTATTGATGTTGTGTTGTAGAAGAAAATAAAAATAAAAAATAAATCGATTCTATATACGACGATCGTTCCAAAAACTGCAAATTCCTGAAATTCTTCATACAAAAAATCGAACCTCGGAATAAACATATTAATCACTCTCCGTTACAGCATCAATAATGTCGTTTTTCAAATTTATATCTCTAGCGCACTCAAAAGTCACGAACCACATCTAAAAAAAAAAATTGGCAAAAAAGTATTCCACAAAAACCGTGATTGTTATGGATTTTTTTTTTAATAAAGCATGTTCGGGTTACGAATAACCTGTATATTTATTTATAATTTAAAAAAAATCTAAACCTGGCAATATTTTAAAAACTCGACACCCTCAAAACATTCGTATACGTCAAGTTTGTTCCTGGGTCATCTCGTTTAGTATTTCGAGATCAGCCGAAGCTAACGGATGTGTTCGGGTATTTACGTCTTCCACATACAAGTTACGTTACTAGTCAAACGTATTGTTATTGCGAAATATAATGAAAAAAAACTATGTTTTTTACCTACTTTTTAAAATAATAACACAAAGGACGGCGGTTTACTTACTTAAAACTCAAATAATAATTAAATCAATGATAGGGATTGTACTAATCATAAGTTCTGAGATAAGTTACTAGGGACAGCCCTATCTACGAGATCCAATAACACGGGTTAGCCGCTTGTAGGCAAAAACGAAACGCAAAAACATGTTAGACATTCCACCAAACAAATTATTGCAACGGGGAGTGTTTTGGCTTTAAATAAATCTAATTATGTTTCATGGTCTCATGGCTTCGGGCCATTAGGAGATTAAACACATGCTCGTAAAGTGGATAAGTCGTGTGAATCATGTGGTCCAGTCATCGGTCGTGAAATTAGCCACATTGGCATGAGAACTGGGAACTTCTTCGTTAATTTGCATCTTCACGAGAGAAGTGATCACCCTGAAATGACATGATTGCGTAAATTTCTTTCCAACAATTTAACTATACGGCAAACATCAAAAACTCTTGAACTCTGACAACGTGAAGTTTGCACAGCTTTTCTGTCAATAATTTGTAAATGAAAAAAAATGGTTTTGCTCTTTTGAAATGTTAAAGCATCGATTTGTCAGTTACACCCTTTTGTCTTGGATATATTGGTCATAAACGCGATAATCTTTATGCAACATCATTTGTGTGCAACAAATTACGAAGCAAACTTGCCAATTCCTCGCTTACGTAACTTGGCTGACATATATATATATATACAAGTGATATATCGACATTTTTAACACCACAAATTCCACTTCTAAAACTCATTTATCAATTTTATCATGTCTAAATATTAAATCTAATTTGTAAACCTTTGTAATAATAATCACTGAAACTAATTTTTTTACACCACTGTTGTTTTACAACAATGCTGTCATCTGCTGTCAATAAATGAAGTATTCAAACATGTAGAGATATTTATTTATTTTTTATAAAAGTGGTGTAAACAAAGTACATTTTTAATTATTTAATTAATAATGACGCCACAAAGTTACCAATCATTTGAATAAACTATAATTATTATTGTTTTAATACTAACACATGCATGTAAGTAAATATTTATTTGTAACCAGTTTTTGTTACTAACACTTGCTTGAAAAATGTACCCACCTTATATAATCTAAAAGTCCCTTGGGCTGATAAAACAGTAAATAAATTACCAAGAAATACGCCAGAATGAAGTCTTTAGATCCTAAATCAGACAAGAACATTTAAAGTATTGGTTGGTACATGAAATTTATCGGCTTTACTGTTCTGTTTAAAAATAATCGTGGTTCCGCCAAACACAACGACTGTGAGGAGCGACATGACCGGTAATGATAATGGACCCATGCCACCGAATCTGCATAAGATAGGGACGTCTGGAGACGCTTTGTCAATAGAATTTAGTCCACTCAATCCATTAAAGAAATGGGAATACAAAAAATGATGACGATGAAAATTGTACACAAAATAAGGAGCAAGCATTCGAAAACAATTTAAGCCAAGCATTCAGAGGATAGGAGGAAAAAGAGCGTACCTTATAAGCCAATAATGAAGAGATAATGATGAAATAATAAACTGACAATCTACGTAATCTTGGATATAATGACATTATAAGAATGACTTTGCGAAACGAACCAGTTCATTGACACATGGCTTGACACACGGGTTCATTTGCGAAATGAACCAGTCCATTGATAATGGAGCATATTCAATTCGCTAGAATACTGAATTTATTCTATAGATTATCAATGGTCAAGGTTACATTTATCCAAGGTAGAATCTCCAAGAATTCTGAACCAATTAATGTCTGCTTCATTGCAGACATAGTAAGTTATTTCCGTGATCATTTCCAATTTACCGTCAATGAAAGCGATAACGATAACAATCCGGCGCTAGAGATGTCTGTGTTTGATAAAATTTAATAGTACAACGGAACAATAGGAAATAAACCGGAAAGCGTTGTCAATGGCAAGTGGAGAACCAACCTCCGATAGAGCTATGAACTTTTGCCTCTTTCAAAAGATACAAATCTGATAGCCCTGAACTATTTATTGTTGATGAACAAAATAGTAAATAATTGGACCAATGTGCTCACTCAAAGGTGAGATATACACTTTACAAAGGAATAATAATATAAAAGCTATTCAATGTCGATAACACAAGAGCTGAAAAATCTTATCTTTTATACCACACCGGAACAAAAAAAATAATCAGGGATCTAATCGTAAACTGGGGAGAATGGTTATTAGATTATACCCATGAAAAAATCACTCTACTCTCTATCCAACTACATACGAGTATATGCTCAGATTGGGAATGCTTTAATATACTGTTCGATAGTCCCAGGGGATGCTCCATTTTTAGAACAATTTATGGTTAGTGAAAAGGTTGGTTCTATATTTCACAGGGTTTATAATTTCAGATTTTTATTATTGAAATAATAGCTCCTAAAAGATAACTTCCAATGGTTTAATGGTTATGCACTACTTATCGTAAATACAGATGTACGTAATTAACATAGACAATTATCATTGTCTTAATTGCGAACATTTTCCTGATGACCACCTCACGCAGCAAAGATTGTTCAGCCTTTCAACCTGCGAGACTATGAGGTATTTATTTGGTGGCGTCGCGTTTTTTGGGAGAGTTTTTCTGAACAAAATCTTTCCGGATGTTGACATTTATATAACTGCAGAATGAGAAACGTTCTATTGTTGTCTTAACCTACAAGTGATGAGGGAAACCCACAAGGTATAAATACTGTTTATGTCTTGTTTTTATTATATAAAGTATCACAATTAAAATTTAAAAATAAGCTAACACTTTAAAATAATGTGGAGTCGTGAGAATTGTACAGAAGAACAACACAGAACGCAGTAAAAATTACACCAGTTACGAGAAGGGAAAGTCTACTCCTCGGACTAGAGATCAACGTGTTTAGATTTCATGACCCATAACTTCGCATGGACGCAAACATGGAAATATACTCCATACAACAATGTACAGATTATGGAGATTGCCATAACACACAAACGTGTATGGACAAGTTCACTAACTTCAGCACTTCACTAATATTATTAATGATGAAAAATTTCGGATCAGCGAAGAAAGATATGCCATGAAAACGGGTGACACCGTTTTAGGAAATGCGAGGCAAAGTTAGATACACACCAGAAATACATGATAAGAATAACTAAATTAATTATTGAAATTCGAAGAGATTTCGTCAAACTCTAATTATTTATGTAAACTAAATGTAATCATGAAGTTTTGTGATTGTGACGGGTATAAGCAGAAGCAATGTGCTAACCAGATCTTTTTTAGTACCATAGAGGTTGGACTAAAGTAGATAATCCAAGAGATAAATAGGCATAATGTGCCAACAAAACAATGAACACCAGACCATCGCCAGCAATTAGGGGAAGACTGGAGTAAGGCGTAATAATAACTGCTTCCAATCTGTCAAGAGTTCACCGATAGAATAAGAAGTCAGTCGGGTTTCAAATTTAGGATGACTTTGTCAGTTTCGGTACTAAAAGCAAGTATTTTGATCTTATTGCTGCGCCATCCAGTTTGTATGGTCCAAGAGCCACCTCACCCACCGACATTCCTTCATTGGCGAAATGTTCAACAACTGCTCCTCGAGCGAAGAATGTATAAAAAATAATAGCACTATTATGATTTCTACAAACAACAATCTACTAGCGTGTGCTAAAAAATCAGCATTGCATATTGACAAAATTTAACAACCCGTTAGTTTATGCAAATGCGTTAGTCATAAGGTGATCGAAATTCTGACTCAAAACACACCGACATGTTAATCTTCTTAAAATTGGACATCGAATAACTAAAATGACATTCAATAATAAGTTGAACTTAAATAAATTATTGAACGTATAATTTTATAACATTTTATCGTCCAAAAATATCCATTTAAAAAATCTGAGCAACATAATTTTTGCCGTGTTTGTTTCACCATTGAATCCACGTTAAAATAATTTTCAACATTTCTCATTCAACTGCATTACTTGTGTGCTAATGTTGCATGGGTCAAGTAAAAGCTATGTTTAATATAGGATTTTATATATCTTCATCTTGTAAGTTGCCAATCAAATAATGTTTCGTTATTATTGGCTTATTGCCAGCTTTAGTAACTGATTGTGAGTAATTACTTTTCAAATGGTCGCCACCGATCACATAATATTAACCGATCAATCGGTGTTTATGTTTTCTATTTATTTGTAACTTTCTTTAACAATTTTTTTTTCATTTATATAAACATCATACTCGTACAAAGTATTGTGCCCATGGGAGTGGTGATTTATACAAATACATAGCTTAATTATGATGAATATCAATTATTGGGGTTTATGTATGGGAAGGGGTGATAAAATTTTGACTTCTTAAAGTACATATTCATCATCCCTAAAAATGTCTTAGCTTCACAACTGAGAATGGTAGATGCTCTTAGTATAGCCCTGGTGAAAGACCACCATTCATTATCGAAAAGTAACTTAAAGTGGCATTAGTCCTGTTTGAATGATCAGGTACTTACCTAATTTTATCCCCTCATTACATTTAGCCTCACAACATACCCCAATCGGGAATGCCATAGTTTCACTAACTCTAGGACAGTTGGGAGCTGTTGGGACTCTTGTGTGGTATTCACATAAAATGGTACACTCAAGTGATGATAAAACTTAAGAATATGCTGACGATTTTAAAGTAGGTATTCACCGTCCTTCTAAAATTTCTTCAAATTAACAAAATACCACGTATGCTACTTTTTTTTTCGTAATTCGAGACTGGCTGTCGAGGTTAAAAGCAATTCAAAATTTATTCACACCAGCGCAATTAGATCACTCCCAAATTTCAAGAACATTTCAGACTATGAATCACCTCAACTTAAGAATCCATATGGAGATCATCGCAATATATAAGAACAACAAATTTATTCGCTTCAGATTTGGTAATTCCATAAATAATCCCATTGACTCATCCAATTACCTAATCTAATCATCATCATATCCATCAATAAAGGATTAATAGAACCCCATCACACGATCATAATCTAATCATATCTATAAATTAACTAATCTGGTTTAAATGCGATGATTAACAATAGCCAATAATAATTGTTATTACTGCCATAAACAACATAATATTATAAATTCATTACCAATGACCCAGTTGATTTGATGCGGACCTAATTTCAGTTAAAATAATGTTGTGTTTAATTGGTATTCATAGAGCATTCGGTGCTTTAGGTTTAATTAAGTTCAAACCATCTGAATCGTCTGCATCCATTGTTTATTGTATCGGTAGGAAGATTTCACACAGTAAATGTTGAATCGCGTTTAAAATAAATTATAGAAATGGGCCAAAAAATTCGTACACTAGAAATGCTGTTCCTGGTATTCGGCCATTTAAATCTGTATTTGTATGGCTTTTATCCTATTTATATCTATATTCATATGGCTTGTACACTTTTTTAATCTGTATTTGAATGGTTTGTATCATATTTAAATCTGTATTTGTATCCTATTTAAATCGGTATTTGTATGGCTTTTAACCTATTTAAATCTGTATTTGTATGGCCTGTATACTTTTTAAATCTGTATTTGTATGGCTTGTATCATATTTAAACCTGTATTTGTATGGCTTGTATCATATTTAAACCTGTATTTGTATGGCTTGTATCATATTTAAATCTGTATTTGTACGGCTTGTATCCTATTTAAATCTCTATTTGTATGGCTTGTATCCTATTTAAATCTGTATTTGTATGGCTTGTATCATATTTAAATCTGTATTTGTACGGCTTGTATCCTATTTAAATCTCTATTTGTATGGCTTGTATCCTATTTAAATCTGTATTTGTATGGCTTGTATCATATTTAAATCGGTATTTGTGTGGCTTGTATACTATTTAAATCTGTATTTGTATGGCTTGTATTATATTTAAATCTCTATTTGTATGGCTTGTATCCTATTTAAATCTGTATTTATATGGCTTTTATCCTATTTAATAGTGATTTGGCTTTTGGTACCAAAAAATATTTTAGGGTTCTCTCCTTTATTTTTTTTTTAAAGAAATAGTGAGATGTAAGTAGGTACATATCTATTTAGATATGTAGTATTAATATAATTATTTAATTTTGTTTTTTTTTGTTTGTTTTTCAAATTAGACATACAGCGACGTTGCACTCATTGTGGGACTGTCCATTATTGCTACATAATATTAAGTTTTAGAAAATTTTCAATGCAGATACGTAAATGAAAATATAAAAACAAAAAAATACATATAAACAATAGGAAGATAACATAAATATATGTGCAGGCTCGAAATATACAGATTCAATAGAAATACATAACAACGTTTTTCAAGAGGGAAAAAAAATACCTACATCAGAATCTACAAAGCTAAAAGACGGACATTACTTATATTGTAACATGGGATAATACTAACGTTACCCTTCTCACTTAACCTAGTCTAACAAAATCTAACCTAACCGAACCTAACCAAACCTAAGCAAAAGCATTTATGATCGCCTTGTGATTTAAAAAAAAAACATGTTTGTGGTGTCGAATCAAGTTTCTAGAGATCTTTAATAAATGTAGTGTTTTTATCAACAAAAAAATAATGATAATCGAATATGATGTAATGCGTTCTGGTAATTCCAAAAGTAATAAGTAATAAAGAAACGTGTATTACTATTGGAATCCAAGTATTGTTAAGGTGACCGATATCGTAAATTACCGTAAGTAACTTGGGTGCTCATCGAAATGTTATTGAGTGATTAGCCTTGTGCTATTATTTCGCTTTGGGAATCTCAAGATTCGATGCTTTCCCGCCGGGGTCTCGGATCCTAATGATTATACCCCCACGAATTGCAATATTACTGAAAATATGTTTGATCAAGAAGCAGATCCAGGTGTGTGACTAATACCAAATTACTGAATGAATTGCTTGAATGGAGATGTGAAATCGATACATCGACAAACTTGTATTTTCTAATACCTGCGTAAGGTTTTAACGATATGAATAATAATTATAATGGGGACCAGTATTCACAAAACAATGGGTCATTAATTTTAAGAGAAAAGCAACGCTGGATATTACATTAATTACTTTTTGTAGGTGCCTGTAGCATATATATAATATGGCGTTGCAAAAGCATACGTTTTTCTTGTAAAACCACACCGTTATCCTTGAATAAAAAGGAATTTTAATCTGTTCACAATTTTTTTTAAATACTCTTTCAAAATGCAAAGATATTAATTACTCTAGTAATCAGAATGAATTTATCATTTAAGTTTAGCCTATTAAAGGAAGACTTTCACTTTTTAAATCACCTTAAATGAACAGCATTATCTGTTCGTTTGTCCGATGCCTAAAGCAGGAAATACTTTCGGTCGATGAGTTCTGAATCAACAAATTTAAAAAACTTTAGTCTTTGGAATTTCTATGTGTATGCATCTATTTACAGTTCGCAGAACAATTTCCATCAACTGCTAAGGAACTTAAATTTGTCCACCAAACTTTTAACATGCACGTAAAACCGCTAAGTTGTTTGATTGCCAATTGAAAAAATAAATAAAAGAAGCCGAGAAGTAAAGCTTGCCTGCCATGCCTTATATATATAAAACATCTTCAAAAAGCTTATTGAAACACGCTTTAAAAAGCGATAAAACTGTATAAAAATAACGTGCTTTATTTTAAACGTTCGCATAATCACAAAGTTAATAATTCCTAAAATATTTTCTATATTGCCTTCAAAATATTTTTAGTTGCTTGTTTTACTCCTCTTGTAAAAATAACTGTTTCCATTCACGCCGCATAACTTTGTTTACGAAAACATTTTCCATAGGCAATTTATGGCTTATGGTTCAGCGTTGCAAGTTGCAACTAACATCCCTATTTCACGTCAACTACCTTCTCCAAAGGTGCATGACTTCTAGATGGGAAATGCGTAGGCAGAGGTGAAGTGGTGGGCCTAAGGCACAATTCCCATGTCGCAGAAAAGCTTTCCATTTCATTCGACGGCTATTATACCCGACAATAAATCATGGCAAGTAAGTAATGCCTGCCATTACTATGAACACCACGAATGATTCGCAAATGAGAACGAATGATCTCATTTCCCGGCAGCTTAATTATAAGCCATTATTTACGATACAGAGCCAAACATATTGATGTGTTAATACAGTCGATGAAACGTGGATGACTGCAGAATGCCATGGTCATGAGCTAAAACAAATCCATATAAGACTGTTTTTAAAATAAACTTCCATTAAAGCCAGGCAATTACTTTGGAAACTTAGAACGATGTTGTTAGAATATTATCAGAAAAATATACACCCTTGCTTGGAGTTTGTAATATTGATGACAAATAAAGAATGATCGACGCACATAAATCTAATAGTTAATGTTCAGCAAATAAACATCACCATTTAACTGTTTGTGGAGAAAATCAACAACGGAAATCGATTTTTTAGTTCAGGAATACCACAAGGACATTGTCCACTTGTTTTAGCATGTTTAAATAACTGTTTTAGTATGTACTCGTACATTACATATGTGTTCAACTATTTAGAAGACCGACTAGCCCGGAAACAGAGCAATAAATGTTTATTTCATGAATTCCTCAGGGAATGGTAATTGGTCCATTTTTGATTTCACATAGTTTCTATCGTTTCATGCAAACTAACTGCTGGATATTATATCTATAGCTTAAATAAGGAATTTAACACCCAGTTAAGGCGAATCAAGTATCACTAAAAACAGTCGTAAAAATGCCAAAATACTGGTGGACCAAATACCGTTCCCTGTGAAAATCCTGATGAAATCATGTTTGACAAATTAAGATTCTGGCTTATCTGGAGAGGTTGGAAGAAAATACTTACTGAAAAGAAAAAGAGGGAAGAAGAGCGGCACACACATTAGTAACTCACCCGGCAGTAACTTTCAAAGACAGTATTGACAATGAAAACAAGTAAGGAAGATGATTGACCAACCTGAAAGCAGCCGCACAGGCCGCGTCCCCGGGCCCTCAGTGGGACCTGCTTGGGACGCGGCAGGCAGGGGAGCGCCGGACAGGTCAGCGCGGGGCAGCGCAGGCGTGCCACGCGGGCGCGGGCCGCCTCCACGCCTGATGACCACGAGGGGACACCCTGGAAAAAACAACAAATCATTAGCAAAAACACAAAAAAATATTAATTGAAAAAATTGTATGTCGCAAATAAACACACTTTTAACCACAATCTACCTATCTGCCCTGATGATAAACACTGCAACCTATCTGAAACGTTGACAAAAGGAGGAGGAAATGCAACACGGCATAATACCCCAAAAATGTAACACGATAAGAAAATTACATAAGGAAATGTTGTAAGACAAAAATGTTTGTGGGTACAGCGGGATACGATCATATCTCCAAGTTGGACAGGCAAATTGCCTATGATAAAAACAAATAATAAATCACCATAATGTAAAACAGTACAATCATCTCACTTACGAGAGTAATAACGATGTCATGTCTAGGGAAAGGATATTGCAAAACTGCTTATGTGCATATGTCGGAGAGGAGTCGCTAATTATGTTAATATGAAGTATGTTAGTTTACCAAAGGGATGTTTGCTATATACTCGTATGTATATATTATGTAACAATGTTGTCCAGCCACACATCAATTAACTTGAAGTGGTCGTTTACAGTATATAAATTAATCGTTATCGATAACATGTGCAATTTTTCGCCGGAAAACATTGAAAAACTGTTTGCTTAGTTAAAATCTTATTGGAAGCCAATAAATAAACTAAAATGAACTCGTTCTCCGATAAATGAAGAATTACTTTTAGCTGCTATTTTTAATAAAATTAATAAGAAATGTTTTGTATAAACCACTATTTAATATATAAATATCGAAGTGTTTCGGAAGCGAAGCTTCTCTATCAGGATATGTATACTTTTCAGTATATATACATCTTATGTTTTTCCTGATGAGTGAAGCTTCGCTTCCGAAACATGTTATTTATATATTAAACATCGGTTTATACAAAACATTTCTTACAAATCTAAATCTTAAAATCATTACAAGCACATTTTTCAAAAAGTTTGTTGCAAACATAATAACCATCTTCTTTATACATGTCAAGTAAAACATCTCCTTTACGGGAATAAGATAGAATATTGTTTTACACCAATAGGAGAAATATGCCCCTTTTCATGCATAATTTCTTCCACCCATAAGTTTTCTATCTGACCAAATTGTTAACTATCCTTCCCATACAAAGTTTGTGGTTTTGGTTTAGTTGTGCGTTTTCGTAATATATTAAGGTTGAATGTTTACTTTTCTTTTTGAAGAAGCACTAAACAACCATAAAACTTAATTATGCGTTCAATTAATCGAAAACCATCAATCTCTTATACTGCCAAGGTCACACCCAGGATGGGGCAGCTAATAAACTTTCTCTCGGTTTAGAATCGACGTAATTAAGCTATCAAGTTGTCATTTCGTTATTCGTTTACGGCAATCACTCAGATGATCGTCGATACATGTGATGCGCCTAGAATGGTTATAAATCCAGTTGTTGACGTTAGAAAAGATAGAAATAAAAAATGATGAGGTGCCGAAAGAACTTGCCATTAGAGAACATGATAATTAACTTCACGACTGGGCCAACACCTAATACCAGATTTCGGATTCTGAGAATTTTTCTTGGTGTATTTATTAGGTTGGCTTTGAACGTATGTAATGATATATTAAAGAAAGTTATTGATGTGAGAAATGTGATCATGGATATGTCAATTCTCACTACCAAATGAACAATGAAAAAAGATTAATCACTCGCAACATACTCGCAACGCGAAATGCCAACAAAGATTTACTCCAAATTCCTGTAATTCATACTACTTTTGGGCAACGGAATTTTAGGTACTTTGCGATAATAATTTACAACATTCTTCCGGTTAACATAAAAAAATCTGATTCACAAAAAATATTCAAACAAAATGTAAAAAATTGGATTAAAAGTAATGAAAGGGCATTTACCGATGCACTCACCCAAATTCGAAATTATTGATTCAACGATTTACGAAGCATATCTCAATATAAATATATATTCATAGGTATTTTAAAATTATAAAATAATTAGAAAAATTACTGCCTCAACACAGGCTAGCCTAGTGAGGCGGGTTATGTGAAACTTCAACTATAACTGTTATTATATTATTTTCTATTTTACTTTATAAACCACTGCAGACTTATATTATTATATTATAGACGTCTTTTAGTTATAGTTAAATTAAATTACAATAAAGATATTATTATTATTAATGTGTAGTCTTTTAGGATATCGATACAGAGGCAATTGAAATTTACAAGCACACAATCAACCTTAATAACCTTACGAGTTAACTCTTCTTGGTATCCTGCTTTGAAGGGTATTGCCAAAATTACCTCTTGTAATACACATTAGATTATAGTAGATTTACTTATATAGGTAAAGTAATGAAAATTGGAAACGACTCTTGTCTGAATTTTGAAAATGTCGGGAGATCAACTAGTAAAACACCCCTTTCATTTTTTATCAAAATGTCACATTCAATTTAAAGATGCCCAATAACCGTTGACTACGGTTGAAAATATCCATTATGAAAACACTTACTGAAAATTGAAATATCTTTCAAGCAGCTGAATCATAATTGAATTCATCCCGAAACGCGCGTACTTTCATTTTATCTCTCGAGTCATCGTGAAATTCAGCAGTAATTGAAACATGCACCTCACCGCGCTTTGGATACCCGTTTCAACTGTCCATCTAGGGATCACGCAGCCTCCAGATATACAGAAGAAGGTAGGCTGTGGATCGGTAGACACAAGAGATGGACCAAATTGAATGAATTAATCATATGAATAAATTCAATCTTTTGACATACTCCATCTAATTCTCAATTTAACAGGGAATTAGTTCTTGATTCCTTAGGCCTGCATCTTTATTTCTAATGCACGGCACGAATACTATGGGTGGCACCACAAAGTCGTCAGCGGCATTGTCGTATTGTGCGAGATTCCATCTAGCGTACAGTATCCCGCACCGTAATCCATAAAACCCCATAGGTCATCGTTTATCCACGGCCCGCACATTTTCCAGCACGCAAACCGGCAAAAGTCACCCAATTAATAATTCTAAGTTCATCCGTATTCGCTAACGCAGTCTATATTCCATAGTTCAAAGAATTCAGAAACATATTCGCATTCAGTTGTGACGTCTAGTCACTACGATTATTATCCGTCGATGTCACATCTGCCTGCACTAGGTCCGCAGGGTGCAAGTTAGTCAAGTCACTGCAAGACACTAGTCGCAAGTTCCTAATTCATTACTCAGTGACCGCGGCGAATCCGTCAGTTTAAGTAGTGTAGAAGTTTTAGTAGGCGAGAATTTCTGAAGTAATCAGTAGGTAAAAATTTTGGGGTGCATTGATGTTATACTTGGTCGATGGTAGGGTATCAAGGGATTTTGTACTTTATTTTCTGTGGTTGAGCGTCACTCTCTCACTTTTTGTCGGTTTTTGTTTGGCGAGTTGTGTTGTGTTAAAAAAACGAATCGATCATTTACTACACATTGATGTGCATGTTATTTTCGTGTTATTTTTTATATGCTATTTCCAATACGAGCACAATTAACAACGCTTATTTATTTATTTTTTATTAATTGAAAATTTATTATAATTTTTTTTCGTTATTATTTATTTTGTACGAATTCACACAACATGGGGAATAAGACTGAATCGATTCACTACTCCGAATAAATTTGTCCATGTCCGGTAGACACTGACAAGAGTTTTCACTTGCTAAAGCGACCCGATAACACCGTGCTTCTAACCAGATGTTGATCGTGTACCGGTGTACCTGAACCTACCGAAGAAAGTGAACATTCAAAGGAAAGCGATATCGTCGCACTAACCCGCAGGGTCACCATTCACCATCGATGTTGACCGAACAGTAGTAGCACAAAATTGAAAAGAAATTGTTTTTATATTGAAACGCGGCTTCATTTTATGTGGTGTGAATCCACATGGAAACTGTAAACTTGAAAAACTAGATAAATTTAAAGAGTAGAAAAAGTATGATATGATTAAGGCAGGAACAGAAAAGTAGGTAATGGGAATATTTTAGTGAAGCAAATAAGAGGTTGTATTTTTTAAAGACCAAATAAGCAGTATCATTGGAGCTTTTAAAGAAATCCTGCTCCTAATAAGATCGTACCAAGATACAAGGGTGGCTGGATGGTGTGAAGAAAAACACCGCAGCTGTTGGAAAAAATAACTCGAGGGAAACATCGATAGTGGAGGCGTTTCCTTGAGGCAACCAGGACTCAACCAAGGGCTGTAGTTCCTGCGGTATATGTTCGTAAGAAAACACGATAAGAGTAAGTTTATCTAAATAAAAGATTTCTTCGTCTCTTTTTTAGCCCTGCCCTGCTTCTGTTTTGGAATGGGTCATTTTAGGTAATTATATTTCTTGTCTTTTCACATGTACCTGTTTTAGTCCAATCTTTATCAGGTTTCAATTCCAGTGTTTAATAATGAATTTTGGATTGTTAAAATACATTTATTAATTTTACTCTCCTTCACCTCATTTAATAAGTAAAAGCCTAGGCGAAAAGTTGCCAGCAAAAAACAAACGAAACAGAAATTTTCAAAACGAGAATATTCATAATAAATATATAGATCTGCCTGAAGATACGGAGAACTAACAACCGGTTCATGCTTAACTCGATTAAAAGAACTCTATCGGAAATGGAAGCAAACGTGTTTTTCCAGTACTTGGTGTTCGTCAAAGTATGGGTAGATATTTACAGATATCGATGGGAAATGAAACGTTCATTGACTGAATGAAATGGTGTGGAAACTGATTGGGTAGGTGCAGAAAAACTGGAAGAAAACTGGTAAATGTGATTTAGTTAGCTAAAACAAATACAATATTAATATCAAACTACTCGCCAAAACCAGCCTTGCCAGTTTTAATTAGAAACAAAAACAATCAAAATGTTTGACTCCTTGAGAGCCGAAAAACATGTTTTAAAATCTTCATATATTCAAAAGTATCCAGCTTTATACAAATCTATTTCGAATGGTTTCCATTTAAAAACGACTATTATCCTATGTACTTCAATATCGAACAGAGAAAGCAGTGAGAATTACCACCAATCTCTTAGGTTTGGGATAATTTTGCAAAAATATTCAAATTCATGATTATTCCCGTACATATCATATTACGGTTTTACAATATATTTGGCACATCCATATTTCTTCTCTTCTAGTAAACACAGGCGTGGACAAATAGAAAAATTATTGTTTTTTTTTGTTCAATGTAATACCTACCATGCAGGAGTCCCAACTCCCAACGCCCGGAGATGTGGAACAATGACATCCCCATGTTTAGGGGATGTTCTAGGGTTGAGAGGTAGGAGAAAGGAGAAAGAAAGGAGAATGAGGGATGGTGGAAAGTATCTGGTCATTTAAACATAACTGAAAGTTTCGCTTTTCGGAAATACCTGACTAATAAATGATATTTGTTTTAAATCATTTATATATGTTTTATAAAGATTTGTCATTAAGTTACGATGAAATTTGATAGGTAGTTACTTAATTAAATTTTCTATTTATAATAGGTGTAAACCTACTGGCTCCGGACAGTTGGGACATTTGCATGACACGTTTAAAAAAATCTACACTGGCGACGCCATCGACTGCAAAGTTAGCCATGACAAGTTGTGCTGTGGTTACCTTACCCTCTGCGGCCCTTGGAAATTGATAAATTGGCCCTCCGGCGAAATACGTTGTGCATCATTGCACTGCAAATAAATAGTATGAATTCGTCAAATAGAAACATTTTACTGACGTAGAACGATTATGAAAAATATTCACAATATTATTTATTATCTTTAATTTATTTTTCCGATTGATTTTTCTTAGGGTAGGCACAGCTTTTCAGCCTTTATGGACTGCACGCCACTGCTCAATAGCAATAGTTTTTTTTTAAATTTTTATATGAATACCGCACAAGAGTGCCAACTGCTCCCAACCGTCTGGAGGCAGTGAGACTATGGCATTCCCAATTGGGGAATGTTGTGAGGTTGAAGGTATTGTGGAGGGGAAGGAGAAGAGGAAGAGGGGGGTGGGAAAATACCTGGCTATTCAGATCTGGTCACCAAACACGGCTAAAAGCCATTTCAAGCAACGTTTCAATTCTGAATGGTGGTCTTTCACCAGGGTGACACTGTGAGTATCTTCCACTCTGGAACGTTCCCAAAATTACTATATATTATTTTTTAATTGTGAAACAACACAAATTAATTAAATAAAATTTACTTGTGCACGCCGGGATTTGAACCCGAGACCTTTGGATTCGTAGTCCAGAGCTTTACCCGTCGACCATGGAGGCCGTCAAAAATAGTATAACCTAGGAAGCAAGTAATAATAACTTAACGTCGTGACGCGTGTGGAAAAGTCAACATTGACATAAATAAATGCCGGCCAATTTTCCTATTAGTACTACAATAATAAACGAAGCGTTAAACACGAGGAAGTCGGCGTCAATATCCGTAAATAATTTACGACCAAAAGAATTCGAAACCGGAATATTGCGGCTCAAAACGTGAATAAGGAATTTTAATAGCTTCGGTAGTGAACCTACGTTTTAAAAGTTATTTTCCTGCTCCTGTATGAATGTGGTATATTATTTAGGAACGTAAACATACCATAATTTGCCGTATGTTATGATAGAAATACATTCGTAATATATGCAAACTGTGAGCTGAGTGGTGAAAGTAATTGTAAAGCGATATACGAGTACCTAACTACGCACACTGTATTCGCTAAAGATTTGTTTTTTTTGCGTGTGAGTCCAAAAATCGAGAAAAAAAAAGTTAAATAAAAAAGGACAGAATTGTCATTTTCCACTTTCCTTTCATTACTTAAAGTTGGGGCTTTTATGTAAGTAAGTTATTTTTCAAATTAGGAGTTTTTCAGTAAACATCTGTTTTCAGTTCACAGCCATTTCCATTCTAGGCTATGGAGCTTTGAAAATTTAATCGTATATATTGAGCACCGCACGGCGAAAGATAGTTCCATACAATTGTGTATGGCGTAACGGAATAAAAAATATCAGAAACTTTGGGTGAATTACAGTGAAAATCTAGGTAAACTGCAGTGTTTCTAATAAACACATTGGTTCTTCGCCTTTATTACCCAAAGATTATGGAAGGATTTTTATTAAAAAGTTTAAGAAAACAACGAAGGAACTTAAAGCGTTTTTCTTTTTTTTTTTTTTTTTGATTTTACGGATTCTTTCGTAATCCTCTAACTAGCTGGGGCTTATACAAATACCCCTCATGTGTTCTGGCTAACTAGTACTCCGGCGCTTTGGCCTTATTACTATCACCATCTGATGGTTTATTTAAATTGACTGAATTTATTAGTTACATTTCATGACTTTTAGGGAAAAGATCTTAACTGGATAAAAAACCCTAAACAAAACTGGGAAAGGCAAACATTTGGTTCTGAACTATTTACTGTTGTTTACTTTTAATTTTACTTAAAATTTCAGTACATATTTCATGTAGAATGGAAAACATTAGAGTTTAAGCGTTGTCGTCATTGGAAACCTTAGACATTTTTTTTATCTAGAATTTAAAAATTAACAGATAAATTTTTTGTTTTATTTCTAACGTTAGCAACCCACAAAGTGACGTTTACCGCCTCATTTGAGTCTTCGCCCTTAACTGCCAAAAAAAAATGTTTTGAAAAAATATTGTAGAACCTAGGGTGAAGTCGGTCAGTAAGTACGCATTACTTTAAAATAGTCTAAAATTGCCCATAGCGGGGTGAAGCCGATCAGGTAAACCAAACCAAAAATAAACAGCGAATTAAGTTGTGCATTATAAAAAATTTTTCATACACGAAACAACACGGCCTTTGACGGCCTCCATGGTCGAGGGGTAAGGCTCTCGACTACGAATCCGAAGGTCGCGGGTTGAAATTCCGGCGTGCGCAAGTAAATTTTATTTAATTAATTTGTGTTGTTTCAAAATTAATTCATTTAAAATAATAGTGTATTTGCGCACGTTCCAGAGAGGAAGATACTCTCAGTATCACCCTGGTGAAAGACCACCATTCAGAATTGAAACGTTGTTTGAAATGGCTTTTCCCACATCCCTCTTCCCCTTCTCCTTCCCCTCCATAATACCTTCAACCACACAACATTCCCCAATTGGGAATGCAATAGTCTCACTGGCTCCAGACGGTTGGGAGCAGTTGGGACTCTTGTGCGGTATTCATATAAAAAAAAATATATAAAAATAAAACTGTTCGGAAACTAGATTTTTCTAAAATAGTAGAAGGTCATAAAACACCTACCTGAATAAAATATAAGAACGGTTAGAATTTATATATTATGATTGTATTAAATCATTTGTTTAGGCTTTATCAAAGAGATTTATTATCCTAGTTAACCTCAGACTGTAATTATTTATAATTGAAGAGCAACGATCTTATTAAA
Source organism: Halesus radiatus (assembly GCA_022606495.2). Lineage (NCBI taxonomy): Eukaryota > Metazoa > Arthropoda > Insecta > Trichoptera > Limnephilidae > Halesus > Halesus radiatus. Next base: position 68,959 of record JAHDVE020001990.1, on the reverse strand, counting down.
GAGTGACCTCGGTTCATAACAATAGCGTGGCTAATTTTCCGCAAACGATAACCCTATTAGAGCCGGTATCAAGTAACTTAATTAACTTCACGATTCGTTCGGTTTGTGGACAAAGCAAAATTAATTATTTAAATTGTTTAATGTTGTTTTAAGTAAAAAAAGATGAGAGGGTTAAACTATGGAGATTTTTAGCTCGCTGTGTTAATTTGATTGAACAAGTTATTTATTTTAACGAGAACAGAACTCAAGGGTAGCTTATTTCTGTGGTTAGGACAGGCCTGGTTTTACGCAGGCGTCATTGGAGTAGACCACTCAGTGCTATGTGTTGCTGAGGCGCCGTATCTTATGTGAAATGATACAAAAGAGAGAAAAAAACAAGTAAAAAATCTATAGAATTCGTAGTAACCAGGGGCATTTTTTAGGTTTAAGGATTAGACAGTGTAAGAGGGCGACAGCGGTTTTATGGTACTTTCCCCCTTCGCCTCCCCACTTTCTTGATGATTAGATATTTAATAATTGTTCACTACTACGATACGTAATTTATTAAAGATTGTCTAAAACAGCAAAGGAACTATTTAAATTTTATTTTAGTTTTCAAAAGGCGCCAATTTTCACTCAGCTCCAGGCACCACTTGGCTCGACGTCGGGGTCGGGTTAACAAAAATAATTTTATATTGCCGATGAGAGATCCGTTGTGATTTCGATTTCTGTTACATGGGACGTTCATGAGAATAAGGGAGAGATTACAACATAGCTAGGAGGCGATTTTTCGCAAAAACGGCGGTATGAAAATTATCCGTTTATTATTATTACCAGCTGAGTGCTGTGTGCCTTTGGTTAAGCTTTCAGTTTTATTTGATATCAACCAAAAAAATATATTTACTCAAAACATCAAAAGAATCGTCACGAGAATATTTTCTTACCACTGATTTTTCCTAGACGTTTTACGTTCAAAAGCACATTATTTTTATCTCAAATGAAATAAATTTCATGTTCTTAATTTAAATAAATAATCATTTTAAATCTTGGCATATTTATCACACACATCATAAACTATTCAATCACAATATTATTACGTCACGAAATGAAATCAAATGTACAAATCGAAACCAAATTCATGAAACCTGCCCGAGCCTCACGTCCGTGACACTAGCGACTACTGACAGTGTTCCGTTACAGCGGATTCAGCCAACTGACGGGATAATCAAATTGTAAACATCCACCAATCAAGGAGCTTTGATCCAGCCTCAGTGCATTATGTTCAATGCATACTGAGAGGTCGCCAACATTAGGGGGCGATCGGGTTTTTAAAAATTATAAGTGGAATATTGTTTATTTTGCAAAATCTTCTAACTATGGTTAAATTTGATTAATGTCCTTTATTCACGAAGATTCTTTCTTGGCCACAATACCAATAAATACTAAGCAATTCCATATTCCTTCCAAAAAATCAACTTAACCATCTCCTAACATATTTAATTTGTCCACTACACAACATTCACTGTAGTAGCAAGATTGTGGATATATTTAGCGATAGCCCCAAGAGACTTAAATTTCTAGAATTTTTTGTTTTTACTTGACGTAAGCATTACTTTTTTCATTAATTGTCATTGTGTTTAATTGGTAGAACTCCGTTTAATTTTTATAGTTAATCAAATTTAATAATGTTATCATTAATTAAAACAATTATTTTCAAAGTCAATCGGTTTAACCGGTAATAAATCATTTTAAACACCATCCAACTTGAAATTGGGTGGAAGTAAATAAAATCATAGTTAGTCGTCGCAATGTGGCCTAACCACAATTTAAAAATGGCCTTTAAAGCCGAAAGAGCTGTAACAATAATCTAAAAAAAAAACTAAATTACTTGTCGATGTTAATAATAACAATATTAAATTTGATTTACTTTTAAAATAAGCTCTATAATATAAACAGATTAATTTATTTTAAACCACTTAATTTCGATCGGTTTCGGAAGTACCCTTCTTTCGTCAGGACAATATTAAAACTATTAAATTAAAGTGGCTTAAAACAAGTTTACGTGTTTATATTATAATTATGGCAAAAGTAAATTCTTTTTACGAATATGTTATTTTCTCGTTTTATGGTTTTTATTTTTAGTTACCAATCGTTTCATTTTTACATATTGTTGTAGACAGTTAGTATTAAGTCTTTCTTATTTCCCTATTTAAAAAAAAGGAATATCTCTGTCTGTTGTGTATATTGACGGCCTCCATGGTCGAGGGGTTAAGACCCTCTTCTACGAATCCGAAGGTCGCGGGTTCAAATCCCGGCTTGCGCAAGTAAATTTTATTTAATTAATTTGTGCTGTTTCACGATTAATTAATTTAAAAATAAGATATAGTATATTTGCGCACGTTCCAGAGTGGAAGATACTCTCGGTATCGCCCTGGTGAAAGACCACCATTTAGAATTTAAACGTTGATTGAAATGGCTTTTAGCCGTGTTTGGTGACCAGATCTGAATAGCCAGGCATTTCTCCACCATCCTCTTCTCCTTCTCCTTCCCCTCTCCAATACCTTCAGCCTCACAACATTCCCCAATTGGGCATGCCATAGTCTCACTGGCTCCAGACGGTGTGGAGCAGTTGAGACTCTTGTGCGGTATTAATGTAAAAAAAAATATATATAATAAATACATAAATATTAAATAATTAAACTAATTAACTAGTCAATCACAGTGCCTTGGCACACACTGCTTGCATTATTGACAAGACCTGACTTATTATTCCATTCACTTTGACATAATTATATACTTTTCAAAATTCATTCTTTTCAATCCGTTCTACATGTCCAAAACATTTAACAGTCCCATTCCTAATGTTGTTCAATACGTTTACATCGAGTATGCACTATTTCAGAATCACCTCATTCGCAATACGCGTGTTTTGGAGAAACGGAGGGGTATAAATTCTTTACAGTTGTGTATTTACAGATGCCGGGTTACAAGTATATTAGTGGGTTAATATTCCATACATTGATAATAGATAAATGGAGATTGGCTATCAACCATATTTTATTAGTATTAGACCGTGCGCAAAAAAGGTAAAGTCGTCAACATCGTTCACCCATACTACTGTACATCCACACAAAGCTGCAACGCTCCGCTTTTGTTTCTACGAAAGCATAACGTTAATTGGATATAGCCCGTGCAGTTAGGTCTTGGATCGGCGACAGCCGGCACACTCTAATGCCATTTCTATCTTTGTTTCTATTATCAATGGTTCCACATCTCTGGACAGCAAACTGACGCTGTATCGGCGATCAGCGTAATTCGTATCAACACGGAGATGGTGTATTTGTATGTGTATGTGTACGTAAGGGGAGATCACCATTTGATATGATAAACACGTGTTGTGAACGGCTCATCTGCAGCAAGACGCGGTCCATTGTAAACAGGACGCCGGAAGCTGGGCGGAGAGAGGACAGCATGTGGAAATGTCATCAGAAAGGATTACGAAATGATTCTAAGGACTTCCCAATTGGAATAATCGATTAATAAAACATACCTATTAGAATATGATGTAATCGCTACAGAATACGTTGGCCCCTTGATAGACTGCTTAATGTGAATCTTGAATATTGATGGTTTGAACTCCAAATACTAAGCTTAGATGGTGACTTACTGATTAGAAAAAACCTTTTTTTAATCTTTTTAAAATCAAACTATCACAGGAATTTCATCAGAGATCAGAATGAGAGTGTAAAAATTAAGAAACCATGATGATAATTTAGCAAGTAAAGGAAGTTAAATTCTCTGAGGTTGCGGGAGGAGCGAGGGATTTTCAAATCAAAAAAATTCAGAATGAAATTCTAAACTCATTGCATAAAGTTACATCCATATATAGATACGCCCGAGGAAGACACGGCACGATCAAGTAAATCAAAAACTTGAGTCGGGCCATGTCAGAAGTCAGAATGACAGAATACTGATTAAATTTATTTATTATATTGTATACACCATATTTGAGTTTTTACATATTTTGTTTTAAAATTCAAATCACAATAGTGACACAGACAGGTGCAAAACATGGACAAGATCGCCCTTAATGAGTTAAAGAATAATAATAATAATTGGATTACTTCTATAGCGCCGTTTTCGTGGGAAAATCACCTCAAGGGTGCTTTGTTGCTAATGTTAATAATGTTGCTCTAAAAAAAAAATAATACCGAGTATGGAGTATGAATCAATACAGACGTATTATTTTAGAATTAAAACATTTAACATTTAACCCTTGACCTCTGAATTACAGATTTGATGGACTTATTATCACATATTTACTTATTAAACAGATTCATTTGACACAATCTTTTTACAATGTAAAAAATCTTAACCTGAACATTCCCAATCAGGGACAGAGAGAGGAAAATAGCAAATAATTATAGATTTATTTCATTTATGTACACGAATTGTCTAAATATTATTTTATTATTACAAAAGTGTTCTATTAAATGTAATCAAAACGATATCTTCGTCATTAGATTCACCCCGTTGCTTACTGGAAGTGTTAAGATGCAATTAATGTAAAGGAATACAGAAAAAACTAGCAACTTTTGTTGATACTCAATAATGTATGTATTTTGCTTACAAGTGTGATGTTTTCAGTGGAAATGTGACCGGAACAGCTGAACGCTGTGGTCCTGAAATAATCGTAGTATTATCATTAATTTCGGAAACATCGGGTGATTCTGGCGGTGGTTCTAACTGTTGAGCATCGTGAGGTTTTTTTAGATTTAGGAAAAGGTTTTACTTTATTAACTTGAACCACATTGCTGTTTATAGACAATAAAGGTGCTTGTACTGCAATTGGTTCAATAGTTGTGGATCTGGAAATTTGTGGTACTACTTTTGAATTATCTTGAATACTGGCAACATCTGGTGACTTTGGCAGTGGTTCTAGCTGCTAGGGTAAGAGCAGGCGGTATAATGGACCCAGGAAGAGCCTGCGTAATATTTGGAGCAATGGAGGAGTGTATAACTCCCAACTGCTGCACAATGTGTTGGATGTGCTGGGAAGTGAGCCCACCTGGTTGACAGTTTTCCAAAGCTTCAGCAATATTCCCATCTAGCGAATACTCAGCCAAGGAATGCAGTTCCTCTAATTGATGTTCAATTAAGTTCTATAAATACTGCATTTTTTTGTCCAGTGGTTCATTTTTATTTGTACCACTGACTGTTTTTGTTTTTCCAGCAAAAGCTGAAAGCAAAATTCAGAATCAAAGTCTTCCATGACCTCTTCAGGTTTTCCAAAGCTGATCACATCGCATCAGCTTTGGAAAGAAGAAGAGAAAATCCATTTATGTAAGTTCCATTGGTTGTCTTATTATCTGAAAGCCATAAAAAAAGAAACAAAACAAAAAAGGTACGTAGATAGAATAGATAGCCTTCACGAAATACAACAACAAAATATTTATGTCTTACAAACAAATTCAGCAATAAAATCATGTACATAAAAATAGCTGCCAATATAATATGAGATTAAAAATGGAAGATAATATTCACAAATCTTGAATTTGAGATATGATATCGATGAAGATGACACAAATTGAACTTGTCTCATTAGCTAAGTCAGTTGAGCGTTGCCCCGGATAGGCAGAGAACCTGGGTTCGAGTCCCAGATGCGACTGAAATATTTTTAGTTTCTGTTCTTTGGTCCGGTTTCATCTTTCATTTAGATATGTTAATATTATTTTCTTCAATGATTAAATAAAACCATATAGTTTGGAACAAACGCCAATATACGAAATATACAACAAATTCACTAATACTTATACTCTAGACTCATATCTTATTAATATTTATTGAGGATACATCCAATAATAGTCTTTCTCAAAATAAAGCGCGCTTGGGGTGATTTTCTCATGAAAACAACGCTATATAAATAATTCATTATTAATATTAATGAAGCAAGAAAGGTGTACCAAGGCCAAGTTGTTTTATGGTCCATCCTCTCTGCCTACCTTGTATCTAAATGAAATGGCAAAGTTTTTTTTAAAATAATTTTTATTTTAGTGTTATTTTTGTAGGTTTGTAAAACGTTGTTAAAAATTTATTTAGGTATATCATATTATTTCAAAGCGAAATTGATTCTTAACTCCAATGAATAAATCACGTTACGTATTCCTTTTAAATGCATCTTCAAACAAAGCATTTATTTGATAGATGCTCTGGCCCCCTATCAAAAATTGTCCATAATAAACTTCACAGATAAGAAATGCCTGAACTTTCACTGGAATCTTTTCACACTAACCTTTATACATCTCTCATTCGATATCAAACTGTATCTCCACAATAAACGAGCAAAATTATTTATGAAACAAATAATAAACCGAAGCCCACACAATTTCGAAAACACAAATAAAATCTGTTCTTCTTTGAAACGAGTTCACCCACGACTCACAGCTGGGGTCAAAGGAAAGCAGCTCTTGGATCATTCATTAACACAATGTAATAATATAACTCGTAGATTACTATACTCGTACCTTATAACAAGTTATAGATATGTTTGTTATTTTCGAATGGGATGTCCATTGAATCCGTCGATAAGAACATCCGGATTACCAAATTTATTATACATGCATTGTAATTAAGCATTGATGGACGGATTAATTTAACGTCTTGAACTCGATTGCATTGTGAAGTGCAAGTTGGTGCAGTGAGAATCATTGCAGGCTGAACGGTACTGAATAAAAGTTAGTGCCTGTCCATCAATCACCTTAATTCCAGATATGAAAATTCTGTCTGGGTTTTTGTTGTGAAATTAAATGTTAACAGGTTATGATTTGGGTCTGTTTGATTTTGGAGTTGTCCGGATGATTGAGATTGAACGATGAAAGTTCCGAAACCACTTTGTGATGATATATATGTCTCTATTCTAGAAAATAACCACAAAAGTGTGGTTGAAAAATACTTAACAATTTTAATACCATGGATAGCATGATCGATGAGGAAAGACAGAAATAAAGGTCGCCTACAGATGAGATAGGTTGGCGACGTATATATAGCTGCCTGCAGGCTTCGGTGGGTGAGAAAGGCTAAGAAGCGACAAATCTGGAGATTTTGAGGGAGACCTAGCACGGTTGATCGATAAAACGTTACATCAATACGATATTGACTAAATCCGTCATCTGAGGCGGTATGTGCGAGCACGGTTAAAAATTGATATAAAAATATTCCGACAGCCGGTAGACAAAGCCCGCCTAATTTGGCGCTCCCTCTTGGGTGACAGATACGCTTCAGTTAATTATCAATATACACAACTTTTTTTTAATAATGACATTCTTTATGCAAAATTACTGGCTTATTAATGAATGGAGGCAAACTAAAGAATCTCGTAGAATGGAAAGACGTCGTATACGCGATCAATTGAATCCGTTCAAGCTTGGAGAAACAGAATTCACACAGTTCTTCAGAATATATAACGAATTATCAATGCATCACAATGCCAGTTATGGTTAAAGATCTCATTGACAAATTAACTCGTTTATTAGTACCAAAAAGTCAACATTCATTCTATATCGTCAATTTATTCGTACGTACATTTAACATTTAGGAACGCCGATCGATAGATAAATTCCGCCAGTCTTGCTATCGCAGGGCGATTTCTCATTTATTTTGCTGTCAATATCGGATTGGCTATCGACACGCCTAACGAGCGTAGTCGTGCCCGGGAAATCGATATCAAATCATCGTCAGTTAAGCCTATCGATTCAATATTGTTAAGTTATCGAGTCAAATCGATTTTTATATCAATTGTTGACCGTGCTCGCACATACCGCCTAATAACCATAGATGACGAGTTTAGTCAATATCGTATTGACATAGGGTTTAATCCATCGACCGTGGGGCCCTGTGGCTTATTTTTTAGATTATCCTTATCCTTATGTTTAAAGACGATTTTGCTTAACTACGGTTCCGGTTCTCTCGGATGATAAAAATAGCGATATTTGCGTATTTTAAATAAAATAAAAAACTGTATATTATCGTAAGTATTTACTTCAAACATTAGTGATAGTTAGTTGTCGCAATAATAATGCCATAAAATCAACCGAATTAATAAAATTGTAATATTTGTAAAGTAACTATGACAAAACCTCGAATTCCTAGAAATTATAATAAAATACACGTGTTAAGTTTGTGTGATGTACCTAAAATTTGTAATAATAATGTGATAATCAAACCACAACCTCTGGAAATGATATGGAAACGGAACCGCAGTAGAGTGAAATGTCTTTAACGCTAATAATAAGGACAGTGTCTTATTCTTAAAAAGAACCGTAATCGTGTCCCAGAAGGCACATGAAAAATAAAAAATGGATAAACATGTGCTTAATCTACAGAATAACTGATGTTGCTGGGTTACACGTGGAGTCATTTTCTAGTTTGACAGACTTCGGGTAGTTACGAATTCGGTCTATCGCTTTCATTTGTGTAGTGTTAAAATTAATTTATCAACAAGTTCCATGTTCACTCCTTCTTTTACTCTAAAAGGCCCTCCACAGTATCCAAACAGCATCCCTAAAGATAAATAATAAATATAAAAATATAATGTGTTTTTTTCATTTGAGTGATTTTGCAATGTTTTGAAAGTCGGATCATAAATGCAACTTTGTAAACATGCATTATGTTCGCAGAGTCTACGGGCAAACACATCAAGTATTATACAACACGGACATTCAAGTACGCACACATAATAATATTAGCTTTGGACATGGACATTCAAAATAAATTGGAACATAGGGGGAGCGAGGCACAAAAACTTGAACAAGAATCAGTTATTATGAAGTGGTTATTATGATGTTGATTGGATAACGCCGTAGAAAGGTGGATTCGATGATTCAATTTATCATTTCACCTCTGGCATTGGTTAGAAAGTCTAAAAAAGTTTGACTGTATATTATACTAAGTGAATTATTGTCGATGTAATCATCTCGGTAGTGTTATACAATAATTATTATACATCAATCGAGTCATATTTAATTAACATCTGAACAAATCGCTAGCTTGATAACTCGGGTTATCCAAATGTTTGAGATGTATTTGTCGTGTTTGCATTTTGGGTATATAATTATTATAAAGACGGATTTCATATAAAATAAATATTGTTTAGATTTGGCATATAAATTTCATATTTATTAAAACTTTATGTTCATCACTTTTTTTTAATAAAATTTTGACATTTTCAAAATTAAGGTAAAGTATAAATATAAAAAATCCATACATATTAAGATTTTTTTCACTAGGAGATAATGTGCTGAGGCGAAGGTTTTGAATAAGGGGGTTTTCAGTTACTTTTGAACTTCAAGGTTTGGGTAGGGTATTTTCATTTCTATGACGTTGTTTTAAGAATTGTTACATAACGCAAATATCCCATAAATACTAGCCGCTCGTTAGATTAGCACCCCTAGCGACAAAATAAACACCACTCGCACTCGAGTTCCGGTTCCCCCACGCTCGCTGCACTCCACCATTCTCTCCGTGGACTTGGCCTTGACAACATCCTCCCCGAGGTGCACCATTCACCGTGGACCTGACCATGGATTACTACCCGGACACACAATAGACGTTCGACTTCACCATGTCCGAGCCACATTATCCCCAACCGTGAGCTGTATCTTGCTTATTCCCCTTTCTTTGTGTTGTAATTCTATTTCAAGTCACATTTAAGTATGCACGTTCGAAGAGAACTTTCCAGAGAGAATCAGAGAGATTACCCGTAACATTATTTGTAATATTTAGGTTAGCCTGTTCCCCTTGTGTAATCTTACTATGTCTGTGTCCTTTTTCGAGTAAACTTCTGAGTTTTGAAAGCATCTGAGTGTTTTAATTGATAAAGTCTCGAGTCACAATCCCCAATTATAAGACCGCCTGTCGATTCACGATCCTGAAGAAGAGTTCCGAGGCCTGCCGATTGCGAGCTAGTCGTAGGTCCCGAGTTCCCTGGAAGAAACCTATCTCAGGGTACATACACACACACACACACACACACACACTGTCTCACTCAAATTCACCTTCCTAACCTCCCTCCTCGCCTTCTCCCGCATTCCCGCGTTCCCCGCTCAAATCCAATGTATTACACTTGTCATGGTATAAGACCCCTGTCTTTAATGTTAACACTGGCGCGCTGCAACGTTGGTGCTTTCTTTGGGAATTGGAACAGACTCCTTTGATATAAAACTAGCCATTCTCGTTGCAAACATAGTTCCTGCTCATAGGATGCTTTCAGACTCGGTAGATGTCTCATATGGTATTATATCCTCCCCATGTAAATTATTCCACAGCATTATACATTGAAATTAACATGCCTCCCTACAAAAGCCGTTGTTACCGCTTTTTTTTTCTCTCTCTCTGTCAGAACTAGAATCATTTCTAACCATGTTCAAAAAACCGGTTAAAAACATGCCAGAATGTTCTAGAAACAATCTCGAGACGCGTGACCAGAAACCGTTGAAGGACGCGCCAAAACATTCTAGAAGCATTTCACATCACGTGACGCAGCAATCACATATCGGAAACGTTCGGCGCACGCGCGGTAAAATCCTAGAAACTTCAACGGAATAACACATATGAAGTTCGTTATAAACACACCTCCAAACGCGGCGTTCCGCACCCATCTCAAATTGGCAAGATTGAATCTATACCAACTTACAAATTAACAGAATAGGCAACTTTACAGTCCCTTTTTATTTCTCTTAAATTGCCTGGATCAGTCAGCTGATTATTATTTTTTTGACAGTTCCATAAACAAACAACTCACGCCGTCCCTTACGTTGCTATCGGCTTTTCAACAATTAAGTTTTTTTCAATAAATAAGTTCGCAAACTTCACCTTTAAGACCTTTTGCCCAATAAACAGCAGGTACAACTAAATTTTCAACAAGGATTACCTACTTCAATTTCCTCAAATAATTCACGCAAATATGTAACATTGTGTTTACATATTGTATTGTGATACTTTATTAAGTGAATAAAAACCCTCTGACAGTGATTATAATAATAAAATAAGCCAAAGACAATTAAATCAAGTGGTACTTTAAATTTATAAATTAAAACTATTACGCCGGTGTTTCTAAAAGTAAACTTCATAAAGTAAATTAATGACCAGTTTTTTTTTATCTCCTTTCGAGTTTCTTTTTTACAAGACCAATAAACAAAGAGTGATTGTCAATTAAATACCAATTATTGGCCTAGTGTCAATTAACCTCAAGTTTCAACAAAGTGTTAAGTGATTTAAAAAATTACCATTTTCTAAACTAGAGTCCTGACAAAATTTTTCAAGTTTTAAGTAAAAGTTACAAAAGTGGATAGGGAAATTTAAAAATGTCACCCCCCTAAACAAATCCCTGGCCGATTTTTCTTAAAATTCAAACACTTAGAAAAATCAGAAGTTTTCAACTTTTTTCAAAGTGTCAATTTTTTTTTTCTCTTTCTCTTTTTAAATTTTTATTGCAAAATGGAAACCACACCTGCCTTGGGTATCATCGCCAACATACACCAATCAAACAAAGACACAATTCTCCAAGCATTGCGCGACAGAAACCTGTCTCCACAAAACAAAACCAAGAAAGCTTTAATAAAATACGCACAGCTTTTCAACACAAAATACATCAAGGCCCAGCCCTTCAATTCCATGCAGCCCGGTGAAGGAGAAATCATTCCTCAAGATTACAAAAATACCATCTCGGTCACAGAGGAATTAAATATAAACTACGACCAATTTCATCAGAATGGAAAGTCAACCACTCCACAATTACAAACCTCTGTCTACCCTCGAAGATTACGTTTGGAAACTGGACTGAGAAGAATCTCAGATTCAGTATATGCTCCATCTGACATTTATGTCAAATACAACATGAAGGACATCTGCAAAACTGGAATTATGGAAACAATAGAAACCATATCCCATGTTGACTCATCCATACCCTGTGGACAAATCAACAATTGCCACATGTTGCGAATGTCGCAGAAACATTCACTATTTAACATGTAAGAAAACCTTGCATTTTTGGAAGTTACATTAGTGTCAGATGTAACCCTTTCCTCTTGTAACATAATTGTATATAATCAATCGTTTGTTTTGGTTTTTCAATCTCAGTTTTCATTCTTCATTTTCACTCTTGACGGTTACCTTTTTTTCTTTTTGAAACTGATCACTTCAAATTGAGGAAATCACCTTTGTTGTCGGTAATTATTTCTGGGAAACGTACCCAGAGGTGTTACCCTACCCTCTTACTATAACAACAGTTCCGTCCTATCATGTCATGTGTAAATATTCAATTCATCTCTGTGTTTGTCATTTCTTGTGCGACCTTTAGTCATTTTTGTTTGTTCAAATATCTCACTCCTCGAGAGTACATCCGTACAAAGGTCACTGACTTTTGTTACTCTTCCAATTACAGTAACCAAACTCTGGTTAGGATTTTCAGTCAAATGCAAGTGTAAATTCCCGCTGAGGTATCAACATTCTGACTCGAAAATCACACCTGTTGAACGAAAGTTATAACGGGTAAATGTTTTGTTTTTTCAATTTTTCCAAAATTGAATGGCGCTCACCCTAATTGCTCTTTAAATCTCCCATTTTTCAGAACCCGACACTGACACGTCAATTCTGAAAAACGTCATTGGCATAATGAACAATCTTAAGATCGGTTCCCCTCATTAATGACAATTACTTTGTATAACTATTGCCTTGTTATTCCAAGTATGTAAAACCTAAAGTGGTCTTGGATAAGCCATGGTGATATGTTCCTTGTTAGGTTCATGTCTTGTATTGTCCCTAATTCATTTTGTGCTGCGTAAACTTAGCCCTATAACTAAGTCATCACAGTAACTCTCTGGCAAAAGAGTAAGTAAAACCAATTCGGTCTCTTCTGCAAAATACCTTGCTCTGTGTAAGTAAATATTTTACCATCACTTTGCTCCCCTCGTTACAATTAGAGTTTTTTAAAACCATTTAGGTCTCTTTTGTACTTGTTCTTGTATTATTTAAAATGTACATTTTACGCCGTGTTAAGGACTGTTAATTCAATCATTAAATATATGGTATCAATGTTAACCTCGCCGTCTGTATTGAAATGGGTACCTTTTGAACGTAATTTTTGTATTACATGATACGTGTGAACGTTAAAATATCTACCATGATACGAGGAGTCGTCATAATCACTCTTGTTGTCAACTATGTTGACATTTAGGTAAATTTGTTTCATTAAATTGTCATAAATTCCTAATTTTTTTACCGTCTTTTCAATACTGGGCACCCTTGCAAATCGTTCAATTTTGCGCGATACGTGAAGACGTTATAAAACTCACCATGATACGTGAAGACGTTATAAAACTCACCATGATACGTGAAGACGTTATAAAACTCACCGTGATTCGTGCGAACGACATAATATCTTTTGGCTTTTCTTGAAATAAAGTTTGCCACATTGTTGTCAATCAAACTAAATGTTTGATATTTTGTGATATTTGTATAAAACTTGTAACTTGTTGTCTAGGAAACGAATAAGAAAACTCCTAGGTTTGTGAAATTTGAACAAGGGTCTGTCATTTTCCCACAAACGTGTAGAAGATTAAAACGACCCCTAGCCTTTCGCCAAATACACGCGAAAGACTAGTTCTGTATAACTGTGTATGCTGTAATCATCATTCATTTGTACAAATGTAATGAGTCCAGAACCCTGTTGTTTACTTTCCTTCATTCTCCCTAGAGATTGAACCTGGACTATAGCCAGATCACAGCAGATTTCTGTACTCAATTTCCTTGTCACCCAAGTGAAATAAAATTATTCATGTATTTGGAAATTGTACGTTACGCTCTCAGCATAACGTCTGTCAAATAGGTCAAACCTCATCCATGAATTATTTTCTCAACTTCACCCTCAAAATATCTTACCTTGATAGTAATATATTGTCACCGCCTCAGCGATTACATTGACCACAAAGGGTCAATTGCTTTCAAGTAAGGTATGTGTAATTATGTACAAACCTCAGTTCTTGTATCAGTGGATATGTATTCAGTGCTACTGCACTGAATGGACTATATATATTGTCACCTTTGATGCTGAATACTGATATTTGTATATAATTTAAGACTCTCAGCTCAGTTGTTTATTTCCTTTTTGTTTGTTCTCTCTCTCTCTGGAATTCTCTAAACGCGGTTAACCTACGTTCTTTTCTCTCTTACAACACACTTGTTTCTCTCCAAACCTTTTGCATCATTGGTCTACCAGGCAGGTAAACTTCAAAAATTTTGTTTTAATAATAATTTCCCCCTGGACTAAAAAGAAGCCCAGCAGCCTTCTTCATCATCAGCCCAGCAGCCTTCTTCATCACCAGCCTAGCAGAACTTCACCCCATCACCACAAACTGTCACGGAGGTTCATCATCTTCAACCACAAACATAAAAACACCCGACCCTGCCTACCATAATCAAGCTGGAGTCGTACGTGTAGTTGCGAACCAAGTTGTCTCATAATACATAGACACTTTCAGAACGACCTTTTGGACATGTCAGTCCTAGGCCCGTTCCAGTTCATCAGTAGCCAGCTGCCGTCTTTTGTCACGCTAGACATAGACTCATCATTGTCTTGCATACATTATCACTACCAAGACCCGTTCCAGTTCATACCAGAAGCCAGCCGTCGTCTTTTGTCACGCTAGACATTGACACAACCCTTATCTTGCACACCATAACTGTCAAGATTTACCAACATTGCCGCCGTGCAATATTCACCATATACAACCACTTCACCTTGGGACATCATCAACCATATTCCTGCCTCGCCACCTGGCATAAGGAATCCTCTCTGGCTCATCTCGCAAACCACAAACCATTTACTGCTGTTTATTTCTCCGAACCTCTGTGATGATAACTCTCCGCCAACTTCTTTGAAACTCTCCACCGAACTTTTGTTTTTACTTGACCCGAGTGTTATCTCAAAAGGGTCAGGTTACTGTGAGGTCATAACATAAAACCAGTGAATAACACACGTCGCACCACAACGCAAAACCACTCCGAAACTTAGCTTACAGACCAATGATAAACCATAGAGCCTTTTTTTTCTTGTTTCTATTCAACATAACCATGTATTTTTGTTTCTATTCAACATAACCATGTATTTTTGCTTCTATTCAACATAACCATGTATTTTTGCTTCTATTCAACATAACCATGTATTTTTGCTTCTATTCAACATAACCATGTATTGTTATCACTGTTCTGCATAACTATGTATTATTTTGTTGATCTTAGTGCATAATCATGTATGTTTGCCATCACTCACATTGTATGTAATTCACCCATCTCTAGTTTATAAGATAGCTAGATCTCTCTCTCTCTGCTTTCTCAACCTTGTAACAACGGTGCATTTAGAGGATTTTTTTAGCCCTACAGCTTCATTACCACGGCGCTTTTTTTCGTGACATGGGGGAATGTGTTACATAACACAAATATCCCATAAATACTAGCCGCTCGTTAGATTAGCACCCCTAGCGACAAAATAAACACCACTCGCACTCGAGTTCCGGTTCCTCCACGCTCGCTGCACTCCACCATTCTCTCCGTGGACTTGGCCTTGACAACATCCTCCCCGAGGTGCACCATTCACCGTGGACCTGACCATGGATTACTACCCGGACACACGATAGACGTTCGACTTCACCATGTCCGAGCCACATTATCCCCAACCGTGAGCTGTATCTTGCTTATTCCCCTTTCTTTGTGTTGTAATTCTATTTCAAGTCACATTTAAGTATGCACGTTCGAAGAGAACTTTCCAGAGAGAATCAGAGAGATTACCCGTAACATTATTTGTAATATTTAGGTTAGCCTGTTCCCCTTGTGTAATCTTACTATGTCTGTGTCCTTTTTCGAGTAAACTTCTGAGTTTTGAAAGCATCTGAGTGTTTTAATTGATAAAGTCTCGAGTCACAATCCCCAATTATAAGACCGCCTGTCGATTCACGATCCTGAAGAAGAGTTCCGAGGCCTGCCGATTGCGAGCTAGTCGTAGGTCCCGAGTACCTTGGAAGAAACCTATCTCAGGGTATATACACACACACACTGTCTCACTCAAATTCACCTTCCTAACCTCCCTCCTCACCTTCTCCCGCATTCCCGCGTTCCCCGCTCAAATCCAATGTATTACACTTGTCATGGTATAAGACCACTCTCTGTATGTTAACAGCCTATATCATCTTTGGGGATACTGTGTGGAGGGTCTTTTAGAGGATAGGAAGGAGCGAACTTGGGTCTTGAAGAGACCCATGTTGTTGGATGGAGGAAACACAGAGGCCGGCAGATCATTCCACAGCCGATCTGTTGAACACCGGAACAAGTCGTAAAAGCAACCCGTTCTCATGTGACAAATGTCAAAATCTTAAAACATTAAATTTGTAGAACTCCGTTTTAATCTAAAGTTTTTATTTTATTTTTTGTATTGTATAATATTAATTACATACAATGAAAACTTGTATCCGCTAAGCCACTGCAAGTAGCTTGACAGCAGGAGTTTAGTTCAACGATATTATAAAATACAACAATAAATAACAATCATCATACAAATGTAGCGCGATAATAAAACAATATTGGTGCATGTCTGTTGATTAATGTACAGAAGTTGGAAAAAATATTTTTTTAAATATAAAAATAGCGTAACAGTTTTAGTTTTGAGATTATAGACTATAATTACATTATATCGATTTAAATAATATAACAAAAAATATCAAAATATATAAAAGTATTAAACGAATTGAGTAATAAAAAAAATAAAAACAAAACAGTAGTACAGTTTTGTTACAGTGAGGAGAGACTTAATATAATAGTAACACTTAAATAATTCTAAGGATACCCTCAGCTATCAAGGAGATATACACTTTTTATTTAGTTTT
Organism: Halesus radiatus; assembly: GCA_022606495.2. NCBI lineage: Eukaryota > Metazoa > Arthropoda > Insecta > Trichoptera > Limnephilidae > Halesus > Halesus radiatus. Next base: position 52,049 of record JAHDVE020001990.1, on the reverse strand, counting down.
TGTTTAGTTTAGTAAAAAATAATTACAATTATTTTGCCTTCCGAAATTAAATGATTTTTTTAATACACAATTTATGACGCTTTTAACAATTTGGCACGAATAATGAGATATGTTTTTTTTATCCAAATACGGTCTTAAGTGGGTAGTTACATTTATTTCTATAAACATAGCCTTTTTTGTAGTATCGACTGATGAAAACAGAGGAGCGTATAAAATAGGATAAAGCAAAAAAATCCCATCACGAAGGCAAAGGAAGCAATAAATAAAACAACGAAGTATATCAAAGGAAAGATGATTTCGGAATATCATCCAAACGCCATTAGATGAAAACCAATAAAAATAAAAGATTTGAACGGAACCGTCTCGACTCCGAACACGAATATATAGGCTCCACTCCTTTGGTAACAATACCGAAGGTTGGTTTTGGCCGTGAAAAATTACAGGACTTTAATTTTCGTTTTATTCCGGAATAGTGACGCAACACAAAATTTCCCCCGATGAGGAAGAAGGAAATGAATTCTATTCCCCTTCCATGACAAAACTGATTTTATGTCCCACTCCGGAACAAATATAATAATACATATTACTTCATGATACATATAATACATATTACTTCATGATTCATGTAATTTCATAATAATTTTATTTATGCATATTTTTTAAGTTTTCGTTTCACGAAACTCTTTTTGATTTATGATTGCCAAATTAAGTTAGACATGCTTTGAAATTTTATTTATACGCATCGTAGTCGTTTCGTCTTCTAAAGACATCATTAAGCTCTGAGGGAGTCGCTAATAGACAGGCAAAACTGTAGAAAATTTTGATAGACAAGATTATTTGCTGATGGTAATATATTGGTAATGCATCGTGACATAAATTCTTTATTTTGTTTTTAATAACGATATAAAACAAGTTTTATTTTTAGAACTCCATTTTTTTAATTTATAATTTTATATATATATATATATATTTTTTTTTTATATGAACACCTCACAAGAGTCCCAACTGCTCCTTACCGTCTGGAGCCAGTGAGACTATGGCATTCCCAATTGGGGAATGTTGTGAGGCTGAAGGTATTGGGAAGGGAAGGAGAAGGGGAAGAGGAAGGTGAGGAAATACCTGGCTATTCAGATCTGGTCACCAAACACGGCTAAAAGCCATTTCAAGCAACTTTTCAATTCTGAATGTTGGTCTTTCACCAGGGCGATACTGAGAGTATCTTCCACTCTGGAACGTGCGCAAATATACTATATATTATTTTAAAGTGAATTAATTGTGAAACAACACAAATTAATTAAATAAAAATTACTTGCGCCCGCCGGGATTTGAACCCGCGACCTTCGGATTCGTAGTCGAGAGCCTTACCCCTCTACCATGGAGTCCGTCATTAATTACTTAATTTGAAAACGTTTATTTATTTTTAAAATCGTGCTGGGTAATTATAATTACACGTTACAGGTGTTTGAAATAGATGTCTAGCGTAAAAATAATTACTTTGCATAAATTTAAATACTGGATATTATTTATAATTATGCTTTAACATCTAGTTTTCATTCCCTACCAAGTAAATATTCTACAAATAGAGTTAGCAATTACTAGAGATGCCCATAACCGGGTAAAACTAGTACGGTCACACATACACAAGTGGAAAAGGAGAGGTTGTGTTTACCTAGTCACGTATTTTAGCATTAACCTCCGCTAGTTGGTTTACACAAATCGGACTACTTGAAAGGGTGTTTGTATTTGTATCTGAAATTCTACTCTTGTGTCTTGTATACCATTGAGGGTCACGCTGAAATATGAAATGCAGCGTCGATAACAGCGTCAAATAAATGACTTTTAGACATAATTCTTTTAAAATGCACACGTTTCAAAAAAGCTTTTTTTTCAATTTGAATAGAAATAGTGCAAATATTGAAAATTCCAACTATAAATAAAAAACAATTCCCGCTGTATACGAAATCTGGGAAATACAAAAAAAGTTTGAATGGTTTAATCATATTTTCATCACTAATTATTCTGACGGCCTCCATGGTCGAGGGGTAAGGCTCTCGACTACGAATCCGAAGGTCGCGGTTCAAGTCAATTTTATTTAATTGGTTTGTGCTGTTTCACAATTAATTCATTTAAAAATAATATATACTTTATTTGCGCACGTTCCAGAGTGGAAGATACTTTTAGTATCGCCCTGGTGAAAGACCACCATTCAGAAATGAAACGTTGCTTGAAATGATTTATAGCCGTGTTTGGTGACCACATCTGAATAGCCAGATATTTTCCCACCTTCCTCTTCCCCTTCCTAATGCCTTCAGCCTCATAACATTCCCCAATCGGGGATGCCATAGTCTCACTGGCTTCAGAGGGTTTGGGAGCAGTTGGGACTCTTGTGCGGTATTCATATAAAAAAAAAATTTCATACCAACTCATTTGTTTATTTGGAATTTATAATAATAAATTATTAACATGTCATAGTTTTTCTTAATTGGATTTAAAACCCTAACCAAGGAAAAGAAAAAGGACAAACATTTGATTATAACCAATTTATTAAAGTTACTTTTTTTACTTACTGAATAAAATATATTTAATGTGTTATTAACTATTTGCTGAATCCTCTTCGGGCTGCATTACTGAGTTTCGTCGTCGGCTCATAAATCTGGGTGATACGTATTTCAATCTTATCAATATATTTCTCAAAAAAAAAAAAAATTATAGTACTCAATTTTAAACACAGTTTTCCTCATAGCACCAACCAGTAACTATCTTTATACTTAATTATTATACTTTTTTCTAGATATATCATAACACAATACTGTTTTCATTATTTTGTATAAAGGCGATTAATATTAACTAAACTTGCCAATTTGACTGTCCTAAAACGGGATTTGTTCCTGGTTGTTAAAGCTTTCTTAAATAAAATAATGTGTGTTTCAAAGAAATAAATATTATTATTATTAAATGGATAATTATTGTAGAGTGTACAAAATAATCCTATAGTGGTTCACTACGTTTGACTAATGGTGCCCAAGTTCATGCGGTGATGTTTGTCCAGGTCTTGGTTGCGGATGCGTCTGTTCACCAACAGCTTGGTGGACCTGATTGAAAGAGGCCGGTTGAGGGTGACCCCTTGACCTCTCCTGTCGGACTCTCTCGACCCATCGCCTCGAACCGCAATGTGGGGGGAATGGATTAATACGTCAGTCACTCTTGGACACGCTGACATCCCACCTCTCATAATTCTACTCCCCATTTCCGTAAAAAACCCTCCACACAGCGTCCCAAAAGATGAAATAGCTCCCGAGGGAAATTAATTTCCTTGGGACCTTCTGTGTGGATGAATATAAACAAAAAATGTATGAAAATAGGAAACACTGAAAAAAAAACACGAATATAATTTATTATTACTTTGGGGAACCGATGGAGACAGACTGAACAAAGAACAAAACTAGTTCTTAACTGCGATCCTATAATCTCAAAACTTCACAGAAAATCAGGAATTCCCCCGAGTTTTCGAGTTCCCAGCCAACTTATCGCGCTATCACAGTGTACCCATAGAATACCCTAAGCTGGTGGCGGGTTTCTCATTTGAAACACAATCAATATTTAATTTGGTGTTTTCTCACAATTTGCTCTATTATTCTACTGCTTTGCATGATGAATTCCTTTATTAAAATTATCAGGACAGTTGAAATATATTTTGGAAGAAAGCAATTAATTTGTGGTTTGACATATTTATTAAATATAACAAACACTTTGTTTAAAACCAGTAAATTATTTTTCAATTAATAGTAATATTCTTAATAATCAACTTAATTTATCTTACAGTCCCGTATTAGATATTCACACTTCTTCTTAATCCCTCCCTCCTTTGACATTCTGTCTCTTTCTTTTTTATGTGGTGTCCCATTCTATTGTAAGCATATGTCTACCTCACTGTTCCATTTGTTCGTTTTATGTTTTGTCCCCCTCTTGTATATTTTTGTACACCACTTTATTAGATACAAAAACTAACCGGTTTCAGTTCTTCCTGAACTTTTGTCAGGGTTAAATAAATAACTTTGGTGGTGGTTCGGTAAGTGAGAAGGAGTAGGAGTGGGAGAAGGGAAGTGGAAGGGAACATGTTTAAAATTGGGCTACTCGATAAATCTAATTGCTTATTTAGTATGTTTATTTTATTCATTTTTAGAGATTCATTTATTTCAAGAGCTTCTAAATTATTTAAGCGTAGACCTGTCCCATTTTTACGGGGTACATCTGGTCTAATAGGGCTATTAGATATAGATATACGAATTTTCAAGAATCCACATTATCTCGGAATTTTAGAGTTTTTGTAAGGAATTTAAAAAAATTGGGCATTTAGAATATTTTAATCAATTTTTAATGTACTGATAAAAACTTGTTTTTTGGGTCTGTTCGTAGAATTTCGAAATTATCACTATTGACGAAGTTTTGCACTTCAGTATTATATTCAGAACGATTCATTATTATTCTTGTATTGCCTTTTTCGGTCTTTGTTAAGACTAACTTTTCACTAATTAACTTTTGGCGAATACTGTTTGCTCGGAGGGATTCAGGATTAAACTTTGGAAAATACTTACGGATCAACCCTTGTAAAATTTCAACACTTTTATATTGGAATGTAGGGCCGTTTGAATGTTTCCAACTAAGTTTTCAATCGCACTATTCACATTAGTGTAGTGAAGGTTGTATTTTAAACATTAAGATAATAAGATCATCTCTTTTGGGGCAAACTGTACAAATAAAAGATGCTGTACGCGATCATAAAAATTTTCCTCACGTATAGTAATTCTGTGATTATTGTAATTAATTAGTATGTATTTATTCCTTATAACGGTTCAGGAAGAATTGAAACCGGTTGATTTATGTATCCAATGAAGTAGTGTTAAAACAAAAATATTATTTATTCTACGTATTTTTCTTTACTTTTAAATTTTATCCCAATGAAGCTCGCGATAAGCAAAACTGATTGGTGAAGATTTAATAATAAATTTGGTTATTTAAAACAAGATGTCTGTTTTAATTAATTAAAAAGATCATACTATTCCTTCTTTGAAAAGCTTAAAACAGGTCAACTATAAGGAAATTTTCAAAAGCATTTAAAGTGAAAGAAATGGGATTCTCGTAGTGATTCATGGAAATTAAGTCCAGAAAAGTAAGTTGTTTTTGAACTACTAAATATTATACCCATTTAATCAGAGCTTGGCGCGAAGTCCGGAGTAGTGAAGCGATCGATTTTTGCAACACTATGGTCTACTTCCAATCCTGCAGCGCCGGATTTGCCATAAGTTCTTACTTTGCAAAAACCATAAGCGCAATATCTGAAGGGGCCCCGAAATTATTCCTTAAATTATTAAAAATTACCTTTAATGTAGAATAATTTATTATTTTTTACATATTTTAATTTTCAGAGAAACCGATTCCCTTTGGAACTGGTTTGAATAAATATTTTTGGATGTTGTTTCATAATCATGCGGAACTTACGTTTCATAAACAAATATTTCATGTATCAAATCTTAAGTCTCCGTATATCGGAAACTAGTTCAAAAAGCAACGGAAATTTAAATAGATAACCGGAGTTGCAGTGACAGTAACGGGCCTTCATTTTAGAAGTCATCATCTCTGACCATAATTTGTGAGATCATTCGGTTATGATACAAATATTTTCGTTTTACCACCGCTTTATTGAATATATAAACCAACCCGTTTCGGTTCATTCTAAAATTTCTTCAGGGTCTTATAAATAAAATACTTAAACTTTGTACGAAGTAAAGTTGTGCTTACAGTAAACATCCCTTTTTTCGACGCTTTTCGTGTTTTTTGTGTTGTCGTCATAGCGGCAGCATTAACGCGAGGCAGATTTTCTGAAATTCTATTTTCGATTTTTAGCATTATTGGGTTTGAAAAAACAAGTTATCCCGGACAAAACTTTTGCAAAACATGTATTTCCTTAACATAATAATGCCACTTTATGACGTAGCAACTGTGGTTCAATGGTAGAATACCAGCATATCACGCCGTCGGCCCGGGTTCGAATTCCCGCCAATACGCTATTTTTAGATATATATTTTTTTTAAATTTAATTTATTCAAAAAAAGATACATAATTAATAATGAAACAAGGTTACAATATTTTTCAAAAGATCAATATTTATATAAGATGTACCCCTATAATGAAGCTGAGCTTGTGTGTATGGGGGTGTGTTATTTTTTTGTTCTTTGTTTATTTCTATGTTATATTATTCAGTGTATATTTTCAGTGTGTTTTTTAAGTTGTGTTTTAAAATTTTTTAAATCATTATTAATGTTTCTAATTTTTTCTGGTAATGAATTAAAAATTTTAACTCCAAGATATTTATAATTAAATTGTGACATTTTTTTTGCATTTTGGAATTGGAAGAAATGATGTTTGTCTAACATTTCTATTATTTTTAGATGTGTGTGTTTTTTTTTTAATTAACTTTTCTTCGAACGTGTGGAAGTTTTCAACTTAAAAAACTGGGGGGAGGGCGTAATCTGTACTTACTGGACAGGGCACCAGATATCGGGGAACCGGCCCTGCAATCCCGTCCCGGAATATTCTAAAGATATATACGTGTATTCAGTTGTTTGTTGAAACACAGAGCGTGTATATACGATTACTTTGAACATTGTCCCGTATGATATATTTATTTTTCTATATTTGAACGTTCGCAAGTTGAATTTTTCATTTATTTATTACTAGCTAATGTGCACCCGGTCTTGTTTGGGATTTGGAATAATGTTATGTAGTTGTGAATTCTCGCTTGTTAGGGTGCCATAATTGATTTGACAGCTAAAGTAACTATCTCTAGATAAAGAAACATACATTTGAGTATTTTATTTCATTCCAAACGTTTATTTTTTCAAAATATATCTAAATCATAAAGTTCTCAAGTAGGTACCTACTCCTGTTTTCCATTTTGAAAATATGATACCCATAAAACCTTCTTTTGAATACGTAAACTATGACTAACCAGAGTGGTTGGTTAGTTTATGGGCTAACCTAAATAAAACATGGCGGGTTCAATGTTTTTCATACTAATTTTAAAACGTTATAGCAACAGTTTTACATATTGGATTTCATTCAAACTACTCTCTAAACCTTTCCCGGCACTAATAAGAATAAACTGTGCTATTAACAGCGAAACCGGTACAATAATTATCTATAAAATCGAAGACAAACAAACAAATAAACTTACATTGATTTTTATGTATGTAGATTATTGCTGTATTGAGCACGAACGGAGCAGTACATACCACGGTTAATTCCAAATAATTTGCATGTACATCATAATAATATTTAAAAACAGGAACAGGAATTAATAGTAGAATTTCAAAGACTGAAGAAGAAGAATATGACAATATTATAAAATATCTATTTATTTATCAAACAATTTTCCCGATTTTTTTTCGGTTCAAGCAATCTTAGTACGTACTTTGAAAATATTTAAATCAATTCACAATAGTTTAATATGAATCTTCTACCTCTGCTGTCTGTCATAAACCATTATGTTACTTATTTTATTTTTCTCAGTTTTATTCTGAATATGCGTTTTTTTATTTTATTTGATCGTTTTTTCAATATTAATATATATATATAAAGAGATCCCTTCCCATACTATGTTGATCCGACACGATGGTACACAAGGTTTTTGTTGATTTGTTTGCATTTGTAGATCCACCCCCATTTGATGATCTGTTACCAAAGCTGGTAAACATAAGTTGATCCGAAGATCACACATCGAGATTTTGCTGTAAGCCACGTCCATTTTTCTATCCCATATTCAGTTTATATTTTTTCCCTTTGATGGTCTGGTTTGATTGAACAAATCAAAGTACTTTGCTCATCAAAGTCATATATTTGGATCTTGACTGAGCTCCTTTGTTGATCCCATTAAGGATTCCGTAGTCCCACTAGCTCCAGATTTTGTTTTTACGTCAACCCCACACAAGATACTCTGCGAAAAATATTTTTTCCCAAGACCTATGTCATCTTTGGGGATGCTGTGTGGAGGATCTTTTTGACGGAATGAGAGGAAGTTCTGAGCGTAAAATAGGTATGAGGGTCCTCATAGGAGTACAGCATTAATAATCTCCTATCATTTTTCGACTCTACTGCGTTAAAACTTGAGATTTTTAATGCAGTAGGGTCACCCTTCAAAGCAAAATATTGCTCAATTTATCATCGTTTTATAAAAATGGTTGAACCACTTTTTTTTTTCTTTTACATCATTTATTTTCTTCGACGGCTTGGACAAAAACTACACAATACAAAATAAAAGATTTTCTTGATTGAATCGAAATAAGTATAATACGATTTTTGATTCTATAAACATGTCATGAACAGTAGGGAAAAGCTTTTTTTAGTATGAACGAGTGTCATGGATTATTAAACTACCTGAAAATAAAATTCTAACTTGAATGTCCAATATATAAATGTTTAGAAACTTTCAAAATCATCTCTATTTCGATAATATATGTACCACAAAAATCAATGTATTAAGATAAAATTATTGGAGCTTATGAACCATTTTGTAATACTGAATTTATCGTTGTAACATTTCAGCATTGAAAAAGATAATATCGACAACTCTCAATGAAAATAAGAAAATAAAAAGGTAATGGTCGCGACTGGGATTCGAATCCAGATCATGTAGTTTTACCGGGACAAGTGTTTCTACCAATTCAAAATCATTACAAACACTATAAAAATAATTAGGTAAGGGTAAATAAAATCATATAAGCAAGTCGTCGCAATGTGGTCTAACCACAGTTTGATAATGACTTTGAACGCCGAAACATCTGTCATAATAATAAAAAATTAATTACTCGAAGAACTTAATAACTAACAATATTTAATTTGTTTTACTTTAAAAAAAAACATTGATGTTTTAATTACTTTTCCGTTTCCAGCGAATTCATAGAACAAAAATCATTTTCGCCATTTCACTTCTTCACTTTACATCAAATAAAGGGATTCGATTTATATGGTAACTAATATCTTGGATATGATTTTTTTTAATCAAAAAACCTTTGTAACTATCTTTCACTTGAGAATTATATTAAAATGGAATTCTACCATGAATTGACAGTTTCAAGATTACAAATAATTATTGTCTTTGATGTTTTTGGTAATCAAGATTTACTTCATGAAACGAATTCTTTCCGATAAATGAGTGACAACTTACGTGACAAATGCTGGTAAAAATATTTTTGTCGGATGAAATTTGTCCAGATATTTGCCGGAGCAAATTCGTTAATCTCGGTGTTGCCAGATGTCAGGCACATTTGGTAACGCAGTCACTTAATTTGATTTGTCGATCCGGAGGGCGAGGAGAGCCAGAACTAAACAAAGTGAATTGATTTCTTTTCATACCCCCTGTGAAATGTGTTACGGCGATGAATACGTTACTTATTATATAATTTAATATGTCGACACTAGGTAAAAAACGTTATTTTCTTCTTGATTTAGAAGTGTCAACCCACGTTTACGACTTCGCGTTAGAATCTGCCAGGTTTCATTGGGAGATTCTCCAAAGAACGGTGTATTTCTGGAATTCAATGATTGACACTGATAGGAATAGAAATATTTTAATCATCAAGCAAGTTCCATATTACATATACGTTTTTTTTTATTTAACACTAGCTGATGTGTACCCGGCTTTGCTCGGTTTTTTTTTAAATACAGTTACGATGTCGTGAATTCTTGTTTGTTGTTTGGGTGTCATAAGTGATTTGACAGCAAAATTAATACCTTGTGACAATTATTACTATCTCTAAACAAATAATCATTCATTAATTGATAAACTAAAGTTCTTAAAAACTTAGGACAAGATTTTTGTGCATAGCGCAAAGGGTAACAATTATTATTTTTATAAACAATAATTATTAATCTAAAACACTCATCCAAATTGAAAAAAAAAACCTTCCGAGCAAAGATAAATGTCGATAATAATATAATAATAATAATCATTCACTTAGAATTTTTATTTCATTCAAAACATTTTTTTTTTAAATATACATCTAAATAAAAAAGTTCTTAAGTATGTACCTACTCGAGTTTTCCTTTTTGAAAATATTCTACCCAAACAAACCTTCTTCTTTTGAATATGTAATCTGTGGCTAACCAGAGTGGTATATCTTAGTGATAAAGTTTTTTATAGTTCAATAATTATTGTTTGAAAATCTCTTCGTTTTCCATGTTTTCTCTACTAGTATTTCTTACTTTTTAGTCCTTTACTATAGTAATGTTCTTAATGTCACTCTTTACAATTTCGATCAAAGTTAGGACGTTCATTATGTATTAAGAACTTGAGTTACCGTACTGCGCAGCCATCACCAAAACAAAAAAAAAACAATAGTGAATTATTTTATTGTAGTTTTCACCACTCCTCCACTTATCCATGAAGAAATACGTTTATTATAGCCGCGTTCGAATTCTTGTTCCCCAGAGAACGACTCAAATAACGATTATTTTAGAATTAAAATATTCGAGTAATTTATCTTTTTCGATTGTTAAGGATATTTTCGTTAGGAATTTTATTAATTTTGTAATAAAATGTGAATTAAAGGTAATTTAAATTTTATATTAAGATTTTTAAAAATGATTTCAGTTTTGAGTTATTACAAAAAATATACATATTCTCAAAAGATTGGAATTCACTTGTGGTATCATTATTAATAAATGAATTCAAAATTATGTTGTAATCACCACTTATTTACATATCAACATGTTTCGAAAGTGAAGCTTTCCTCATCAGGAATATACAGAATCCAAAAAAAATAATAACGTCAAGTACAGATAACTGATAAAAATAGGACACAATAATGTAAGAATAGACAAATTATTTACATTAAAAAAATATATTAAACTAGATAATAATTAATCAAAATTTTCCTAAAAAATTATTATAAAACATTGAATAATAAATTTATATTAGAAATTTTAAAAAAATCCATATTTTTTATTAGTAATTGTTACGTAACACAATTAGGCGAATCTAGTCGTTGGAAGAATAATGCTCTAGCCGCTGGTTAAATAAAGATACACCTAGCCGCTCGTCACTAACTTCACGCTTCAACCAATAGGGACACGTTTCCGCCGGCCATCGTTGTTTCTGAGACAGGCACGGGACATTGCTTCCGACCGCCATTACGGCGTGGGCTCTCACTGAGCAAATGCCCGCGATTACCAATTCAGACGCAGAGTCGTCAGGTGCGTGCGGCGTGCATTGGGCACGTGGCCGCCCTCTAATTAAATTGTAACTTTGCACTGAACCTAGATATTGAAGCCAGTGACCGGTGCATTAACTCGCCGCGTCCTGCCTGCCATTGTACGTGTGAAATCTAGTCACTAGTCTGCACATTTTTACACTGTAAGAATTGTGACTACTGTCGCCTACCGCTTATGTAAGCAGACTTGATTCTTCCTCTTTTATGTGATGTAATAACTTGCCCTTCGAATAACATGTCCAGTTTGAGATTCATCAGAGATAGATTATCAGGAATCAGATTAGATTAGGATCAGCCCCTAGATTCGAAACCCCGGCCATACAACTTTGAGATAAGAGATGAGATACCTTTACCAGCTGAGCTAACCATGGTGGAACCTGAGATCAACCCTGCTTCTGGCCTCGAGGTGGGTTGAACTGTCTTCCTTTCTTAACACTGGCGGAGAACGTGGATGTTGTCTAGTCCTTCTGCCTCCCTTCTTAACACTGACGCCCACTTGGGTGGTTCTTAACGTTCTTTATATGGAATGTGTGGGACTGCACTAACCTCCCCACATACCGGAATAAACATTTATTATTATTATTATTATTAACACTGACGCTCCCTCATGGGGCATTTCTCACCCCCTTCCCCTTCCCCACTCCCATCCCCTTCCCCACTTCCTTTCTTAACACTGGTCGCCCTCGCGTGGGGCTTTTCGTCCTTTTTTATCTTAATATTAACATGAAAATAAATTCAAGAGATAACTATTTAAAAAAAAATTATTATTAATTATATTTAATTGACTATTAAGACTTTTTCTAATTCCTAAAATTTATAATTTGTCTATTTGTAAACCGGCTGTTTTTGTACGTAAATTTTTTAAACCTTTATTTATATCAAAAGAATGATTGGTTTTCAAAATATGATTGACAAATTCAGAATAAAAATGATTATTCAATTTTACATATTAGAAAAAGCTACATAAAAATAAAACTTAGAAACATGTTGATATGTATATATTAATAAAGGCGATTACAAAGTAATTTTTAATTTATTTATAAAAAAAACCGTTGAAAGCATTTGCTGGGAGATTCTTTTTATAATTTCAATGGATGTGTATCACATTTTCTGAGGATCCTGTGTGAATTGTACGAAAGTGAAGATTTTAATTTTATTTTTTATGTAACTACAAATTATTTCCGTATATTTTTTTGGCATCCACCGGTCAAATAATGTAATCCAAAAGTATTTTTACTTGGAGTGTAATAACCGGATTGTAAATACAAATTTGAATTTTAAACGCAATGAACAACGCTCAAAGCGCACAAAAGAATATTATTATTTTGCGAATAAAACGTCTATCAAAGGGAAACTGTACATTTCCAGAGCCCATGGCGTTTTAATTATGAATTTGTAAATACATGGCATATCTGTCAATTTTATTACCAATTTGGACAATGTAACATTGAATACAAAATGATGACAGGTTTTTTTAATGATAAATTATTCGGATGCTAATAAACATCTTCGTTAAAAAAAATCATTCCTACGTAGATTCATGGTAATGGACATGCTTATATTTCGTCTTTATTGACTGAAATTTTGAAATAACTGCACACATTTATAAATTAACCCGTTTCCTAGTTTTCACTATACGGGTTAACCAGAGTACCGGTACTCGCTTTTCATAAACTCTAGCATTTATTAAATTAATATTTTTACAATGTTAAAAACGATATGGCTTCCAAACTTTTTATTTATTGTGAACTGGTTATTTTAAAGCCTCATATTGAAAATAACTCCGCACGCTGAAAATAATTAACATCCAAATTTTCGTATAAATTTTTCATAAATCCAAAAGATAACGATCGCAAATTTGTTGTTTTTCAAATTTAATACTTACATTTTAATTTTTATTGGGATTAAGTCTATATAATAATTAAGTAATTACGTAATTTTTTTGTAACGTAACATTCCTTGTTTACGTGACAATATTTGAAAATCTCCTACTACCATCACACTAAAAAAATTACTTTTGTCGTGATGAAGGACTTAGCCAGCTAAGGAATAAAACTCATGACGCCTGGGTGGAACTCAGACACGGTGCCAACTCAGGAACTGATCGGTCAAATATTTCTTTGAATTAAAATAGTTGGAAAGTTCGGCTATTAAGCACAATCAACGTATATGGTGTATTTTCATTTCAATAAGGAATTCGAGTATAAAATATAAAGGCTTAAAAAATATATATATGTATTTATGTTCATATGGATCAACAAACGCTGTTTTCGAATATGTAAGTTTTATTATATGTGATAATTGTACTTGTATAAATCGTTATTTAAAATTTAATTAAACACCATCTCATTCAAACGAACTATTTAGTTGGTATCATTAGATCGACGTCACATGGCTATTCCCGCGGAAAATCTTTCTATTTTAATTCGTTAGGCGTAACCGCGTGATGTCATGAACCCCCCAAAATTGGTCACAGAATGAACTTCATGATAATCATGATCACGTTTCTGAGTAAATAATATATTTATAACATCACACAATATTACAATTGTTGTAGTATTACAATCCATATTATTAACGCTTCATAGCGTCTTGTCTGTATAAGAACGGCAAATATTATTTCCACTTGTTTGTATAGCGCATTAAATTTCGCAAACAACTACTGAGAATATGGAATAAGTTAAATATTTGCTCTCCATACGCTTGGAGGGGAAGCGACCGTACATGATGACATTTTCCTCCGAATGGAAGTTATCCAGTTTATCCCTATGCAATACATTCATTTATTCAAGGCCGGAAGCGGAAGCTTCTCCGACATACTCGAGATATAATGCATTTGTGGACCTGTCGCAAGCTCTGCATCGCATCTGATACCCTATTCCAATAAAGGGGAATCCAATAACGTAAACGTGTTACGGTGAACAATTTGAGTAGTAATTTCAGAATTTTTGGAGTGGGAGTGAGCAGTAAATTTTTGGTTTACGTGTTTCGAGGAATCGTAAAATAAATATTGCTGGAAAGATTTTGATTGGAGTTGTATGTGCGTTATATGAATGAAACAATATATTTCTTATAATTAATTTCGGAAGCATGTTTAAAAAGCACCACTGTAAGCGAATATTGAACTTACTACGTACGTACAGTTCTATAAATATGAATACAATAAATAAAAAGTCATCGGAATAAGTTTTAGAAAAAAAAAAAAAACATTTTTTTTTAAAACTCTGCTTTGTAATTGCAATACCGTTTAATGAGTTTCTTGTGTTTTTTTTTTAAATTCTGAAAAACAATAAGAAGAACATTTTTTTTCGTCCTCGGTTACAGACTTTTTTTTACCGAAGAACGCAATCGCGTGTATTCATAATCGATGAGCTTGTACGAACTCAGGCGCAAACACCGCACCACAGCCACAGCCGCTTGCCACCCACGAAGTTCCTCGATGAATGGAGATAGACAAATGCCAAGTAATAGCATCTGAGCAAAAGATCAGCATCTTCAACGGACATAGGAAGACTCTCAGTACATAAACGTAACCCCAATACCAATTTCGGAGACCGAACTTTTGCAGTAGCAGGCCCAACAGTTTTGAACAAACTCATTTCACATTTGCGACAAATCGACTTTACTGAATAGAGAGCAATTTAAAGACTCATCTTTTTAAATTATCGTATCCAGAATAACGATCGAATTGGTTTAGTTGTATTTTCGAGTACTCAATCCAAGGGAATTACTTATATATGTATCTATTTACCTTCTACCGCCCAGATTACGTTCTTTAATTTAATAACTACGAGCAATAATCATAACAGGTATTTATATTATTAGAAATATGAATTTTAGTTGTAAGACTCTAGTTTTAAGCCATAGTTATAAGTCATTTTGCAGTACTGTGTATAAAATATGTACCTGCTCATAATATGTATTAGTTTTAAATATGTATCAGTTTTATATATATGTTAGGTTTATATTCTAGTTATACCAATTTAAGTCTAAATTGTAAGTCACTAGCTATAATTCTTAGTTGTAAGTCACAAGCTATAAGCCACAGATGTAAGTCACTAATTATAAGTCTACGTAGTTAATCCCTAGCTAAAAGTCTTAGTTGTAAGTCAATAGTTATAAATCTTACTTGTAAGCAATTAGTAATAAATTTTAGCTGTAAGGTATCACTTATACGTCTTAGTGATATGTTATATAAATTGTTTTTTAAGCGCCCTTGGCGTGATTTTCCCACGAAAACGGTGCTAAAGCAAAACGAATATATTGTCAGTCACAAATCATTTCACGCATTCTCTGGAACTTTTGACTGCGAACATTTTATGTAGTTACTTGAAAAAATTAATCTTTCGACCCTGGAAGCATGCTCGCCACCGAGCCGTTATCCCCGGCTTTGAAGGTCTAGCTAAAAAGCTAGTTTTTGTGAGTTCGTTTGCTTATTTTTCTTCATCTAGACGTTGTAAGTATATGCGTCGAACTCCTACAATAAGCGGGTCACAATTGCACAAATACTGCATTCTCCCTTCTGACTGCTTACACTCATTGTAGCCGCAAGCTTTCAGTAAATTAATGTAAGTAAGGATTCATGAATTGAATCGATATAAAAATACAATGTACTAACTCACTCATACTGTTTATGTTAGTATTGCAATAAAATGTAGTATTTTTCTTGTAATTCCTTTCCTTCAAGTTTCTTGAAAAATTTGAGTTTTAAATCTACAATGACAATTTATTCCATTTCATATTGTTTAAGTACACCCGTCAACAAACAATTCTTCTAAATATTTAAAAGCATTACGTGCCAAAAGTGTTTTACCAAAAAATAATAATAATTAACGCCATCTGTGATCGCAGGTTTTCATAATAATTTTAAGTTTAACCTTAACTAAAACGATTCAGTCGTGTTAAAATGATGTAGCTGTAGGCTTTTACTAGTTAATGTAGACATAATAATAGTATTCAATTTATTTTTAATAATTTATTGAAGTTTAGAAACCTCATTGTAATGTTTAATCAAAGAAAGAAGATAATATAAATATATCCCAAATGAATCACGAAACCGAAAAAAAAACACAAAATAAAAAGATGTCAGTCACATCAGATAGCAGCCAATAATATGGGATTTAAAATGGATGATAATATTGACAAGCTTTGAAATTGAGGTATGATATCAGTGAAGATGGCGTAAATTGAACTGGTTTCATTAGCGTAGTCGGTAAAGCGGTTGTCCCGGAAAGACAGAGGTCCTGGGTTCGATTCTCCGATGCGATTGATACCTTTTTATTTTTGGTTTCGTGTTTCATTTAGGATATCTTAATATTATCTTCTTCAATGATCAAATAATAATCATATTCTAATTAACAGATTAAAATTTAGGATCACATTAATTGTTCTTATGGATCATATGACACCACCGGTACATTATGTTAGTAGTCAAGCAACTCAGCCCAAAAGGTTTATTATATAACAGCAATCTAAAATGCAAAACGAAAATCTCAATGTCCCACTAAAAACTTTCAAACGAAGACTTGAAATTTGCACAGCTGTTGTTTTGTTGAATTAGAAAAAGTACGTGAACTCTGGCAAAGCCGGGTAGTAAATTTTCCCAATTATAAACATTTTTTTAAAAATTGATTTTTATGTCTATGTATCACTAGTTTGGTTTATAGTTTGGTTTTGTTTCCGTGGTCGGGGAGTAAGGTCTTCGACTATGAATGAGTTTGAAACCCAGCGTGCGCAAGTAAATTTTGTTTAAATAATCATTGTGTTATTTCGCATTCAATTTAAATAAAATAATATATAGTGTAGTTGGCGGAACATTTCAGAGTGACAGATATTCTCAGTATCGCCCTGATGAAATGCCCAGATTCAGAAGTGAAACGTTGCTTGACATGGATTTTGCCTTGTTTGGTGACCAGACCTGAATAGCCAGGTATATTTTCTCACCTTCTTCTTCCACATCTCCTTTCCCCTCCCATATCCTTCAGCCTCACAACATACTCCATTTAGAGATGCTGTATTCTCACTGCCTCCGGTTAGCAGGAACCAGTCGAGACTCTTGTGGGGTATTCACATAAAATTTAAACAAACAAAAAACTACTTCGTCGTTAGGACATTAGTATATTACTTTAATGATTAATCTTCAAAGAATAATGCCAACAGATTTTTTATTCATTGATAATTTTTCAGTGTCGAATTAAGATATTGTTCATAAATCACAATTGCAGTCCCCATTGAAGTATGGAATTATTGTAGGGATGCGCCTGTAAAGCCTCTACAGCCAATAATTACAATTCAAAAAATAATATTTTTTTTTTTATATGAATACCTCACAAGAGTCCCAACTGCTCCCAACCGTCTGGAGCCAGTGAGACTATAGCATTCCCAAATGGGGAGTGTTGTGAGGCTAAAGGTATTGGGGAGGGGAAGGAGAAGGGGAAGAGGAAGGTTGGGAATACCTGGCTATTCAGATCTGGTCACCAAACACGGCTAAAAGCCATTTCAAGCAACGTTTCAATTCTGAATGGTGGTCTTTCACCAGGGCGATACTGAGAGTATCTTCCACTCTGGAACGTGCGCAAATATAATCATTAAATTCACCATTAAAAAACTTTACGACTTTCCTACTCTAGAGATATTTCGTGAATTTAATGTACCATCCATTACAGAATTATATAAAAGAAACGTCTTATATAAAATTCACAAAGAATTTTTCATCAATAAAATTCACTTCACTGATAGTATAAGCAATAGATTCAAAACAAAAGGTTTAATAGCCATCCCGATGCTAAGAACGACCACAGAACAGAACCACTACTAGTATTTAGGTATAAGATGGTAGAATATATTATTATCGAAAAACAAAATTAATGTTATCGAAACATTGAAATATCAACAATTCAAAAATCAAATTAACTCCCTGAACTTGGATAATTATATATTGTACCCTTAATGTATACAATCTAGCATATAAATTAGATAATGATATATTGTACCCTTAATGTATATTATCTAGCATATAAATTAGATAATGATATATTGTACCCTTAATGTATACTATCTAGCATATAAATTAGATAATGATATATTGTACCCATAATGTATACTATCTAGCATATAAATGAGATAATGATATATTGTACCCTTAATGTATACTATCTAGCATATAAATGAGATAATGATATATTGTACACTTAATGTATACTATCTAGCATATAAATGAGATAATGATATATTGTACCCTTAATGTATACTATCTAGCATATAAATGAGATAATGATATATTGTACACTTAATGTATACTATCTAGCATATAAATTAGATAATGATACATTATACCCTTAATGTATACTATCTAGCATATAAATTAGATAATGATATATTGTACCCTTAATTTATACTATCTAGCATATAAATTAGATAATGATATATTGTACCCTTAATGTATACTATCTAGCATATAAATTAGATAATGATATATTGTACCCTTAATGTATACTATCTAGCATATAAATGAGATAATGATATATTGTACACTTAATGTATACTATCTAGCACATAAATTACTATTTGGTTATTTTTTAAATTATTATTATAAAATTGTTCTGTTGATTTTCGTTTGTAGTTATTTAGTATGTTTTTTAATATTGTTTGCATATTGAATTGTTTTTATTATATTATCATTATGTATGTAAATACTCCTCCCATGACTACGAGCTAATGAAGCTCAACTCATAGAGAGTAGATCAACAGGAAGTTAAAAAAATCATATGTATTATAGATTATGTTATAATTATATAATTTTTTTTGTAATAAATAAAATAAATAATCAAAAATAAGTTTAACGTGTAATTAAAATTTAACAACCCTAAGATATCTTATTTAACGTTTTATATCCAAGGAAAGTGGACATAAAGGGGAACATCCGAAAGTAAATACGACAGATCTACGACGAAAATGACCAGTCCAATGTAAGGATAAACAAGCTCAAGTTATTTCAACATTTTATTTATTTACGTTTAATGTGACAGGGAGCTCTTTAATTTATATTTTGTTTGCGTATGACCGTTTTATGCTGATGAGCGTAAATAAAAGCCTTTCAAGAATAAAGAGGAAAATTTACATACCATTTTACGGCGTATTTCAACTTATTTCATACATTACAATAAAGGAATAATTTAAAACCCAGCACTGTGGGGTGAGTGGACGTAATTTTAAAATGTAGTTAAATAATATTTGATATTTAAATAAACGCTTTTAACAGAACGTTTCATTTTTTAAACTAATAATGATAAACATGGTATGATAATATGAAGAAACGTGAGCTTTAGTTTCCAAAACCGCCATCCGGTGATTTGATCATGTTTTGTACAAATATGTTGTATTGTGTATAAAATATAAAATATGGACTTGGTCATAAATATGTATTAGTTTTAAATATGTATTAGGTTTATATTTGTGTTAAGTTTATACTCTAGTTAAACCTACTTACGTCTAAATTGTAAGTCACTATATATAACTTTCAGTTGTAAGTCACTAGCTATAAGTCACGAATTATGAGTCTCAGTAGTTAATCGCTAGCAATAAGTCTTCGGTGTAAGTCAATAGTTATAAATCTTACTTGTAAGCCATTATTTATAAATTTTAGCTGTAAGGTTTAGATAAATGTCTAAGTTATACGTTATACAAATTATTTGTAAAGCGCCCTTTTAGTAATCCAAATATTATTATTATTATTAGACTATATTATTTGTGTGCTGATTATGTATGTAAATTATTGAAGGGTAAATAATGATATTTACAGCGCCCTTGAGATGATTTTTCACAAAAATGGCTCTGTACAAGTCATCCAATAATAATTATTATTGTTAATCGTTTTTTTATGATAATTTTTCATTGGATCGCATTCTGATACATAAATATGGTATTTGTATTTAAAAACACATTTTCCATCTTTCTTCTATTGTTCTGAAGGTTTATATTAACAATAAATTAATTAAAAATTACTTTGAAAACACCACTTTATTAATATACACATATCAACAAGTTTCGAAGGCGATGCTTTCCTCATCAGGAATATACAGAAAACGAAAAAATAATAATGTCAAGTATATACAAATGATAAACATAGAACACAATAATGTAAGGATAGACAAATTATAAAGATAAACAAAAATTGATTATTATTCAAAAGCAGGTAATAATTAATCAAAAATGTTAATAAAAAAAATCTTATTAGAATTTCAAAAGAAATTATTTTTACTCTTAATATTAATTTGAAAATAAATTCAAGAGATAGTTATTTATAAAAGGTATCTGATTATTAATTATATTGTAGTACAATTAACTGATTTAGTACTAAACATTAAATTTTGTCAAAGTAGTTTCTCCTGAGATTACTTTTTTTTATTATTCACACAGTTTAGGGCATCCCATATTAGCGGCAATTTCTAGAAAACATTAATTATTACTATTTTTTTTATTTCACTAAACATATTTTTTATCTTTTTGAGTATAATTTTTGGATTGTCTTCACTGGATTTTTTTATAATATGGTTGAAGAGAGTATTCGTATTGATACTTTAAGCATTATTTTTATTGAAGAGTTATCCAGAATCTTCAATAGACCTTCGTAGGAGATTAAACAATCAGTTTTTTTAAATAAAATCTAGTCCGCCTCAGCACAGCAACCCCTAGTGAAGAGGACTAAGTAAAACATTACAAATTGTCTTTTTAGCTTTTAACATTTTTATTAACTAAATTTTAAAAATAAATGTATCGAAACAAAAATAAACGTTTTTCTGAGCTTTAGACAGTGTGACAATGTTTGCTTTACTGAAACAAGCAATGGATCTGTATTGCATTATGGATTGTGTTAGTGCGAGATATACATTTTTTACATCGATGTTTAGAATAATTCTTACGTTTAAAAAAAAGTAGATCAATCTGTTTTGTTTTCCTTTCACCAAATATCTAGTATTTCTATATTGTCTATCCCATTTCATATGTTAGTAGTCGAAGTATAAACTAAATTATGTAATGGTTTCCTTATGAATTATCGAGAGACATTTGCTTGAGGAATGTGCTGTGTGAAAGTTATGCGTTTTTAGATAGATCCTTTTTGAGAATTTATCTCTCAGGTTAATGCTCAATGTTACGAATTTAGTGTTTGCAATATTTAAAGCTGAAAGGTTTGAGTCAATCTGTTTTTTTTTTTGTAATACGTAGAACAAGTTCCACTTTTTCACTTAGTGTGTTCCAGTTTGTTACCTTAAAGAGCAATACAGTGTGATCGGGATTTTTTTTTTAAATTTGCTCATCTATTTGTAGGTGACACAAATCATTGATATATATAAGGATTATGATTAAACCAAGCACGATGCCTCGAGGAACTCCGTTAGGTACGTGTTCCGTGACACAAGGTGAGGAATGTAAGGTGTCAATATTTTCACTCAAACCAAATTGATTGGGTGATGTAAAACTATTTAGGATGTGAAAAATAATAAGATTATTTTTGATACGTTTCTCAGAAAAAAAATTCGACTGGGTGTTCAAAATTGTAATTGGTCTGTTGGTAAGTATTTCGTCCGTATTTCCATTTTTGTGGATTGGAATCACTTTGCTCATTTTTTAAATACTATTTTTCTTTAATGCACTTATGAGTTTGGTGGATTTTAAAATTGTTAGTGTCATTGATGAAATTTTCCACTGTCCTGTGAATTTGTATTCTTTAGTGTTTCTTATTGGGTAATGTGTGATATTTTAAAGGAATAAACACCAGGATTTTGCGGTTTGAGGATTCAGTAATGCCATTGCGTGCAGTGATTTTATGCACTTAATCGTCGCCTACATTTATTAGCGAACATTTATCCTTACAACATATGACATGCAATCCTTCCAGTGTTTCAATTTAATATAATTTCGTTTTATTCAATATAATGTTACAAGAGGTACCTATTTATTACTGTAATATACAAAAATGACGACTGTAATGAATTTATTTACTGTCAATATCTCTTTTTTGTTAATTCTCGAGTCTAATAAAACTTATATTTATGTGCCATGAGCTATTTTATTGACATTGAAAAATACATAACGTCTTAGGTCTAGTACAAATCATAATCTGACTTATGACAAAAACGAATATTGACGAATAGCAGTAAAAGAAAAGAAAATTATTTGCTGTAAAGCACATATCGGCAACCTACGGTCCGCGGACCGTATCCGGCTCGCGCCACGATTTGTTCCGGCACGCGGACGTGTCCAATTTCGATCATACCAAAAGTCGTTCAGTGACTTGACAAAATCGAATAACGAAAAAAAAAAGAAGAAAATAAAACACAAAACCAAAAAGCTCTTAAAAACTCGAAAGAAATCACCAAAAGTCGACATGAAAGCCGAAAATGTGTTTCGATTCAATAACTTTTATTTAGCTAATTATGAAAAAGAAAATTGTTGTTGTTTATATTTCCGATTGTTAATTGCTCGAATTAATATAATTGTGGTCACGGTTGACTTCGCTATTACGCAAAAAAAATGGCAAACGAAAGTGTGAGTAATGAAATAAAAACATATTTTGAGAAGTAAAAATTGCAAACGTATTATTTTTTTTTTGTCACCCAAAATTGTGGCAACATTGTGAGAATTTAAATCTTTAAAGATGAATTTTTCTACAATGAGAGTAAATTCCGAACATTGGATTGATTTTTATTCAGAGTGCGGAAAGTGTGATTCCTTGTGAGTCATTAAAAAAGCAATACGAACGCATTCAGAATATTAAAAAGTGCTTTTATATGAATTTTTCTTTCCTGGCCTTGCAAAGAACATGAATCTTAAATATTTTTTTTAGAAAATTAACATTTTATTCCAAACAGAGAAATGGCCACTCTCCCGACGGCGTGAAGCGTTTTCATAATTAAGTTTTGGCTTTTAAGATGATAAAACTTAATATGATTTTTCTTAATAAAATAAAAATTCATATTAAAATTGAATTCCACCATGAATTGACAGCTTTAAAATTAGTGATAAACTTCAGATAGAAAATGGTAATGGTTTCAATCAACAGCTTGTAAGAACTTAATTCTAATGAAGATTAAAAAAGGCAAAATTTCGCTTTAAAATTCCAATATTAAGTCGTTATTATTTTTTTTTGTTAATGTCATTTTATTATAATTTCTCTAATATGTATTTTTTTATTTTAATAAATATTATACAATCATAGAAAATAGAATCATTGAATTCATAAAGGCAAAAATATAAAATTAAAGAAGCTAAAAATCAGAAAGAAACTGATTCAATATTACATACTTGTATATTTATTTTTAAGTTTAAATCCAATTTAGGGTAATATTTTTGGTTTTGTGACCCAGGAAAATATTGTAAAAAGAACATGTACAAAATAATTACACTACCTATTGGTAAAAATGTTATATATTATAAGACGAACGAAACCAGATAATCGGTCTCGTATATTATGAAAACGGTTATCTTTCAAATGAAACCATTCTCGTGTCCCAAGTGATGTTTAAAATTCTAGTTCTGGACCATGCTCTGCAAAATTAGAAGGAAAACCAATTGCGTGTACCGAATGCACGAATTTAAGCTTGTGGACTAAAATGCAGGTTTAATATTAAATTAGAACCAGTATTGTGATCCGAATGTAATTCAAAATTAAGGTTGCGGACTCGTCTACTAGCGCAAATTGAAAGAAACCATTCAGATGTATTGAGTGAAGCTAGAATTGTTGTTACAGATCATATGCTCCAAAATAAGAATGAAAACCATGTGTGTGTTCCTTGTGCACAAATTTTAAGGTTGTGGACTAAAATATAGGTTGAATATTAAGTTAAAAGTACACTTGTGTTACGATTGTTTGTAAAATTCAAGTTGCAGACTCAATTTCTGGCGCAATTTGAAGGGCACCATTCTGATGTATCGATTGACGTTATACAATTTATGTTCCAGATCATATGCCGCATAACCTGTGAACCTATAAATTTGTTGCGGTTTGTATCCTTTATGTAAGAAAAATTATATTATTGTCTCAGGAATATTTCACGACCCATAAATATGGCAAGAAATCAAATGGGTCGAGACGTATAAGTCAAAAAATGCTGTTTAAGAAAAAGAGAAAGTGTGATATGATCTCCCAGAAGAACCTTCCACTTTTTTTATATTTCCAAGTATCTGATAAGTGCCAGATGATTGTAAAACTCGCATGACATTTTATACCTCTATCCAACTATGAGTTTCGCCATATATGCTTAATGACACGAATTTATTTTGGGTAAAAAAAATTCGCTGGATTGGGTACGCAAACGATCTTTTTATTAGATTTTAAGTCCGTTTTATGTGACACTTTAAATACAATTTTAGAGAAAACGAATAACTACACTCGAAATATGAAAATGGTTTCAATCCCGAGTTCATCAGTATGTTTCTTGTAATATCGGATTTTTGAGAACACGAATCTGCAATCGGAACACGAAAATGATTTCTATCCAGATTTTGTCAGCATATATCTCTTTTACTTGGATTTTGAAAAACATGAATAACTGCATTCGGAACATGAAAATGGTTTATGTCCAAAATGTGTCTGAATGTGACAGTTCATACTTTTCGAGAACACGCATAACTGCAATCGAAACATGAAAATGATTTCAGTCCCGATTGCTGACTAGGTTTTTTTTTAAGAAATACAAACATTCCCGGGTTACACACTGATCTACAATCACACTGATTGGAAAATATTGCTTACGTCGTGATGGAATAAGTCCTGGCTAAGTAGCTACTCAAAGAATTGAACTCACGATGCGCTACTGACTCATGTTGCGAGTATTTAATGATGATTTTCGAGAACACGAAAGACTACATTCGGAGCATGAGATTGTTTAGAGTGCGTAAGAATGCGTCTTTACGTTTGATTAACGGTATTTAAAATATGTGTATATATAGTTCGCTGATACCTGACATGGTGAGATACGCTGTGATGGAATATATGCGGGAACGGATATTTAGGATATCTCGGAGGAAGAATTGCAATCCGGCCGCAGACGAGAAAAGATTGGCCATACCTGCTGTATAGAATTACACTCATATTCAAGGAAAATTTAACGTCTCTTTGAGTTAAGGAAAAAAAAGTTATTTGCTTAATTTTCTAAAAGCTATAAAAGATTTCTAATCTAAGAACTGCTAAACAATTTGATAGTGTAAAGTTTTTGATTTACATTTACTCCACACGAGAGGTCCAGAGGAAAATATTTTCCCACATCTTTCATTTCCACATTTCCATCTTTGGGGATACTGTGCGAAGGGTTTTTTTAAGGAAAGGAAGGAGAGAAAGTTCTGGAAAATAAAACGGTATGAGGGATGGGCAGAAATCTGGAGGTCAGTATGTCCAGGAGTAACGGACGTCTTAATTCATTCTTCCCATTGCGATGCAAAGCGATAGGTTAAAAGAGTCCCAGCTGGAAAGGTCAAGGTGTTTCCCTCAACTGGCCTCTCTCGATCCGGTCCACCGCGCAGCTGACGGGAAAAACCTGGACAAACCTCACATCATAAATACAAGCACCTCTGCTAAGTCACTAAATGTATCGAAGTACTTGAGGTGACCTATTGCAGATGTGTTGGTTATTCAATTAATGGTTTCCGGGGCACCAGAACCCATATCCGCATCCCATATTGAAAATATATTATACGATAATTTCTCTGAAGCCTGAAAAGTTTTCCGTAAGCCCCGCCTGATCATAGTTCGTCTCGTGCAGTCTTAATTCAATTTTTTAAACTTTTGGCTATCGCAAACTTCGGCAGGGGCTTTTCTTTCATCCCAATTTGAAATTAAACCCAAAATGAAAACGCGGCCGTTTACCGCCTTAAAAGACTACTCAAAGGATGTTAATAGCGTCTTGGTTGAATCTTTACACGGTGAACTTTACTTCTCTACGGAGACTGCTACCAAAAGATGGGCCAGAACTTAGTACAGGTAGAATTTTCGTAGTTTAATGAAGTTTGCGGCAGAATTAATATGTTTAGTATAAAAAATATAACCATCGAATGTAGCATAAAATTTTAAATTATAAACTTTTTTTGTGGATGGATATTTTTCACTGGTAATTTTATTTTTAGTACCTATTTCATTAAAATCATACGAAGTGGTAAAAAATAAATAAACATGAGTGTATCGCTTTCCGATCCTTTTCTACAAAAATGGTAGCCTAAAGACAGAGACATAATAACTTCCTATATAAAAATACATATTTCCTGAAACTGACATTTCACTGAAATATGACGACGCCAATTTATCGATCCATAGCAAAACTGCCTTTCATATTAAAACTCGTATTATAATTGCCGCTTCAATAAATAACCTCTCACTTGAGCTTAGTAAATTATTGAACCATTACCGATCTGCGTACAGGAGGTTCCACTCAACAGATTCTGCATTAATTTGGGCTATCGAACATAAATCTTGCTATAAAGTGAGGTGAATTAGTAAATCTTTCACCTTTATCGGAAAAAGCACAAGTCCCGTATGAATTCTGCTCTGTTTATGGGTGTGATTTTAACAAAAAATCTCCAAAAAATTTATGAGGTTTATTTGGCGCTCTCTAAAATTAAATGATTTATAGACATTTTTTGGTTTGGTTTTTATAATTTGACTAAAGAGATAATGGATAATTATATCATTGGCAGTGAAAATTTACCACAAAACTTCTTAATTTAGCTGTTAGATCGGAATCTGACGGTCCGGTGAGGAACGAGCATATAACTCGCAGATCCCGCCCAGTAAGTTAGTTAGAGTAAGGTAGCGGTTTGCAGCTCAGTCCTTTATAGGACTTTTCTGCACAGGGTATGTATAGAGCGACGCTTGAAGTTTTTTTATTGTTTTTTTTTAAGAAAAACAAATATTCCCTGGTTACGAATAACCTGACAATATTTGAAAAATCTCCTATTACCATCACAATAAGCGGAAGATGTTGCTTGTGTCGTAATGGAGGACTTAGCCAGCCGAGGAATTGAACTCATGACGCCTAAGTGAGACCCAAACGCGATGCCAACACAGCCACTGACCGGTCAATTTCTCGTTCCTTGCCGGACCGTCAGCGAGCGGGATTAACAACCGCTCGCAAGCCGTTTAGGTTTAAGACAATTTATATTTTCATAAGAAGCAAATACTCTGCGGTTTGACATCACATCAGAAAAATAGACTAAACATAATAATAATTAAATGGTTGAGTGAGACTGTCTTAAAACGGGAAATCGTCCTAGTTGTACAGTCAAAGCAATTTTTAAAATATTACGTTGGTACATATTGTATTGAGAAACAGAAAACACATTTAAAATCGGCTATAGAATAAAATTGTTTGGTTTTTAAGTAGGTCATCTGATAATTTAAAATTTAAAGATTTCGTAATTTATAGTGCTTCTAAGCTGTCTAATCTAATTCCTATACAGTTTTTATGAAAAGACTAGTTCTTGTGGCATTTTTTAAAATACAGTCTGATGAGATTAGGTGGTTTGCGAATTCAGAAAAACCGGTACCATTTAAACAACCTAAGTGTTCTGTGTCTCTAATATTAACAGTACGTGCAGCTAAGTTAATTAATACCAGTGACTTAAATTATCATCTTTGTTTACATATTTGCTTACTGTTTAGTTGTTATATTATATTTTATTGTTGTTTCCCTCTTATACATAATTCTTTTCAATTTTTGCCTCCCTCTAACATTTTATCCTACTTTCTTTTATTTGTATCATCCTGTCTCTCCATTCTTCTGTACCTACATACACGATAACTGTGTATGATTTTCATTCATTATTATATTTGCCCTGACGAAGCTTGATCTAAGCCAGTGATTCCCAAAGTGGTCTATATCGACCCCCAGGGGTCTATGACAATCTGCAAGGGGTCTACGTCAGCGAAAAAAAAATTTGGGGGTCCATGAAATGAAAATGGGGGTCCACGATAGTGGATCTCAACATACACTGATAGTACCTATTTACTTAAATTATGCTATCTTATAATATAAAGACATGTACATTATTTATAAAAGTACCTATGAAGTAAAAAAATTATTATATATGTTTATAAAATTGTGTAACTTGTAGGATGTAGTCATTCGCTTTTTTGATCACAATACATTTTTAACTTGTAAAAACCTGCACATAATGACATACCAGTATCATCTTGTTACAAGCATACGCGCAGTAAAAATCTTGTCAATTTTTGTTTCAGAGTTTCTCGAACTTGCACTGACTTGTTCAATTCGTCACTCTATAAATACGAATGTGAGACAAATACGTTTATTCGTTTCCTGAATCTTGAAAAGGAAAGTGCTAAGAAAATATTAAATATTTAAAAAAATATAAACTGGTAGTTTATCACACACAATTATAGTGAATCAGAGTTATTTTGTTTGAGAGTGCCGGAGAAAAGTAAGTATATTTTTTTTATTAAATTTTAGTTTTGTACGCGTACTTAGCAACGATAGATAAATTACGCCAATCATGACTTCAGTTATTTGCAGTTTAATATTCAAATCATGTAAAATTATACGAGTTTCAATAGTTTCTTTTTCAAAGTTTTAGCAATCTGTATTATAATTACAGTGTAATCTCCGTAATGTTCGATGTTCGGATTACCGAAAAGTTCGGATTATGGAATGTTTTCGGAAAAATCTAAAAAAAGACAACTGTACGTACATATTACGTATGTATTTAATTGTTAACATACATGTTTTAATTTCGTTTCCATCGTCATACCTAGTGGAAAAGGGGTTCATCGCTGTTACCAATCTCCTAACGAAAAAAAGAAACAGACTGGACATCATTGGCCGAGGAGATTTAAGATTAAACCTGACAAAATTGACGCCAAATGTTGATAATTTATTATTAAAGCATCAGGTTCATCCTTCCTACTCAAAACATTTACTTATTTCTTAGTTTATTTTATGTTACGTTTATTTTATATAATAGATACAAAATTTTATTTTGAATAGTTGTAATTTAAATTCAATTAATAAATGTATAAAACTTAATATTTGTTTTAACTTTTAGTTTTTAACACTAAACTTCACTACAGTTTTATAGAAATTTATGAAAAATCAATATCAGGTAAGTAGGGGGTCTACCAAAAACCGAAAAACATGGCAAGGGGTCTACGACACAAAAAAGTTTGGGAACCTCTGATCTAAGCGAAACCGGTTGGAGTAAAAACACAATAAATTAGTGGGTTATAAAGCGTTCGTTTTATTTAATAAATTATTTATTTTCTAAAACCTTTCTTATGTGGCACCATATCTCTTATTTTAACACTCTTATGTCGAAAAATAATTTGAAAACAAAATAAAATAAAAGTTATTTTGCTTATAAACCAGTGAGTATGCTATATTTCTAGATACGTAATAAATTTATTCTCGAGATATCCCCAAACAAGATGAAGCAAACATCTTAAACGTTAGAATTTCTCTAGACAGACACAAGTATACGCGATATTTCATATATAATTCAGCAATCGCTATATCCGGTAACGACATTATCCCCAAAATAACCGCCCAACTTTTGGCAGTAAATCTAAGACGACGACCTTTCGCTAATCAAGTAAATAGGACTGCTAGAACTGGGTTCTTTCTCCTGAGACAGCTTAAGTCAATTCAAATAAACTTTCGACTAAATTATTGGTCGACTTCCATCTAGTCTCGTGTCCAGTTATCTGTAACGGTAGGTATATTATGCAACTCTTCCAAAGTGCCCAACTGTGATACATCAATCAGTCCTGTAATGAGTTAGATGGCGCATTGGGATTATCGGGGGTAACATTTAAAATAACCTTTCCTCCTAAATCAAATAGCACATGATCTCCACGGGATTCCCATCAAAATTAAAGGTGTATCTTTTTAGCGATATATTATAAATTTATTTTTTAATTAAAAACACAAACAAAATATTTATATAAAAGCATCATCCATATAATATTATATAAATATACATAATCAGTTATTGTGATTACAACATATGTGGCGTACGCAATAAAGTTTATAACAAATAACAATGTTTATTGTCTCATTGAAACTAGGTGTTTTATATTTTATATTTTATATTTTATATTTTATATTTTATATTTTATATTTTATATTTTATATTTTATATTTTATATTTTATATTTTATATTTTATATTTTATATTTCATATTTCATATTTCATATTTTATATTTTATATTTTATATTTTATATTTTATATTTTATATTTTATATTTTATATTTTATATTTCATATTTCATATTTCATATTTCATATTTTATATTTTATATTTTATATTTTATATTTTATATTTTATATTTTATATTTTATATTTTATATTTTATATTTTATATTTTATATTTTATATTTTATATTTTTATATTTTTATATTTTATATTTTATATTTTATATTTTATATTTTGTATTTTATATTTTATATTTATATTTTATATTTATATTTTATATTTTATATTTATATTTATATTTTATATTTTATATTTTATATTTTATATTTTATGTTTTTATATTTTATATTTTATATTTTATATTTTATATTTTATATTTTATATTTTTATATTTTATATTTTATTTTTTATATTTTATATTTTATATTTTATATTTTATATTTTATATTTTATATTTTATATTTTATATTTTATATTTTATATTTTATATTTTATATTTTATATTTTATATTTTATATTTTATATTTTATATTTTATATTTTATATTTTATATTTTATATTTTATATTTTATATTTTATATTTTATATTTTATGTTTTATATTTTATATTTTATATTTTATATTTTATATTTTATATTTTATATTTTATATTTTATATTTTATATTTTATATTTTATATTTTATATTTTATATTTTATATTTTATATTTTATGTTTTATATTTTATATTTTATATTTTATATTTTATATTTTATATTTTATATTTTATATTTTATATTTTATATTTTATATTTTATATTTTATATTTTATATTTTATATTTTATATTTTATATTTTATATTTTATATTTTATATTTTATATTTTATATTTCATATTTCATATTTCATATTTCATATTTTATATTTTATATTTTATATTTTATATTTTATATTTTATATTTTATATTTTATATTTTATATTTTATATTTTATATTTTATATTTTATATTTTATCTTTTATATTCCACAGCCGAGCTGATAAACTCAGGAACGAGTCGTAAAAGCGACCCGTTCTCATAAATGTCGACTATGAGCAAATTTCGGGCACGCGTTTGGCGTATTTCTCGACTATGCACCGGTGCCGAAGGGATCGATGATAATAGTTCCTCAGAGCATCTTCCATTAAAATACCGATACAAAATGGACAGCATTCCCACCTAACGTCTGTGCTCCAAAGATTGTAAACCGTTTGTTAAGATAGGCGAATCTATCAAACGGACCGCCCGTTTCTGCACAAGGGTTTTTTTTCAGATATTTTGGGGCTCCCGACCAGAGGTGACTGCCTAATTCTACAGTGGGGCGCACTTAGGATTTGTACAGGGTCAGCAGGTATCTGCGGGCTCTGTACAATACAGCCAGCTTCTGAGAGGCTAACTTATGGCAATGGAGGCTTCGATGGAGCCTCCATACCAGAGCTGGTCACTTAAGGTTACACCAAGCAAACGGAGCGTTGCAATGCGCTTTCGTTGAATGAGTCTAAAAAATATATAAAATCACATACACCCTTCTGGGCACGTTGGCAAAATTCAGTGTCGGCTTGATCAGTATATCTTCCACCAAACCAGCATAATTGTTTTTTAAGATAGATATACCCTTTTCATTTGGTTCAATACAAAAACTTTATATAACTATCTACTTTGAAAAATGTCAAAAGTTCTCATTCCGAAGATGTAACATTGTTGCGAGATTCGCATATCTTATATTTACTTAATCTAAATTTCCATATGATTTCATAAAGTACTGAATAATAAAGGAGTGTCACCTATTTCATTCTTGGGAAAGAACGGAACAAACTAAGTTAAGAATGAAATGCATTTCCTAGTAAAATTCGATTTTTCGTTCTTTTTGAAAATATTTCAGGTGTTCTTTTAACTTTGGCATTAACTTGGCGTTACTTTACGAGCATCCAGTTTACCGAAGTAACAAACGGTGAAATACGTAGGTAAGGAAGTTACGTACCTCCTTGAAACAATTTCACGCTTCCTCATTTCCCGGTTCAAATAACTTCCCGTTTAACAATAAATATTTATAGGAGAGACATAAAACTAAGGGGTGGGTGTAGGCAATCAAATAATCAACAAAGCATCCCGCAGTGGATATGAATTCTTGCATAGGAGAGGTTCCGTTGATATTTTAAATTAAATCCTTGCTCATACAATGCACCCCGGATATCGGATTATTTCATACTGAAAAAGGTAGAAAAAAATAACTCAGGATATTGCAAAAATGGTATTTATGGTGTTTATTAGATTTTATTTATTTATTTACGCCTGGAAGGCTATACATATTGATCCATTTGTCACATAGTTATACAAAGGAGTATAATAATATAGTACATACAATAATAATTAGGGTGTAAAAGAAGTAAATGGGTACAATATAAGTAAGTAGTTACAGAGTAATGAGTTACAGTTTTACCTGTGGTTACATTATAACTTCAGGTTGTACAAAAGAGTATAACAAGTGGCTTAGCACATAATATAATAACGTAAGTATAAATGAAGTAAGAAGGTAAAAACTATGTAAGTAGCTAGTTACAGCGCAATGAGTGGGTAATAGGTTTATAATTATTATGATGAACCAAAATGTCAAACATGAACAGTTGTAAAACATGTTTACAATACAGCAAACGTTTATTATGCCGAATTGAGTGTTTTATAGAAATATAACATAATAAATACAACGATGAAAAAGGTGTAGATAAAAAACTTAATAAGAATAATAAAATTAAAATAAACTGATTTTCAGCCTCGACACAGTGCTGTAACGGTAAACATCAATTGAACTATACTCATTACCAAGTCTGTGCAATCTGTGAATGAGAGATTTCTTGAGATTAATATTTTAAGACGCTGGATTATTATATAGAGCCATCTGCCTCGTACTTTTTATTATGATAAAGTGTACAATACATTATGCAATGTATTCCCAAGAGCTAAGAAACTCACTGTGGGATCACATGCAGAACATGCAGTACAGTTCTTAGAAACAAACATATTTAATATTTAAGATGCATAATTAACATTTTCAATACATAATTTAAATTTGTAATAAAGACATATCACTTATGTATTATCATAAAAGTGTACAGAGACACTTATTATAAACAAACACATCACTGGTACATCATACAGTTATACTTATTACATATACGATCACAGCATTATTCCTTAGGTATTCTTTCAAATAATAGAGTTTAAGCATCTTACTTTGAAACCTTTCATATTGGCTTGCATCTTTAATATCGTTGGGTAATTTATTGTATTGTGTGTAAGTTATATATTGTAAAGATTTTATTCCATATTTTGTCAAATGTATTTTTGGTTTATGTAGTTTTTTTGTGGTTTCTTGAGTTGTGCTGGTGTACGTCGTGATTGTAATGGAGTGTGGTGTCAGTATGTGCCGAGTGTTGAATTACATGCAAGGTAGTATTTGTAACTTCACAGGTGGAAATGGTGTTGAACGGAAGTATTTGGGAGTTTATGTAGATGTCTTTGACGTGTGTCCCATGGCAAACTAAAGATGTTTCGTGTTCTTTATTTTGAATGACTTGGATCTCTGAAATCATTGTTTTGGTAGCAAATCCCCAGATCGCGGAAAGATATATTAAATGGGAGTGAAATAGCGTGTTAGATCAATCTTAATATAGATGTGGGAAGTAACCCGCGGAGTCTATATAAAACACCGGTTATGGGGGTAATTTTAGATATTACGGGTAGGAACAGCAGGAAAGCATTATTATATTTTTGCTATTATTATACTACATAACTATTATTATATTATTGTAATCTATATATTCCTGATGAGGAAAGCATTATTATATTTTTGCTATTATTATACTACATAACTATTATTATATTATTGTAATCTATATATTCCTGATGAGGAAAGCATTATTATATTTTTGCTATTATTATACTAACTAACTAACTAACTAACTAACTAACCATCACGCCGTTTCCCCGCAGGGATAGGCAGAGAGGACGGACCGCCAAACAACTCGTCTTGGCAAACACTTCTTGCTTCATTCACATTCATACAACGCCTCATACATTCTCTTCTGTTATTCCGACTTCTGACATGGCCCGACTCGAGTATTTGATTCACTTGATGTGATGTGCCATGTCTTCCTCGGGCGTCCCCGGCTTCTTCTTCCATTCACATTTGCGTCATATATTCTCCTTACACTCCTTTCTTCGTTCATTCGCTCTACATGCCCAAACCATCTAAGCGTCCCTTTCTTAATCTCATGTCAGAAGTCGGAATAATATAAGAGAATATATGAGACGATGTATGAATGTGATTGAAGCAAGAAGTGTACACCAATATCGAGTTGTTTGGCGGTCCGTCCTCTCTGCCTACCCCTGCGGAAAACGGCGTGATGGTTAGTTAGTTATGTAAAAGCCCCATGGGCGTTTAAATTAATTTATAAATAATTAAAATAAATAAATAAATGATTCGCCACAAACAGGAATTTACCAGAAATGAACATAAAAACAACCAAAGTGAAAAAGCCTTATAATTTAATAAAGCTCTCAATCGTGCTAGGACTATTTGAATAAAACATCGTTAATCCAATGTTAACAATGATCCCGCTGTTTGAGTCACAAACGTTACAAAATTGAATAATGTGCGTAAAAGCCACCCTTTTCGTATTTACTTTAAACGACATCCTTTTTGTACTGCCGAATTTCCCCATTACCTGTTATTTTCCCGATATACTGAGCACCTCGTGACATTGTAAATATTTACCTTCGTCTAAAGGGTAGTAACCAGAGATGTTTTATTATAGAACGGATATGTTAACATTACACAAAAACATTTTCTTTCATGAACGAGATGAAAATTGCGTCAAATTAGACATCCAAGTGTTTTATTTTGTAAATATATCTAGAAACCTTAACATATACATAATTGGAATTTAACGTGTTTGTTTAAGATTAATATTAACGTGTTTGTTTAAGCCTGCTCCCCGACGGTCCGGTAAGGAACGACACTTACTAAGTAAATAATGTCTGGCCAGTGGGTGTGAAAAATAAATGTGGTTAAAACAAAGGTTGATCATTTCATTTGATTATGATGAATAACCACAAAGTGATAGCTTCAAAAAACAGTATGAATTAATTTAATTTAAGGGATCATCATTCAGGGTTGTGGTTGAATCATCTGCTTGGAATTTGCTTTGATTTGCTTTTTTGGAAAAATATACAGTTAAACAAAATACATAAATGAATAATGTCATTACTTTGTTGCATTTACCAGTGAAGTTTCCGCTATGTAAATAAATATTTGATCTAAAAAAAGTTGCCATTCTCGAAAAGAAAGAAATATCTACGACATGGTAGTCGGTAACCCGATTGGCGGGACGCTCGGTTATCAGTCGGACGGATTGAGTATTATTAGCGTTAGATGTTTCTGGATTTGCCTGAAAGAATTTCCATTGATTTTAAATCAACAATGAGATTATCTGTAAAGTTTATTTACCTTCTGTTACTTTATTTACACATTTTAAAATTCTTTCTGTCTAACAAAATCTTAAATTCCTTAACTTGTCTAAATATTATTTTAAAATTTTATTTGTTTATTTTTTTAAATATGTAGTTAATTTTTTTAGTACACTTAATATCCTGACGAGGGAACCATTTATTTCGAAATAGGTTGTTATTTATTTATTAAATACTGGTTTATACAAAATATTTCTTAATCATGTATTCAACAATAAAAAATTGTTTCCGCACTGAATACGTCCCATTAACTTTAGTCGAGACTCTTTCGGAATCGACTGATCGATTTAGATCAGTCCCATTTGCGTATTTCCGTTTGCGTGTTCATTAGGCGACTATGCCATCCCGAAATCAACACGGGAATATTGTACAATACCCGCCTCCGAAACCGTTTCCATGTGAATTCCAATGACGCACGGGTTTGTATCACCAAAAATGTGACGCGTATTTTCATTTGCACGTTCAGTAGGCAACTACCGGTGAGTTGCATATTATCTGCATTCAATACAGTGTCCATTTGAACTCTAATAACTTACAAATTTGAACAGTCAAAATTATCGAACTAAAATCAACACCGTTTTGTCATGCAGTGTGGTGCGTGCGGGTGGAGCCAATCCTGATCGTAAAAAACAGGATGGTTTTGCGGACGAGATTGTATTTAAAAGGATTTGCGAGCGACTGTGGCATAGGATTCAGAAACAATAATAGCTGGAAGTGGTAAAAGAAGGGATTTCACTATTCACTGTAAATAATTCACTCGTGTTTCACTGCTATAGGTTGAATCGCAAGTTGCGGCGGTATAGGTGACCAGTTGCGGCGGCGGTTCAATTAGGACTCACATAATCGCACGCATTATTTGGAAGTAGGTGACCGATGAACTCGAGTGAACACAGTGTGTCTTTGAAAACATGTTTAATACCCACTCCTAGTACTGCATGCAGACCCACTGCCACGATGTTTTCACGGTTTTTTGAGTCATTTATACTTCCGCGGTTTTTTACCGGTCACCGAAAATATGTTCTTTTGAGTCATTGTCATTGAAATTTCCTCAGGAATAACTTTAAATATTTTTCACAATCACTCTTTAAATTATAAAAATGGTCCAGGGATCACTCCAACACATTGGGAAACAAATAATTTTATACTATAGGGTGAACCTAAAACAATTTTCTCCGTTTCCCCATTACTTTTTTGTAGATTCCCGAAAATTTATCATAACGAACTTCCGTCTTCAACGAATCGTTTTCACAAAGTAAGTCAAATGAAAATTATACTGACATTTTGTGCGACACATATTAATTGAGGTGATTTGACTAGTCATGACTTGACTGGATGTGACTTAAGTGGTTTCCATACGAGCGGGCGGCCCAATACTAAAAAAAGCAATGTCGTTCAAAGGTTTGACCTTGGTAGGCTAACTTTAGGAACGAAGGACCGGATGGTCGAACCTTTCGACGCCTTTTTTAGTATCGGGCCACCTGCTCGTGTGAAAGGCCTGTAATTAAGGCTAGTTTGTTGCCGAATGACCCTTAGACAACGCCCACTTACTTACTCCCTTTTTCAGTTTCCCTACCGAGCTATGCTTAGTGAAAAGGTATGTGGCAAAATTTTGGGTTCATGACTTTAACAAAATTATTTATTAAACTGCACGGCATAAAGTTTTTCAATTACTTTTCAGAATATTACTGAAGAAAAAAGGTTTAATTTTTTTAATTGGTGTACTTATATTGGTCACTCAATAAGCTATACTATACCTAAATGTTCGAAGTCACTCGATGACGTACAATATTATTTCTGATTTTCACTTATACGCTGGAAAAAACTGAATTGAACAATTTTGTATTTGAATGAAACAAAACATCTTTGTCAAACCACTTTTTTTATGCCGACCGGTTTCGGAATATCTCTTTCATCATCAGGGCAAAATTTATACTAACTTAACAATATTACAAAATTATGGCACAACAGATATATTAGGTGTTACGGTGGGGGTGGGGTGTGACTAGATATTAGTAAAGAGGGTGGGAAGAAGCAGAGATTGAGTGAGGGGTGAAAGGAAAGTTTTTTTGATTGTTAATAATTGACTCAAAGGATTTCTTAATTTCCAAAGTTTATAAATTGTCTAGGAGTTTCCCTTTGCTATTATTGTGAAGAATATTGATCCATGTACTGTTATAAAAACTCTGATTGTTTCAAATAATGTGATTAGCGAATTCGGAAACATTATTATTTTAAAGACAACTTACTTGTCCTTTGATTCTAATGTCAAAATTACGGCTAGTTTTTCACATCGTTACAAATTAGTTTATATATACCGGAGTGAGTCAATTTATGGATTTAAATATTTATTTTTTCGGTTTTATTTTATTTATTTCAAGAGTTATATAGATATTACATATGTGTAGATAGATACCTATGTTAATAATAGTAATGTTTTCCAAAATAATTTATGTCTCAGACACGTTCAAAATAAGTTTGTAATAAGGTATTCTTTATAAAAGGAGAAATTTACTTTTTACCTTGTCTTATTTATCATATTTTTGTACACGTTCAACATAACCTCGTTTATGTAATAACTTTCATAACTGGAACCACCATTATTTTTAGTGGCACATATGCGGGTATAAATTACGTTCCAGCAAATCGCGACAAACGGAAAAAAAAACTTATTCAACCCCACAGCACAAACAAGACATTCTCATTCTTACTTAGATCAAACCGTCTTACGTTTATTTATTTATTTGCATTGACATTTACATTGAAAACATTTGTATTTGCAAAATTGAGGTACATGTAATTTGAAGTTGCATAATGTTTGCCTGGTCGATATCATTTCCCATATAGACATATTGCCCATTGTAGGGAATTAAATATGTGGTGGGTATCAAAATTTCAAGTGAAAAACTCTTTTCGGTGGGTTCCGAAATGGTACTAGAAAAAAAGAAAATGGAGATACGGAAGAAAGTAGAAAAAAAAAACAAACAAACGAAAATTATGTACTTTTAAAAAATATATAAAAGTTAAGTAATATTTTTTAACAGGTTCTCGGACTCCGTTCTTCCCAGGTCAATAAGCCATTTGGTAATATTTTTGCCGAAGGATGACAATTCGCAAATTTTTAACCTCAGGGGAGATTTTATTGTAGATTATTGGTCCAAGACAGATGTGTATTATTTGGTACATTGTGGTAGCACTTACTTTCGTATTGTCAAATCATTTCTGCTACGGCTTCAGTTTGGTATGTCTTTTTTTGCAAAATTAACACTTGAACGACCCTAAAAGTCATGTGAAATAGGTATATTACTAAACGCTGTAGCCATATCAAACAAATTAGAGGGATTAGGCATTCGAATTGTACTGCCACGAAGCTACACGTAGTGCGCGATATCGAGTAGTGTTTATAAATGCGGCCCGGGTTTATCAGGTCCGATCGAATCGGCCCTAATTAAAGTGGAAATTTTGGAGTGCCGCCGTAACAGTCCGGCCATGTTCATGCCATTGGTGATTTATGAGGAAGCGCCCCACCTATCAGAAATCGGTCCGTTCATCGTTCCGTTCAACGTTCCGTTCATTGTTCCGTTCATCGTTCCGTTCAGCATTCCGTACAACGCTTCCTTCGCCCCGCTCTCCGTTTAGCGCCCGCCCGTTTTATGAACTGCACTCGGAAGGATTTCGAGAGAAGATAAAAAGTCAAATAGGGGTATAAAATCACTCGGAGGGTGGGGATTTCAACGAATGCTGAAAATATAACCACTTGTAAAGCGCATTCTCCTGCGGACGTGATATTGGTGAAATTGTCCCACTTTAATAGTCTTTTCATATATCGCTCGTACTAAATTTACCTGCATTCGAAAGAATAAATATTTTAATTTTATATTTTTGATAGCACACAAGGGTACCTACCCGCAACCCTCCGCAGCCAGTGAAACTGTGGCGTATTTGGGGAATGTTGGGATGTTCAAGGAAATGAAAGAAGGGAAGAAAGGGATAAAGAAGGTCGGAAAGTAGCTGGCTTCTAAGATATGCTCACTGAATAAAGCTTAGGCCTAATTTGAATATTTTCTATCTATGTGAGTTTCTTCTGTTCCGAAACGAAGTAAAAACATTTTCTAAAAGCAATTCCTTCAAAATACATGGATCATTTCAATGCTCTTCTTTATGGTATTTATTTATATTCGAACTATATCCAACACCAAACGACGAAGATATATTTAAGCAAGGCTCTATTATAAAAATATGTTAAGAGAAAATCTTAAAGAAATCAGGAATGTTACAAACTTGTGAGAAATGCAAGCCAATTTATAATACCGGCTTTTCCAACAACTCAAATGCAAAACCAATATATTTATCAAGTCTTAAAAGATTACAATAATCTCTACTTAAATGCACTGTATTAATGACCAATAAGAACAAATCAATAAAATTTAACGTTTCTTTGAAAAAATGTTTACAGTCGTAAACATTTTATACGAAACATTTAATGGAGCAAATGAAATATTATGTAATTTCTTCAAATGATTGATAACTTTGTTGCATCATTATTAATTATATAATGAAAAATACACTTTGTATATACCACTTTACTTAAATATAAATATTCTTATATACCTACCAAAGTGAGAATCGTGGCTCCCTTATCGCACACAAGAACTTCTCTTTTCTCATATTGTACATGATCAAGCATAACCCTTAAATGAAATATTTCGTAAAATATATGTAAAAATATACCTCATAATATTTATATTACGACGAATAACAATAAATTAAAAATAAGACAGAGTTAGCCGCCAACAAATTTCTTCATCGACAAGGTTCGCCATCTACTTGCACCTCTTTTGTATAGACAATATTACTCTTATTCGTAATGATTAAATAACCGACACTTTTTAATTTTATTCCGCTTTTATTTTTGACCGTGACCGGTTTCAACCTGTGACGTTTATCTTCAGACTAGTACAATTAATTTTTAAACTATACTATAGTCTAGGCGCCCCCGTGGCTGCCGGCTGCGTTTTATAGTCGCTCCTGATTTATTTCGGAAACATTGGGAAGTTATTAATTTTCCCGGTGTAAAAATAGCATAAAATAACCGCAATAATTTTTAGGTTTCATTCAAAAA
This sequence comes from Halesus radiatus, assembly GCA_022606495.2. NCBI lineage: Eukaryota > Metazoa > Arthropoda > Insecta > Trichoptera > Limnephilidae > Halesus > Halesus radiatus. The sequence continues at coordinate 10,922 of JAHDVE020001990.1, read as the reverse complement.
AATCATATAATTTTAGTGTGGCCGTTTCGGGCTTAAATCAAGTTTATAATAAAAAATCAAATAAAAACCAAATATTTTAAGTCCAAATCTGTCACGTTGTTCTAAATTAACCCAAAAGCATCGGTCATCGGTCGAAGGCGTTCGCCACATGTGCTTGTTAAAAGACCTTTGCCTGTTAAAAGTGTCCCAGAGTGAATGATTTACAATGTTATTCGTTGAACTATGGTGATTGTAAACAATATCGTAAACGATCGAGCTAGACAATTCAAACCCAAACTTAATGGCGAATGTGCTATTTTGGAGCCTTTAATAGCTGCAAAGATATAACCTTGAACGTTGAACCACAACCGCAATCCGCAAATTAGATTTCGTGGCTACCGAGAAAGGCGCAATAGGAAATAAAAACATTTGACAAGAAGATCTTCTGCTGTCACGGCGACCGGAGTTCTGACCTCCAGTTCACGGAGCAGATCCGGTGCATCGTGCGGCCCACGGACGTGCCCGACAAAGCTGCTCTGCGACCTGCTGTGGCCCGACCCCGACAAGGATACCACCGGCTGGGGCGAGAAATAAACGACACGCTGATGTGCTCTTTCCAGATCCTGAAGCCGGCCGACGAGCGCCAACACCAAGCGTCCCGTCACTAACAAAGACAGAGAAGATTGGAAGAAAGGATCAGTACCCCGGGCCCCAGTCGCCATCCGCCGCCCAACGTCACATAACTCCTATCATTTGTATTAGAGTCTTGCAATATATCGTAAGGAATACAGTTAGCTTCTTTTTTTTTTTTTTTTCAATTAAACATGTATGAAAACTTAGACCAAGCCGTATTTAATTTTTATAATCTAACTGCATCTCTTTATATGGTCTATAAATAATGTGTAATGATAGTGTCCAAAAAAAAAAATTAACTAATATAGGAATAATAAGAATAGGAAATAAAATTTGTACAGCGCCCTTGAGGTAATTTTTCACAAAAACGGCGCTATAAAAATCATCCGATTATTATTATGGGTTATATACAATTTTGGGTGTCATAATTTTACTTCGATTATATTTTTCAGTATTTTTATAGTTTGATTTTACAAAACTTGACTTGTATTGTCTTTTTTATTATTTATTCATAATATTACTTTATATATCAATCTGCTATCAAAAAGCATTTTTAAGGTGGTTTGAAGTAGTTTTTATTGTAAGGATGATTTTATATACTGCAACTCATCTAAAAAATTATTTTGAAACCAGATTGATATATGAAGTAATATTATGAATAAATTTAAAAAATACCGTATAAATCAAGTTTTGTAAAATCATACCATAACAGTACTGAAAAATATAATCTAAATATAATCGTGGTTTGTTACCCCTGACACAAAAAATTGTATATAAATCATAGTTTAAAAATTTACTGTACCAAAAGTAAAATAAAGTTTCAAGTAGAATAAGTGTCTTATTTAATCATTACAATGGATTTCCACAATGTATTAATAGTTGCAAAAATGGAAAGCTTATTCGGTTGCGCTTTTGAAACAAGTTGACACTGTTCATCCTCTGTTTCTTACTGAGCATTATTAAATACATCTTATAGTAAATATGTTTGCAGGTACAAAAAGAACTAAGGCAGCTTGTGTCTGAAATGAAATTCCGCTTGAATTTGGATACCTACGTATACCAATGTCGCTTACAAACAAACTGAAATTGCTGAAATCATTTTCAGTTTCCTGAAACAATAAACATTCCGGCGAGGGGGAAGCTGTTAGACCATGGAGAAAATGGGGCAGTAGTTTAAGTACTAAGTACGCACTTAGATAGTAGAAGTGTCACCGGATGATGAACGATTGCGAAGATTAAAAGATCTTGGTCCACATTATTTATGGCGAAAGTTTGGTCCGTATTGTTTCCGTGAAAATTCGTCGCATAAACGTTCATTTGGAGGCGAGGGTTTAATAACGCCACCTGGAAAATGTTTCACTGGCATCGGTAAACCGGTTAACCCGTAAATTGAGCTTAAATTTATTACGGCAGCTACGAGTATCTGAACCACTCATTACCGCTAATCCGGTGATCTGTTCGGCATACGCGGATAACAGCATTGGATTAGAAAATCAGTACAGCAGGACCATTCTATTCGGCTGACTGTTTTATAGGTAGTTATGATTTCTGCCCTACGTAAAGATGATATAAAGATACGTAAAATCATTATTAATTGTTTTTATGTTTAATTCGTCCAACTCCATTATTATTATGTTTTAATTTAATGTAAATCAAATGTAATGAAGTTTTTATTAGGTTCTGCAAGTATTTTTAGTTTTTATTCATGTGACAGCTGTTTCGTTGTTTAAGGCAATTTTCAAACTGCGGTTAATTCATATTGTGACGACTTAATTATATGATTTTATTTACTCCCACTCCTTTCTAATTTGGACGGGTTTTCAAAAATAATGATTTATTATCGATAAAACCGGTTCAGTTAGAAATAAATTAAAATTCTCTATTCATCAAGTTTTCGCAATGTAAATGGTGTTTTCTTTATATATATGTTAGGGACGACGAAAGGGAGTTTGACGGCCTCCATGGTCGAGGGGTAAGGCTCTTGACCACAAATCCGAAGGTCGCGGGTTCAAATCCCGGCATTTTAATTTGAAATTTTATTCAATTAATTTGTGCTGTTTCACAATGAATTAATTTAAAAATAATATATAGTGTATTTGCGAACGTTCCAGGCTGGAAGATACTCTCAGTATCGCCCTGGTGAAAGACCACCATTCAGAATTGAAACGTTGCTTGAAATGGCTTTTAGCCGTGTTTAGTGACCAGATCTGAATAGCCAGTTATTTCCTCATCTCCCTCTTCCCCTTCTTCTTCTCCTGCCCAATACCTTTCCCTTTGCCTCACAACATTCCCCAATTGGGAATGCCATAGTCTCACTGGCTCCAGACGGTTGGGAGCAGTTGGGACTCTTGGGCGGTATTCATATAAAAAAATAAAAAAACGAGATATAAATAGAAAAGGGGTACTTTATTTAATATACTCACACTTTAAGGCGCGTATAGTAAAATTTCCAAATATCAATGAATAACAAAAACTTATATGCACATCCGGTACGTCTGTAGTTTAGAGAGACACTGACCCTCGAATAGCTCGGAGCTCGACGCTTGTGACTAAGTGGTGAGAGTGGGGGAAGCGATTTGGAGCATTTTTCGTAAATTTTACGAAAGCGCGCCCGCTGAAGGGTTAATAGACTAAAGGCATTTTTATTACGACAAAAATGATCAATTTTATGAAAACAAAACAAAATATTTTTTTCTGACACTTATAATAAATAATTCCTACGGAGATATTTAAAGGAGAACAAAATCCCTTAATCGCTCTCGTGTATAATTTGTCATTTATTTGTCAGTTATATAGTTTTATTAGTATAGCGAAAGTGTTAGTCGTTTTAAGTACGTCAAAAAACATGCCATTTTGTGAAACAATCTTTAAGTTTATAGAAAAACGATTTTCACATCACGGTCAGTGGGAAAGCATCTCGAAACCATTTATTTACTTATAATTAGATTCGATTATACCATCCCAGCAAGAAGTACTCTTGTCCCGGTATGACAGATACACAGTGGCACCATTTTTTCAAGTCTTGAAATACTTGCTCAGAGGAAGGAGGTTATACTCAGTACCATATCGCATGCATATATAGCGAATAATATATTTTACAACCGTTATTTATTTGAACTTGAGATTGAGATTTCGGTATTGATTTTCAGGAGCAAACGGTGTAAATTCCCTTTTACCCCATTAAGAACCCTAACGATGGCACTTGACATATATTTTATGAGGCCCTTCGACGCACGTCACTCGATGGGCGGATATTTTATATTATCGGCCCTTCTGTATTAACCGAAAACGAACGAGGAAGTATTCCAGAAGACAGTTAATACTTCACTACACGGAAAGTTAACTGTTTTTCCTGACTCGCCCGTCTTGAGTTGGTGGTCGGTAGTTAATGAACAAATTGCTATTTTATTGTAAGTTGTGAATAAAATTTAAACTATTTAAGGTTAAACGAAACGTGATACGCGCTCATATATGACGCTAATATTTTTGTGAGAAGCGAATTAGCACTTAATGCTTTTAAATATTGATATAAATTGTTTGTTGGCGGGATATACTGTATATATTAGTTTTTGAAAAACAAATTGCATTTTTATAAGTTTCTTTGAGAAATGGAGCTTTAAATCTACCGTAAAAATTTATTCCATTTCATATTCCATCTATGTACACGCCGACAAACAATTATTTTCAATATTTAAAAGCATTACGTGGTAAAAGTGTTTGTTTCTCAAATGCATAAATTAGAGTCATCTGAGAGCGCATATTACGTTCAGTTTAGTCTTAAAATAAACACTGCACCTTTGTTTAAATCGCTTTATTTACACGATACTATTAAACGGTTTTGGCACGACCGCCTTTGTCTGGATCAAAACAGTTTTCCACTTTTTTATAAATCTTTTAACCATGAGTGCGACAAAAAAAATTGTTTTCATGTAAATACTTACATTCGAGTTCAACATCATTTATTAAGAATATTATATATAACACAAAAAAAAAATTGATAAGAGATTGCACATTTTACCAATATTGTTTCACTTGTTAACTTTCTTCTTTAACAACAAAACTCAAAGTAAAAGAAAACAACACACAATAGATTGTATAACCTTTCGGAATAAGAAAGGAACAGATGCTGAGCGATGATTAATGATGGACCGAGGAAATATGAGTCTGTTTTACGATTCTACCCGTGACAAACACTTTTAGAAGAACGAAGCAGAACCTCCAGCGCATAGCCATTGATAAATATTTTACGAGATGAGCACATTACAAAAATTTAATAATAGATATAATGAAGTACTGTTCTAAAATAATTTATATCAATCATTGAAGAAGATAATATTAACACATCCCAAATGAACCACGAAACCGAAAAACAACAGAAATTAAAAAGATTTCAGTCGCATCTGGGACTCGAACCCAGGACCTCTACCTATCCGGGGTAACCGCTTAACCAACTTAGCTAATGAGACCAGTTCAATTTACGCCATTTACACCGGTATCAAACTTCAAGTTCAAGACTTGTTAATATTATCCTCCATTTTTTATAAATCCCATATTGTTGACTGCTATCCTTATGATGATTGCAAAGTTTCATCCAGAACTCAATTGCAATCAGAATAGAGTCTCGGGTATACCTACCCGATTTTTATTTATATGAGACATCTATTGACTTATTTTACAAGTCTGGAATGAAATATTCAATTTATTTTTTATATCTTATTGAAGTTTGTAAACCTCATTGTAATATTTAATAATTGAAGAAGATAACAGAGACTCTATTCCGATTGCAATTGAGTTCTGGATGAAACTTTGCAATCGTGATAAGGATAGCAGCCAATAATATGGGATTTATAAAAATGGAGAATAATATAAACAAGTCTTGAACATGAAGTATGATATCGGTGTAAATTGAACTGGTCTCGTGGCCAAATTAGTAAGCAATGGCGTCCAGGATTCAGCTCCCATATACGGCTGAAATGCAATTCTGTTGTTCGAGCTCATGAATATCTAACTTCCAATGATTAAATATTACAATGAGGTTTACAAACTTCAATAAGTTATAAAAAATAAATTGAATAATTTATATCAACTATTGTAAACACGCAAAGGGAACAATACAAGTAATTTAATTATATTAAAGAGAGCATTTGATATCTATGTGAACTAAACTATTTTCAACGTTTTCAATAAGAAATGAATTAAAAATTACTTTGTAATCACAACTTTATTAATATATACATATCAACATGTTTCGAAATCGAAGCTTTCCTCATCGGGATAAACAGAATACTAAAAAGTATTAATATCAAGTATGGACAAATGATAAACATTGAACACATTATGTAAAAATAGACAAATTATAAACATAAACAAAGTTGATTAATGTAGGTAAGTAATTAATCAAAAATGTTAATAAAAAACTATTATAAAACATTAAATATATAAACTAACAAAGAGATAGCTATTTAAAAATAAGTATTTGATTATTAATTATTTTTAATTGACTATTTAATGCTTTTTCTAATTTCTGAAATTTCAAATTTGTCTAATTTGTAAATCGGTTATATGAGTACGTAAAAAATTTAAACCTTCATTTATGTCAAAAAATGATTTATTTCCAAAATACGGTTGGCAAATTCAGTATAATTATTATTACTTAATTGTTAATAACATTATAGACGAATTAAAATCATGAAAACTAGACATTAAGGTAGAATGCCGTGCTTATGACATCACTTGAATGTACTCCGAAGAACTAGCGTTATTAATCATTTTTTTTGGAATTTATTTGGTCATTAACTACGCGAAAATTTCGAAATATTTTGTTTTTAAAGAGTTTTTATTCACAATGTTCATTTATTACTTAATTTACTTTACTTGACAAATAAAAAAATAAAATAAAAGAAGCACCCGGAGGGTCACCTTTGCTAACCATATTTCTTTATTGTTACTCCTCCCCCTCTCGATCACCTCTACCGTTACCCCAACCTAACAATATCTAATTACTTCTGAACTTTTATAATTTAAGTTAGTTTTAAGAACGCTAGTGAATGAGACAGAAGTGTCGAAACCGATAGCATATTATTAATATTAAGTAAAAAATGTTCACCGTGAATTAAAATTCTTCAAAAACAAAATGTCATTAATCCCACCGGCACCAGTGTACAGCTAGGAGACACGCTAATTGAATACCCAACAAATTTACGCAGTAAACATCTATGTCATGTAAGAACTGGTGATATTTCAATTAGTTTTTGTGCATATCGCTTTTGGAATGATTGGCCAGTTTCTCTGTGTCCTAATTTCACTAAAATTAGTATCTTCAAGTTCAGGGTTTTTATGTTCCTTTCCTTAGGATTACAGTGTGGTATAAATAAATGCATGTATTCCCTTAGAGTTTCACGGAAATTTATATATAATTTACAATATATTAACATTATAAATTATATATAATTAACATTTATATACATCATAATTTATAATATTATAACTAGCTCGGGGAATTCAATACGTAACTTACCGATAATTATTAAAAATATTCTTCTGATGATTATATTTTCTTTCTGCATTTCCGCTTTATTATTTTTCTTTGGTGAATCTAACAGGCTTCACGCCGCCATAAAGGCTAGCATAATGGATGAGATGATTCACTATAAGACTGAGGATTAATGAAAGGGGATGAAAAAAGTCGGAAGGTGAAACTAATATTTCCGGTTGAGATACTAGACAAATAAATCATGTGACGTCACGCTTCCGACACGAAATATAACAGTCATTAAGCGTTTTGGGAGTTATTTTTTTCATCTGAAATTACTTCTTGTTGAGATCCTTATTATTTTTATTAATTGACCTTAGTGAAGTTGATCGTTCAATAAAGCAGTGGACACGGTGAAATGATAAACATTTAATTACTTAAATTCTATAATACCTCTACGACAAAAGTGTTATTCTGCTCGATGTCGGGATTTTAATAAATTTTTCATGTAAAACATTTTGTTTTCTAATTTCTGGATGGTTCTTGGTTTTGAAGAAGATATTGTAGTTTCCAAGCTCAAATACATTGGTCCTGTGATTGATTTATCTCGGATCAAAACAAACATTTTGTTTTCGAAAATCTGTTACTTTGCATACAGACGGTTCAACTTATTTGTATATTTGTTCAGAGTGGAGGATTCTTCCACAATTTCAGTCATTCAGTGACTCCGGAAATTTAGGAATCTAGTGCGCATAAAACATGGAATCTATTTTCTTTACAAAGGGCCTAAAATTAGACTGTTGCATAAGAACCGTAATCAATTTCGCTGATATTATACTTTTAAAAACCCTGCGATATATTTAAATACTGTTTTATTTTCTGTGGCTTTACAATTCACAATGTAAATCAAATAATAATATTTATAACTAACTAAGTATGGGTTGTCAGTTAACGCCAGTAGGGACATGAGCCACTTATTCGGATAATGAGTTACTAAAGTTATCGGAGTTGGGGGCAATCATCCTTACTTGCCGATAGAATGTCGGTACTTTGAAAACTGTTCGTGGAGGTCATAAATAGTTGAACTTAGTATTTGGGAGTTTGAGACGAGCGTCATCACTTGCGGAGAACGTGTTGTTAAACATGTGTGAGAACGAGTTCTTAGAAAATAACATAATTTTTTTATTTAAAGGTACGAACCATTACAAAGCATAATCGCTGAGTATTTTACATAAGTAAAGAATTTTTTTGATTTCTGATGTCAACCCTAATGTGTGTGGTACGTACCAATGCGTGGAACTGGCAGGGGAACGACGGAAGTTAACGAAGCGTATTAAAAATGGGATATCTGATACATACTTATGTTGTATATTCGTTTACGAGATAATAATACAAGGCCAGGGATGCCTCTAACAGGTATTTATTTATTCTAAAATTTAAAAAAATAAAAGCATTAGCTACTCATCTCACTAGGACAGTTTTCTGTTGAGATGAGCGACATTAAAATTTTAGTGGAACGATTTATTGTGAAAAACTTTTGAAAATAACACCAAAGTTATTTAAACCATAAACAACTATAAAATCTACAGTAAATCTTTAAGTTGGGCCATACATTTATAGATAACAAAAATAATAATTTCATTGTCAGACAAATAACTATCATGAATTATCTGTTCCCTAATTAGCCACAATCATATAGTGACCTTATTTTTGTTAACAAGAATAGTGAGTAAATAATAATATGTAAATAATAATAAGTTAATAATAATCAGTAAATAGTAATAAGTAAGTAATAATACGCGAATTAAAATAAGTAAATATTTATGACATGATATAGTTTATCATTTGCTTGAGTTTATAATGCCAAGAACCGATATATTAGAAAACTACGTATGAGACAATATCTAAATATGAATAAAGCAAAAATAATTTGTCAAGACAAATTTAATACTTTCACCACAAACAACTTTAGCAATAAGCTTCAGATAATTTTAAAAAATAATTGCCTCCAGCATAATTTCGACGCATTGCAGTCAAAAAGAATAAAAGATAATATTACAATTATTATGCTATCCTAGGAATACGAAATGTGTCAAAATAAAATCGAAGAAAAATAAACACAAATATCTCATCGTTATTCACATTTTTGAAGTGATATTTAACTAAGCTTCTACTGTAACATTCATATATTTTTTAAGAAGGATATCCACGTAAAAAAGTAAAAACATTAACCGTAGAAATTTAGTTCCATTTGAGACGGTTGGATGCACGTTTTGATCAACTGTCGATTTGTGTCATAACTCCGGTGCCCCCGATGGTTCCCAATCCCCTCGGAAGATTATTTACCCTGTAATATGACCCTAGAATAACAGGCTTCCAACATATAGTCGTACTAAATCACGAACTCCAGCGTTTCTCAGCAATGCAGCTGAACTAATTGGCACCGGAGACTGATTATCTATTTAGCAATTAATTAGGTATTTGGTCAAACAGAATCCTGTTTGCATTTCCGCGGCGGTCTAACGACGATTCAAGGTTATTTTGTAATTCAATATGCTGTTCTGTGGCTATTTGTCTTCCGAGGGTTATTTAATATTGTGAAAGGGTGCATCTACATGCCTCGCACGTAATTTTACCAGGTCTAATGACCCTTTGTTTGAGTTATTGTTAAACGTAGCAGCGGCGGGCGTTGAAAGATATTTACTATATTATTTTACAAATGTGGGAGAATTTTTCGAAAACATAATAAATAATTACTCTAGAAATTTTTTTTGTTTTGTGGGAACTTCCAATTATTCAATAAATTAAAAATTACTTTGTAATCACCACTTCACTAATATATACATATCAACATGTTTCGAAAGCGATGCTTTCCTCACCGGGAATATACAGAATAGTAAAAAATAATAATATCAAGCATAGATAAATGATTGACATGGAACACAATAATGTAAGAATAGACAAATTATAAACATAATCAAATATTGATTAAAGCAGGTAAGTAATTTATAAAAAAAAATGTTAATAAAAAAATATTATAAAACATTGAAACAATAACAAATTTATATTAGGAATTAAAAAAAAAGAAATTTAATTATTAATATGAAAATAAATTCAAGGGATAGCTATTCAATTTTTTTTATTAAAATCTAATTGACTGATATGAAATAAGGCATGTACTCGTATATATATCAAATCTCTCAACTTATAATTACGTAACAAATTATATCTAATGACCACTTAATCGGCCACGAAATATATCATATGGTCACTCAGCCACGACAGTCTGTGGCAGAGCTGGCATCGCGTTTGGGTCCCTCCCAGGTCCTCCATCACGACACAAGTAAAATCTTCCGCTTACTGTGATGGTAGTAGATGATTTTCAAATAGGTTATTCATAAATCATTCTTTCTTTAAAAAAAAGAACAAAATTACATATTTATTTAGGTGAAATTGGTAAAACATTTTCTCATATTCCTAAAAGACTGATAATGCATACTTACAGATTTGTAAAAAATCGTTAAAATTAGGCATTAGAAAATGTTAGGTAGGGAGGTATATATATATATATGGTGGGAAAAGAGGCAATAACTTTTTTTTTAATTATTCTTTCATTCTTAGCAAACTTTATCAAAAAAGCTAAGTGGGAAGCTTTTTTCTGAAGAATTGTTTCAATGGTTGTTATCTTAATATTTGATTCTCGGTACACTGCTTTATTATCGATAGCTTCTATTAGAAGAGTACTACACCGCTATGTATAAAATCTAAGTTGACGTACATGGAACTAAGCAGGTTACCAAATGGAGTAATTTTGTTTTGAAATGGTAATAATAAAAAC